>OX411312.1:42932158-43532158 GCA_948150685.1 Rhaphigaster nebulosa | reverse complement strand
ATCTACTTTATTATTATTTCAGATATTACGTCTGGTTTCGTTGTGCCTTATGTTTCTGCTCCATATTGTGAGGAGAGAACGGATGAGAGTCTTGAATTAGTTTGGTCTGTTAGAAAATATGCTTTTCATGTGCTGAGAGAGACAGAAAAAAATGTTTAATGTAAACTTTGAATTTTTTTTTTTTTTATACGATATTCCCAAATGTAATACCACTATACACTCAGTGTCAAAATGTTAGACGCGCCCATTGAAATTAAAAAAGCTTTTCATGTTTTATTTATTTTTGATTGATATTATTTTTTTAAGCAAAGTTTAAAGTATAAATTATGATATTGGAATGGGGACAATCTTCTCAGACCTTGAGGATTATTTAAATCCAATATCATGAGTCAACACAGTTCGGAACAATCGAGGATTTGAAATCTGTAATTCAGGCTTCATGGGAACAATTACCTCAAGAAACAATCAACTCTAGTACGATTCATTATCAAACAGAATTTTTGAATTAATTAATGGTTGTGGAAAGGCCACGAAGTATTAAAATGAGTTTTATTTATTTTTACCAGGGAGTGTGTCTAACATTTTGACGGGTCTTAACTTTAATTTGAAAAATAAAAAAAAATGTATATATTTTTGGCTTGAGAACCAAAATACAAGCAGGCTGCTGATTAACTTCAGCTGAGTGATAGATTATTTTAATACTGTTTTACGGGTAATTTGAAAAGATGGGAGGGTAGGGGCAACAATTTTTGAAGTGTGTCTAACATTTTGACACTGAGTGTATTTATTCTTAATTTTTCTTGTAATGGATCTAAGTTTCAAATTGTATTGTAAATGAATTTAAGAGAGACTTATAAAACGAAATAACAGCTTAAGCACAATTAGTTCATAAATTTTAGCCCCTCTCTATTACGGGCCTACCAGAAAAAAAAAATCCTAATATTACAATAAAGTGCTACAGTTTAGGCCGAAATATCGGCACAAAATTATCCATATATTTTATGCCAGATTAATAAGTATGTTTTGATAAAACAAGACTGAAAATTTCTGGTTGTGACATGTTTTATAACTTTTGATAATCGATCCCCATTTATTTATTAGTGCTGAATCCACAAATGACCATTTTTTACAATCCCATCAGGATTTTTCTCAAATCTCAAAATAAATATATCGCAAATGTGAGAGAAAACCCTTTTCTCTTAACCAGAGATATGAGGTGCCAGCTGTTAGCATGTTCTTCTCCCCAAGCCTCGAAGCAATCAATTCTGAATTTTCATTGGTCAGATGTAAGTCTCGAACCAAATCGTTTAGCTAAGACTGTGTTTAAACAACACTATAAAATTGCATAGAATAATGCAAAAAAATGTATAAATCATAACAATTTAACGTTTTAAGTATATTTTGAAGTATCATATTTCCGCAATATTTTTGCTTTTGAATCAGGAGCCCGAAAAAAAAATCCACTTTTTATCACACTTTGCCTTCTATAGGTAACATAACTAAATGAGATTAAAAAGAAAAAGTATTGAAGGGAAAAAATGCAACTTCTCATGTTATATTTTTTACTGTTTCCGTTCATCATGTTTAATTCAACAAACGCTCAAGAGAGCTCTGAAAATTTGATCATTAAGTACGGCCCGAATTGGACTTAAGATTCTTGGGACCCAGTAGGCCGTGAGAGGGCTTAAAAATAAGGCCTGAAATTGAGAGAGCCCCTGACCCGGGAGCTGCGATGAGAGGCGACTCTAAGGAAACAAGGATCGGAAGAAAGTGGGACAGAGGACCCTGTAATTGCTACTTTGTTCCTCGACTTAACTGGGACTAAGTTGCCCCGGAATTAGGTTAGCTCGTAATTCAGGTAGCGCCTCTCAAGGTAGGAACCAACGGGTACTTTCCTCTACTCAGCTGTTGAAATGTACATTTTAGATAAAATTAAAAAAAAAAAAAAAATGTGTTTCAATCCAACATACATAACCAGGCCTGTAAACAGTCCAAAATCACTATGCATCAAAAGTTATACGCTAACACGCATATAAAAGAATATATATGTATATCACCGGTCTTTCGTGCACAGCGCGTTTCTTACCCTTGCCCGTGAAACATCATGAGAGTTTATATGACCGTTTATATGATTTTTATTTAATAGAATATTGATTTTTTTTTGTGTAATATACTAATAAATATTGTATTAATTATAGCATAACCATGTTTCTGCTTTACAAAATATCTGATGTGGACACCCCATGGCTTCCTTGTACCTCTGTTAAACTATAAATCGGTAGCTCAAAAAATTACCCTGAATTTGGTTACTAGTTTCCGAAGATAGCTGTATCTCAAAAACGACACTCGGCGTCGCGACGTCCATCTATTGACACATACAGACTCATACATAAGCACTTGTTTCTGGAGGTCTAATTCCGTTATTATTTGTCGTATTCTTTCAGTTGGTAAGAAGTTCCTAAGAGATTTCTTCGTGTTCCTAGACAACATTAGAACTGTCTACGTCACTAGATAAAGCATTGGAAATCGACGGTTTTAACATTTTAAGCGGAAGATCCCGCTTAACTTATATCTTATTATCGTGCAGCAGACTTGTTCAGCTAAAATATGTGGAGAAAAAAAAGTATTTTACAGTCAATTTTGGCACTTGAAACAAATGATAAAATTGTTTAATTACAGTGGAAAAAGATCGCGTTTATAACCTTTATCACTGAACCTTTTGGTCTCTGTAATAAATGTCGATGTACCTTTTGATGTAAGTTTCTTATGACCTTCAAGTAAAGTACCCCTTTTGGCTCTTTAATTTCATCCAAAATTTATTATATTATTTATATTGATATAAAAGTCTAATTGACTAAATTTGAGATTTAGTCAGGTTTTACATTATATTTTAATATATTTTTTGATGAAAATCTAATATGACCTTTAAGTAAAGTATCATTCCGGTTTGCTAATTTTTACCAAATCTAGTATGTTATTTAAATCAATATTCATATTATAAATACTAAATTTGAGAGGTTTTGTATAGTATTTTAATATAATTTTTGATGGAAATCAATTGCGACCTTCAAGTAAAGTACCACTTCCGGTAATCAAGCAGTGACCAAACTGGGAGGTTCACAACTAGATTTTGAAGTAATCCTAAATACAAGATTTTAACTTTCTACGGCTAACCGTTTTTGAGTTATGCGAGATTCGTACGAACGAACGTACGCACTGACGTCTCGACGAAACTTGTCAAAATGGATTCAGGGGTGATAAAAATGGATATTTCCGTTGATATCTGAAAACCGAAAATTTTCACGATTACGATACTTCCTTTTCTACGTACAAGGAAGTAAAATGTAAGCGAAAAGTTTTTAAAATAACTTTTAAAATATCTTTTTTTCAAGCACTACTCCATAGAGCCTATTGATAAGCTATGTTGGGTGTCTGTCCCCATGGGCGTTGGAAAACTAACCGTTGGATCCTCTGGCCCTGAAACAGGCCGCTTAAAGCTGTCCTGATCCGCCGAGTTCTTCACTAAATGTAAAGATATAATAAACATTACTGGATTATAAGTCTACAAAATCTAGCATTTGTTCATCGAAGCTAGTCTTTCTCACGTTCCAATGACCGGCTGTGGCAGGTCAACTTTTTTATGAATCCTCCACTATTTTGTTTATGGAGGGGGATTGTGGGTTGATAATGCTAAAAACCTTCTAACGACCCTAATTATATAACAACTTTTTCAGCGAAATCATTTCAGCAGGTTTTATTTAAGGTATAGTCAATTCTTGAAAGATAGTACACTGAAACTCTAAAAATAATTTTTAGCTCCTCAGAAGCTTTGTTTTTATGAATATTTAACTAATGCCCCCCAAAATATACCATCACCTAATTTTTATGTATCGCTATCAATCCAGCATTTTTATTTAATTTAATCTTCTAAATATTTTTCTTTTTTATTGGTATTGATTTATTTATTTTTCAATTATTCCTTTAATCAAGTATTTCAATATTGGAAAATAAAATAAAAGTTGGACCAACAAGTTTTATGTTTTAATCTCTATTTAATAACAAACTAACTAAAAGTTTTAGTTTATCACTAATTAATCTACTTTCAAGGCTATAATTATTTCCTCTCTAAGGATCTCTAACCAATTATATATATATATATATATATATATATATATATATATATATATATATATATATATATATATATATATATATATATATATATATTATAAGCGGTTTTAAAGGTATTCAAATCAAGCGAATAATATGGACAATAACATGAAAATTCGCTATCTAGTTACAGGGATTTAATTGGACGATACCAACTATAGCTATTATTACTTAATGGAATAATATAATGCAATTATATTATATATTCATATGTAGTTCATGTATCTGTGTATTTATCTAGATTGCTAAACTAAACTGTTTACAATTTATATATACATTTCTAAAAATAATAATTAATTAAAACTAAATTAATTACATAATCAATTAAATTAAGAGTAAAATAATATCTGCTTTATTATTATTTTAGCTATTACGCTTTCATTGTGCTCCAGGTTTAATTTAATTATATAATTAAATATTAATCTTTAGAAATGTATACATAAATTGTAAATAGTTCACTTTAATATACAAATATATAAATTACATATGAATATACGTTATAATTGTAATATATAATAATATATTAATATATTATAATAGTCAATCTATGTGCTCTTTCTGTGAGTCTATTTGATTAGACTTTTTTAAGTATTAATGCACTATTTGCATTTATCTGATTTCTTCTTTTTCTGTCCTGATTCTGCAATGGAAAAACGTTAACTGGTTAGTTATTTCCTGGTATTTGAGAGAAATAGGTCTTTGTTTTTGGAATCTCACAATAATATCCAAACAATAATTTTTGTTTTTTTGTTTGAGTTTTGTTCTCTTTTACTCATAGGTTAAGTTTTACTTCTGGAATTTATTTTTTTTTTCTATTATTTTTTATTTCATATTTATGTATATATTTTAGGTTGTGGCTATTATATTAAAAGGCGATATGTAGTTAGATTCAATAATCGGTTACGGTAAGAGTAAGTAGTACACGGTTATGGTCAGAGCCCGACCGGATGGAGGATATTATGCAACGTACCATTATACTGCGAACAATTTCAACCAGGCCATGAGAACACCGCCTCATTTACCTTTATATTTCTTAGCGGAGTCACCATTGTTCTAACGCTCGCTCTGGGAGAGTACGAACGACTTAATTGGTTTCCACAGTAAAGCCAACCTTAATTTGAGAATTTCAGTATTAAAACCGTTAGCTTTCGAACTGATATAATGGCATCTGTGTGACCATATTAATAAACCATGGCATTTATTTCAATATGGCTTACCGCCGCAGTAAATTCGAGACACGGAACTAAATGTGATTTATAAATTTTATATAAGATTTATATGTTCCTGTAGATATAACTAATCTTGCATTTATGAGTCCTTAAACATAACTACAATTATATTATTTTATTAGATAGGCCACCAAACCGAACCACTTCTTCCTTTCGGAAGGCTTCATGTCCAGTTGGGAATATGGACAACTCGGTACGTAAAAAACTGTTCGGTATATCGGACTATACTTGAATAATAGACAAGAACTGACAAGACGACATAAACAACTATGTAATTTTATGCAACAAAAACAAACAAAAAATGTGCAATTTTGTGGAATACTAAATTTTTATAAATCACTCCCTAGATCGTGAATCGGATAGAATAATCGGTTTTAAAAGTATTAAACGCAAGTGAATAAAATGTGCAATAACATGAAAATTCGGTATTTAGTTACAGGAATTTAATTGGCCGATACCAACTATAGCTATTATTACTTAATGCAATAATATAATGTAATTATATTATATATTCATATGTAGTTCATGTATCTGTGTATTTACCTACATCTTCTGGACAACAGTAGTCCTCACTAAACTCACTAAAAAGATACGACTAGTCACGCACCATATACTAAAATCTAAGTGGACTATGTAGCAGAACGTTAGGGTAATGTAAGAGTTTTCTCAAAATATCCATCCGGTATATAGAAATTTTTCTAATGTAAACGTTTTGAATTTTTTTTTTTTGTTTATCTTTATTTCTTTATTCGCACATTTCAAAGATGAGAGTTGTAGTAAGGAAATATATGGATTGAAAAAAGATAGACGTCATGTAAGTCCTTGAGCAAGATAGTACCCAAGAGTGCCTCTTCCTGGTCTAGAAAAAATCCCTTAATTCAGGAAATGTGATCTCTCATCCATCTCTTTTTTATTCGTCTTCTAATGGACATGTCAGCCATAGCCATATCGTCTGTTATTATATCCGTTTAGGTTAGTATGAAAATGGAAATAAAGAGTGCGTATGTGATGGTCGATAGTTGTTTGTTGTAAGTAGTTAAGTAGAGTTTAGTCGTTTACGTACCAAGGAGTTCCTATCATTCATCATCATCATAATCCTATCATATGTTTACCACTGTGCAGTGTAAGGATGTCCTCTATATAGCCTGGACCATGCGTCTCTCTCTCGTACCAGCTCTCTCCTCTCCCCCCCCCCCCCTGCTCCAGTCCAGCCCTCGTTTCCTGAATTCTTCCCTCACACCTTCTTCCCAGGTTATCCGAGGTTTTCCTCTAGAACTTGTTTCCTCCACTCGTGTCTCGTATGCAATTCTAGCGGTTCTTTCCATATTTATTCAGACCTATTCTCTTTCATTTTGTTTTCCCTGGATTGATATCCATGTTAATACTTGACAGCTCTTCTTGCATGATATTTACATTATGCTGTAGATCCATGTCATTTGCAGCGAATATGACGAAGTCATCGGCAAATGCGAGTTGTAAATTGTATAGAAAGCCTACTGCAAGTTCCTATATCCAAGTTGAAAGCTCCTCAACCTGAATTTAGCCCTTCTCAGCTCCCGATCCTGGACCGATATCCAGGGAATACGCCAGGGATACAGTTTGAGTCCCCTGCTCTTTATATCGGTCCTGTTATTTAATAACTAATTTAGTCTTAAAATCTTGGACTGAAAAGATTGTCGTTTTTGTAAATTCGTCTTTTTTTCTGAACCTCAATTTGTTCATATTAATTAGTTTGGTGCATATATTTAGTAAATATTTTGACTTACATTTTAATTGGGTCTAAATATTGGGATACAAATTTTCTATATTCAAAACGGGAAATGTAACGCACTTGTGAATGTTTTGGCTTTGTTGCAAACACGATGAATACGATTTTTTTCTTTTATGGTAAAATATTGTCTAGACACAAAGTGTAAAATATCTCCCAAACTAATTTTTCCAAAAAATTATATTTCTGAATTAAAATTTCTAAAAATGTTCTTGATTTGAAATTCTTCTATAATTTTCTACACGGTACACATGTTGGTGTAAACAATATTCTAATTTAGAATTCCATCAAATTGTAATAATAATAGCTGTAAAGTAATCAAATGATCATTAATAATCAAATAAGTGATGCTTTACGTAATATCGACTACAGAGAATAAATAACAGTAAAATAAATTCTGATAAAGATGGGGAATAAATTTTACAAAATCCGGAGCCCTTCTTCCCTTCGCAGACCATAATCGAGAGGCTCATACATAATTCAATGTTAGTGGTTCCTGCAAAAACGGTTTTGGGTGTCAGGAGGGGTTAGGGGAAATTCCTCAGACCGAAGGAATAAAGAAATTTCAAATTGGATACCGTAGCTCTATATCGAGATTCGTAGATTTTGTTCTGTTTTATTCATTGTTATAAATCCATTAAGTTCTACTTGTATCTAAAACTAATTACCAAACATATTTCAATAATACTTCTGTTTTCAAAAACTAAATAATATGATACAATCATATTAATGAACATTTTGGCCAGAACCTCAGCCATTAGCTCTTCTTGTCATAAGAAATTCTTTACTTGAAAGTAGGCAGTGGACTTAATCATCTATAAATTATCTTTTCTAATGTTTATTATAAGATCTAATTGTTATCAAACAAACATATTGATTTAATTATTAATTTCATTTCATTTAAATATTCATTGGTATCTCTTACTAGCTGTCATAGTTAAATACCCTCCCAAATTTCAAGTTTTTTTTTTTTAAGTTTCACTTTAAAAAGATAATGCGAGTAACAGAAAATACATTTCAGATCTTATCATCATTCATTATCATACAGTAAAGTTTGTACAAAACTTTTACAAACAACTTTAAAAAAAAAAAAAAGATTTAAGTTTAACTTAATTTAATTTTTAATTTATGTTAGCACATTAATTATGTATTCCCTATTTCATCACACATATTGCCATAAGAAATGAATGGGAAAATAAATAAAAATATTATAGTGAACGTAGATTCACCGAGGAAACACATTCAATTCAAACGCTGACTGGGTATGTGGAATGAAAAGAAAGGAAGAAAAAATTGTTTTTAAAACAAAAAAAAAACATTTTTTTATTGTAAAGTTAGTACTATTATAAATGTGATTTCATTACTTATACAATTATAGGTTATCTGAAAAAATGTGTTTTTTTTAACTAAGCCATATTTCATTGATATTTTTTAAGTTGAAACTTGAATCCTGAAAACATTTTCTAAAGGCACTTATACTCTTTTGCATTTAAATGCATCAATTATAATTTATAATTATTAGAACTCTTAGGAACTCTTCACGTTTTTACACTTTTTCCTTAATCTCCGACCTTATGCATTCATATAATAATTTAATTCTTGTTAAAATGTTTTCGTTGTTATGACGCTACATTTATAAGACAACAATATAATTATCTACTTTCTTTTATAGTTCTTTCCCATTTCTCCCCTCAAGGGGAGCATTACGAAAAATTTAATGCATATATATGCCTTCCTGAAGAAATTCTCTAAATTATAGTGAAAACCACATCAAAATCTACCGGCTATTCTTCGAGTTTTGTGAATACAAACATATGTAGGTTGAATTTTTATGTATATATATATATATATATATATATATATATATATATATATATATATATATATATAGAGAGAGAGAGAGAGAGAGAGAGAGAGAGAAAGAGAGAGAGATAATTATATGAATAGAACTTAATTTGGAAAAAAGACTATTAATAAATCTTTTATGAGAGTAGAAAATAGTTCATAGGTATGCAATGGTTCATAAATTTTAAATTTATCACATAAATATTTACTAATTTTATTTCAAATTCCATACCTACACTAACCCTCAAGTTTAGTTTAGTTTTTATTATGGTTTAACGCCCTTTACTATCCTATTAAGGAAAACTGGACGAGTTATCCTACAGATTAATAACCTATATTAACCAGAGATGGAAGGTCGAGATTCATCATGTCTGGCCACAACGAAATAAATTTCAACCATCCAGATTGAACTGGTACCCTAACAGTATCGAGGCTGCTAAGGTGACGCCTTAACACTCTCTGCTATCACAGTCTCAGATTCAAAGGCCCCTTGTAAAGTCTCAGAAATATGTTTTTTTTCGTTATAAAACTGTAAATAAAAAAAAAGTTTAAAGATTCAACTTAAACTCGGCCTTTCCGCTCTGGTTAGATTGGCAACGTGTAGGAATAGCACATCCTGTTTGCCTTAGTAGGAGTAGGTGAGGACGTTAAAAAACAATTAAAAAATAAATAAAGATTCATCCAAAAAAATTAAAAGATTGATTAGAACTAGTTGAAGTTCAAAATATTCAACAAAAACTTGTTTGCAGTCCAAAAATGTTAAATTTTGGGGCCAATTAAAAAAAAAAAAAAAAATGTTTAAAATAGACAGCATATTCTTTAAAAATTAAAAAAAATTTTGATGGAGTATTACTTCTAATATAATATAAAAAATATTCTTATGGAGTACACCTTCTAATAAAGGATGCTGCGCACACCTTAGCTGACACCCCAAACTATTCCCAATAACTCTCAAAAGCGTCTGACAAGAAGATGGGTAAAAGACCTTCTAATATAGTCATGGGTAGAATCTTCACAAGCCATTGTTATCTTTATAATGGTATAGACATTAACTTTTCTATAGCTTTGTTATAGTTGTAAATTTCAATAAAAAAAATAATAATATTAATTTACCATCATGTTAAAAATAAAAACAAGGCTACTGGATCCTTGTAAGACTTCCCGATGGAAGAGATTAATCTCCAGGATTTTCAGGAAAATTAATTTTCTATAGAGGCCTGGGTGAGCCCCATCAAAATTTAGTGAAATAATCGAGTTATATATTACCCGAAAAGAACTCTAAAGAGGATTAAAGCTTTTAATATCCTTTGTGACATATTTTCAGACTTAAAAAACACTGTCGATATAATTGGGACCATAATTCAATTCTTATCAAACCCTGAGTTATTCCTCTCCCCTCTCCTCTCAAACTTTTGCTATATATTCGTAGCTTTCTAACAAGAACTAATCATTTACTCATTAATTATAGAAACTTGATTTTAATTCTTATGATTTTCTTTTGAATCGGATATCATCAATGATATTGGAATATTAAAGGAAGATATGACTGATCAATAATACTATATTTACTTAAAAATTTTTATCAAATAGAAATTTAAATCATATCTAAAATTTGATGATTTAAGATTAAAAATTCGTTAAAGAACAATCGTATGAATATTAGAGAAAACATTTCCTGTTCCTCACATTATTTAGAAATCGGGCCAAATTCGGATAAACAGGGGTTATTATTATGTAGCTCAAGGTGGGTGACTTAACCTTAAATCGTAAATAGCCAGAAAAGCAGTTTATTTCCGAAAGAGGGCAGGACCCGTAGACCCGGCCCTAAGGCGAACAAAGGGCCCTTTGTACCTTAGTTCCTTGGTCGGCATCAAGTAGCTGCCAATTCAAAGCCGTGAGGTGTGTTTCAGCTCAAATACCAATAGTGCTGTGTTATAAATGGATCTATTGAAGAGAAGGCCTAAATCTGCTAGCAGCTTATAACCAGGACCCAAAACATTAATTAAATTGCCATTAAGTCATTAAATTTCACGGTCCCATTTTTTAATATAATACTTAATTAGAATTATTGTTCCTTGTTTTGATGAATGTGTACCAAATTTGTCAGTCCAGCAGAATAAAGTTTTCACCTGAAAAAAAATCTTAGTTTTAAAATTAAGAAACTTCTAGATCCCCCTCTCCCTCTTTCCACCTTAAAGCGTGTTTCTCTCCTGATAGTATAATTTTTTTCTTGATTGCATCTATGATCCATTATAATAATTTTTTATTACATTATAATGTTTTTTTTCGAGATTTCAACTGTACTGTCGACATTGGGGTAATTAATTATGTTAACGAACCAGCTATTAGAGATATGCTTGATGATAAGATAGATATATGAACAATACAATGCGGAGGTGAGAACCGGCAAATGTATTTGGAGATTGACATGAACGTATAACGTTAGCGGCTTGGATAACGAACAAATCTCTAGGGGCAGTCTGTAGCTGTTTAAGGGATGTCGTGTCACATCTTATCATGTCAATCTTCTGCTTTAGGGAGGGAGTCCCTCTGTGCTAGTGTTTGCATATACCTTCAGTATTACCCTATTAATCTAACAATATAAAAATTATCTAGTAATAATGGTATGCTAGATGATATCAAGATGTGACATTTATCTGAAGATCATAGGGACAAGGATTCAATTCTCACTTTCTCTGTGGATGCTTATTTCAACGAATATTTCCGATCAAGTTTAGAAAGTTGTTATCTAGTGAAGAACGAGTATACCTTTTTTGTTTTATTTTAGTATTGGTAGCAATGCGCATGTCATCTCGACCGATAAATAACACAAACCAACAAAAAAAAAAATTTTAAAAACATTTTTAACTTTAATAGTTGATCATTATAGATTTTTATGTACTGAATCTGAATCTAGCCTTAGTTTTTTTTTTTATCATCCATAGTTTTCCAGCAATATGCTTTGTATTCTATAGTATAAACCCCTATCTAAACCCCGATACGGTATAGGAGGGAATTAATAATGTTACATCATAAGCATGGTTTGTATTTACAGTGGCTACTTAAAACAGTGATATAATGTGCTAATACAGGTTTCACTTGTCAACTGGAATTGGTCTATACTTTCTTTCTCTTTTTTCTTTGAAGCTTCTTATGTAGCTTTTTCTACGATGAGTCGCTTGTTGAACTATGAAAAAACTTTTGTACTGAAAATACCTTATTCCTATAGTTTTTAGGGTGCTGAATCCAAATATGATATTAAAAAAGCTGTATAACTCACAATTTCTTCACTTTTTATAGTTAAATCTATTAAATTAAGCGATTTTTAAAGAATTGAACAGCTTTTATAGTTAAAATTGTGGGTGATACAGCTTTTTTAATATCATATTTGGATTCAGCACCGTAAAAAACTAAAGGAATAAGGTATTTTCAGTACAAAAGTTTTTTCATTGTTGGCCTGTGTAATCTTCAACTTTTCAAATCCTAATTCGTCTATTTCCTTCTTGATCCAGGAAGTCCGCCTTCGACATTTACACTACAGAAGGTTAAAACGATTTGGCTCTTGTGCGCCACGCCTTTGTATTACGGATAGTTGTCCTTACTGACTATGTCATTATTGCATGCGCAATCCAATCTAAATACCCCATCAGCACACTTGTGTTCTTGGGCCTTGCCAATATACCTAGATGTTTTTTTAATGGGTCGTAATATTTTTGTTTGTAATGTATTATTCTAATTACCAGCAATATGTCCATATGGGTTTAAGCTAGTATGTTTATGTATTTAGTTTCTGTTTCAGGTTCAGCTTTGAAGATTTTGAAAAAAGTAAAAGAAGTAGTTTGTGTTGTTTGTTGAGAATATTACGTTTATTTTCACATGCCCGATGTCATCCTTCGGTCAAAGGAGAGACCAGGACGGCGTGGATCATCAACCTTTCCCAATCTTTTTTTTTATAATTTATTTATAGAAATTTACAACTATACTACAACCATACAACAAGTAAATGCGAAGTAAGAGTAAACGACCTGATAATAGCTTGTGAAAGATAGTACTTCAATGACTATACTAAGCTAGAAGATCCCGCGGCCATATTCATTTCAGACCCCTCAAAGAGTTATGAGTAGAGCCTGGTATACTCGCGCAATTGCACTTTTTTTTTTCGGTTGCTTGAAATCAACCGGTGACGAGTTATTTACACGAATTAAGGCATCCCGATTAACACATTTAAGTTTTATTTTGCACCAAACTACACAATTTAAACAATTTTGGGAAAATTGCATATTTAGCAATAATAAAAAAAAATATTTGAAAATTGCTTGAAAATATAAACATTGGACCAAAATTGCATAGGACAGTAAATATAATTCAATTTTTTGGAAAATTCTGAAGCTGAAACTGAAAATTGAAGTTTATTTTGCTCTTTTTACATTCGTGGAAAGCCAGCTAATTCTTACCAATCCATTCACTTCCTTTTATGTTTAACAGTGCTACACTCAATCTATAGTTGGCAAAATAATTATGCATTTTGTATAATAATTTATGCACACAGTTTTTCGGACAAAAATATATTCAATAATTTATTAAAAATAAACTAATTAGTGGATATGATAACAAAAAAAAACCTATAATTTTTATGAGTGAAGGGAATTAAATATCAGTACAACCTAATTAAAAACAAATATCGGAAATTGTTAATGCTGTAACTGTTGTGATATTAACCAGTTAGTTAGATATGTGCTCATGGCTTTCACGTAATTATATTTTATTCAAATATAAACCCAAAATGGGAAAAATGATCAGAATTGAAAGAAAATCCACCAAAATGGATCGTAAATTCAAAGAGTTAAGTTCTAACGGCAAAGATGAATGGTTCAACTTTTTCGACAAGGTTTGATTTATCGATATATCGGCAGAAATTTGGGATTGTCTCACTTGACCATGGAATACGTTATTAAAAAATTTATCAGTTGGCAGAAAATGCATTTCCATAGTGCGTGAATCACGTATGATCGTGCGAAAAGTAGCAAAATAATAAGAGCTCGTGATGTTTTCACATTTTACATAACAATGCTCCAACCTACCTAATTTATTAAGGAAAAATATTAATTTATGAAAGAAAACAAAGTAGATTTTTTTTTTAAGCATAAACGTCGTATGTAAATGGCGGAATTTTATTTTTCGTTGCACGAAATCCGGGCTCTAGTTTTGAGGAATACAAGTGGGTTTGGCAAGGAGTTTGAGATTAAAGGAGGTATATCTAATTCGGGCCAAATCTACAACAAAAGGAATATTGGGGTCTTAATGGATAAATTTATTAGTGACATAGTAAGGAGCATTAAGGATTCTTCGAAGGATTTTGGATTGTAAGGATTGGGGAGAATTTGATGGTTTAATGGAGCCCCAAAGCTCAAACCTCGATATCCAAATTGGCCTGATAATGGCAATGTATATGACCTTTTTATAGTAAAATTCACATTAATCACCTACAGCCTCATGTTTATTTTTTTATTATTATTTTTTATTTTGGTTTTATTATTTCCACTTCTTATGAGCCTTACAGGTATGCTCCCAAAATCTTTAGCCAGTCTCTTCTGAGATGTCGGAAGCCTTAATAATTTTTGGGACCTAATGAAAACGTATTGAGGAAACGCACGCATTTGTATGGAATTGTTATTATTTATTTAAATGGTTTTCTTCACTTTTTTTTCGACTTGTACTAGCAGCGGAAGTAACGGCCGGAGGATACGCTAGTTACGTCCACCGCGATGTTATAACGGCTGCCTCCAAGACTCGCATTATCCTCGGAAAAGCGGAAAATGTCATGCAATTACAGAACCACTTTTCGAGATATCATATCTCACTATAGCTGGAAAATCTCATCTTGGATACGTATTGCATAAGAAAAAAAAAAAAAAGATGCAACAGCTCGTCACAAAGTACATTGTTAATAGAAACTATGTTTCTTCCTACTTTCTTATGGATCGGATACCAATAGTAAATACAGGACCATATACAGGATATGGACAACCCATGACTTCCTTGTACACCTATTAAACTATAAATCGGTGGCTCAAAAAGTGATCCTGAATTTGGTTACTAGTTTCCGAATAAAGCTGTATCTCAAAAACGACACTCGGCGTCGCGACGTCCATCTATTCTAGATGTTTTTCATTATATTTTAATATAATTTTTGATGAAAGTCTAATATGACCTTCAAGTAAAGAACCATTTTCGGTTTGCCAATTTTAACCAAAATCTACCATATTATTTTTATTGATATAGATGTATTATATACCAAATTTGAAAAGTTTTTAATTATATTTTAATATATTTCTTATGAAAATCAATAACCTTCAAATAAAGGACCATTTCTGGTAATCATGCAGGGACCAAAAAGGGAAGTTCACTACTAGATTAAATAATAATCCTGAATACAAAATTTCTACGCCTAACCGCTCTTGAGTTATGCGAGATACGTACGAACGAATGCCCCTACTAATAACGTCACGACGAAACTAGTCAAAATGGATTCAGGGATAGTCAAAATGGATATTTCCGTTGAAATCTGAAAACCGAAAAGTAGCAGATAACACCTAATTTTATACGCTCATATATAGTCATTAAAAAGTTATGGACGACTCCGAAAATTTCATTTTTATGTCTTCAAAATTGAAGAATATAAAGAAATTTGAAAGCCGTAATGACTGAAATGTGAGAAAATGTTTCAATTGTTAAATTAATAAACATTTTTAACTCATACAATCAATTTCTTTTTCATAATTGTGGAAAAATCATTTCAGAAACTATTTGTTTGTATTTTTCATAAATAATACTATACCCAAAGGTTTGGCAAATTTTTTTTAAAGAAAGACAATTAAAAAAATACATAAAAATAATGCATCATGGCACCAAAATTTCAGATTGAGAAATATCTGGAAAATAATAAGGATGTTCAGAATACAAGATTCTAAAATGGTGTAACTCTTTCAATTTAGTTTACATCGATATGATGGTATAGAAGGATCAGTGTAATTAGGGATTGATAAATTATTTGCCACTTCTATAAATTTGCTTTATTGAAAATTAGTTTCGAATGTTATACATTCGCCTTCAGTTCTAAAAACGCACAAACATTCAAAATTAAGCAATTCAAAATATATTTTGGTATTATTAAACATATTAAATTAGATGAAGAAATTAAATACATGTTGGTACTCACCAAGGTTTAAATGGATTATATCAAACAGAAAAGTTTGTACTGGTTTCTACTCGCATTGGACTAACAATGAAAGACAGGTAGGTAGGATTATTGTAGATAAACGGTTTAAGGGTCGGGGTTTTTCCAGTAATACCGGTGAGTAATTGGTTTTTCTGTTATAGATGGGAATAATGATATTTATTTGGTCATATAAGCAAAAATCTGGATTGGATTTGAAAGATTTTATTATTTCAAGTGATTCATATATATTTATTTTGATACATATTTTCAACTGTTTTCAACGTCATATATTAATTTAGCTCCTGATTCTTTGATGAATTTATGTTTGTTTTCATTTAAAAGAATTGTAAAGTTGGAATTCTCTGTCTTATTATTATATACAGGTATATGTTCCTTTAATCTCTGATTTAGCGATCTTCCAGTTTTTTCCTTGCATTTGGCTGCACAATCATTATAATTTAGTTCGTATACTCCGCTTTTTTGGAAAGAGTCTATTTTGTCTTTAGGAGAAATCGAAACACAATTTCCGGTGTTTTCCATACATTTTTGGTGAATATAAGTGAGCGCATTTAAAAGTAGGTGTTATCTACTAAACCCTACTTTTCGCCACGCGTCAACGCATGTATTGCGTTAAAGTTAAAATGTAATATCGGTGAAGTGAACTCTGGCACGACTTTTTCCTCTGCCATTTTTTTGATTAGATCATCCGTTTGGCCGTGAGAAGCATTTGAGCCAATTTATATAACTGAAAATGCAGAGTTGAAAACCTAAACAAATGCTATCCATACAAACTAATAAATTTTTTTTTTTAGAAAACAATTTGTGTCTCTTTTTGAGTTCTTGTTTTTTTATTTACATTTTTTTTTTTTTAGATTTTGGTTTGGAAATTTATTATCAGGTAATTAAATAACAGCACTTGTTTTTTCAAAATATTTTCAATTTATTTAATATAGAACAGATTTTGTGAACACTATCTATTTTACATGCTAAATTTGTCCCCTTTCCCTTTCCCCTAAAAGAAATTCAAATTTCCACAGCACATAATATTTCTCTAAAAGGCCAATGATAGTATTCATGTACGTGCTTGGAATTCTCACCGATCATCAGCGGACGGCGAAACTGTCCGAGAAAGTCGAAAGTGTGACGCGTTTCACTCAAAGGAGATTTCGTAGTGTTCCTTTCATACCTATACGGTAAGGTGTAGCGTATCCTGTTTTCCAACCAGCGTCGTCATGGTTCTTCACTTTAAATGGCCAAAGAATACATGCGATTCGGCGGTGATTTGGGAAGTGGTCAAACCATAAAAATTATGCAATAATATTTAATTAAAATTATTTTACTTGGTCTGTTATTTTGTTAAAAGTTAATCATAATAATTACTATAATTAATAAAAGAGAGCAGAAAAACACGAAATATTATGTTAGAATATTATTGGAAAATTCCCCAAATAAAGCCTCAAGTCTCCCAAATAGCAGAAAATAAATTAACAGCCAACGTTTCGCCAATTCTGGTATCATCAGGACAGGGGAAGGAACATTTTCCATTATCTCATATCTAGTTATTTTTTATTGTTATAAACATATATGTTGATATTAAAAACAGTTAATTTTATCATAACAGATACATTTGAAAAAAAATAACAAGCATAACATAAATTGTTTAGGAGGCATAAATTCAGCAATATTCTTCAATATTACATAAAATTGACAGACATTCTTATATCTCTGTCGCCACGTGAATTGAACGAATTAAGAATTTAACATTTAACATTATTTTGATATAAAATAAGCAATGAATTCATGAAACAGGTATTAATCGTTACACATATGTTGTTATAAATATAACTGTTTTTAATATCAACATATCAACGTCTTTTTTTAAAAAAGGCGTAATCGCCATTTAGTAAACTTTACAGGAAGCACACGAAACTTCCCCAAATAACAATATATTTTTATTTTTTTTCAATTTTATTCTTTATTGTATAGAATAAGAGTTTATTAAACGTGGCAAAACCTTTATAATTACGATATATTTTAAAGAATTCTAGCA
Organism: Rhaphigaster nebulosa; assembly: GCA_948150685.1. Lineage (NCBI taxonomy): Eukaryota > Metazoa > Arthropoda > Insecta > Hemiptera > Pentatomidae > Rhaphigaster > Rhaphigaster nebulosa. The sequence continues at coordinate 43,513,877 of OX411312.1, read as the reverse complement.
CTGTGTAAGGCCAGAGTGGCGACTAAGAGTCGTTAGTATTTGGTGCTTACGTCATCAATATTCGATTTTTAGACCATTTCCAAATTTTTTTTTCTCGATATATCGTGAGCGGGAATCGATAGAGGTGGTATTTATGTCTCATCTCAAAATCATTTAAACCTATTTTTCAAATTTTTGGTGTTTAAGCCTTTTTCAAAAAACGACGTTGATATGAGTTTATAACAATAAAAAATAACTGGATGTGAGATAACGGAAAAGGTCCGATAAGATGACATAAATGCAGATGACATAATACTATATAAATCTAATCTGCTGTTTTGATTTTAAAGTGTTTATATTTTCAGTTACTCTTTACCATGTTTGCTAAGCTATTTAATATTATTTTATTATATTTACTTTATTATTATTTTATTTTTCAAAATATATTGAAAATTATATACATTATTGAGTCTATACATATGTTTATTAAAGGTTTCATTGAGATTTTAACTTCTACCGAAGTAGGGTTCTTTTACTCAATTAATGTCAAGCTAGCGGACCAAAAAAAATCTCACATTCATGTAATCATTTTGATACTGCTTCATAACATTCTCGGTTGCTTAGCAGCTGTTAAAAACTATAATTTTCAAAATAAAATAAAATATATGATGTAAACACCGCATGACTTCCTTGTACGCTTATTAAAGTATAAACACACACACCACTATAAAAATGTTAAAAACAATTAGTACGGACCTCAAGACGTGCTTATCCATGAAAATCTCGATTTCTGATTTTTTAACACGATTCTTCCCTTCGCAAAAGGTGGGAGGTAAAAAAACAAAACAGTTTCAGGTAAAGTACTACTTCCGGCAATTCAATTTTAACCAAAATCTATTGTAGTATTTTTATTGATACAAAAGTCTTATATACTAAATTTGAGATGATTTTCATTTTATTTGAATATTAATTAAATAATTACATTTTTGATGAAGGTTTATTTATGACCTTCTGGTAAATTGCCACTTATCACCTACCAGCTATCCAATTTTAACCAAAATCTAGAATATTATTTACATTTATACAAGAGTCTCATACACCAAATTTGGGATGTTTTGTACTATATTGTAATATAATTTTTGATGAAAGTCTATTATGACCTTTAAGTAAAGTACCATTTTCGGTTTGCCAATTTTAACCAAAATCCAGCGTATTATTTTGATTGATATCAAAGTTTTTATATACCAAATTTGAAAAGTTTTTCATTATATTTTAATATATTTTTTATGAAAATCTATAATGACTTTCATATAAAGCACCACTTCTGGTGATGATATCGTAACTGAAAAAAGATTTTCTCAACTAGATGCTAAAGGGATCCTAAGTACAAAATTTTAACTTTCTACGGCTAACCGTTTATGAGTTATGCGAAATACAAAACATACGTATAGACGTCACGACGAAACTAGTCAAATGGAATCAGGGATGGTCAAAATGGATATTTCCGTTGAAATCTAAAAAACCGTAAATTTTCATTGTCAAAGGGATGTGATTTAATTCACCTCGAGACAATTACAAGGAACTTAACGATCAATATTTGCTAAAATAACAAGAATAATATTATGTTTTATGATAAGTTATAGAAATGAACTTTGTATAAACCTGAATAAATAATAAATAAAAAATATTTTTTAATTCTTTAATGACCCACCAAAATAACGAATCACAACAAATAATGTATGATTAGTGTGTGATTAATAGTATGTGATTATTAAAACCCTATATTAAAAAAAAAAGCTTTTATTTTTGCAAAAGTCATCAACGAGCTCATATTTACAACTTGTTATTGTGTTTGTGTTTATTCCCCATCTGCACTTTTGTATATAGATTACTACTTTTTTTCCTTACGACAGAATTATTTGATTTTTTTGTTTAAATATTTCCATATAACGGATGTAAATATTTTGTTTTTTTATGGTCAAATTTGTTTTGCTTATTAGGTAATTTATTTTTAAACATTTTGTAACAAATTTATTGTTCCACCATTCTTCATTTTTTTAAAATATGTGTATTTGATAAATATGCAACTACATATTTAATGTTGTTTTTACTTCATTGTACGCCGTAAAGGAAGTATTGTAATCGCGAAAATTTTCGGTTTTCAGATTTCAAAAGAAATATCAATTTTGACCATCCCTGTATCCATTTTGACTAGTTTCGTCGTGAAGTATGTACATACATTCGTACTTATCGCGCATAACTCAAAAACGGTTAGCCGTAGAAAGTTAACATTTTGTATCTAGGATTATTGTATAATCTAGTTGTGAACCTCCCTTTTTGAATGATTACCGGAAGTGGTACTTTACTTGAAGGTCATTAGTGATTTCATAAAAAATTATATTAAAATATAATGTAAAACTTCTCAAATTTGGTATTTTTATAACATAATAAATTTTAGTCAAAATTGGCAAACCGGAAGTGGTACTTTACTTGAAGGTCACATAAGACTTTCATCAAAAATTATATTAAAATATAACGTATAACATCTCAAATTTGGTAAATTAGACTTTTATATCAATATAAGTAATATAATGGATTTTGATTGAAATTGAAAGTCCGAATGGGGTACTTTACTTGAAGGTCATAATAAACTTACATCAAAAGGTACATCGACATTTATTACAGAAATCATTTGGTTCGGTGATAAAGGTTATAAACGCGATCTTTTTCCACTGTAATTAAACAATTTTATTACTTGTTTTAAGTGTTAAAATTGAGTGTAAAATACTTTTTTTCTACCCCATTTGTGAGCTAAACAAGTCTGCAGTAGGAGAATAAGATAAGTTATGCGTTTTCTTCTGCTTAAAATGTTGAAACCGTCGATTTCCAATACTTTATTTAGTGACATAGACAGTTCTAATGTTGCCAAGGAACACGAAGAAATCTCTTGGCAACTTGTTACCAACTGAAAGAAACGACATATAATAACGGAATGAGACCTCCAGAAAGAAGAGCTGTGTGTGTCTATATGTGCCAATAGATGGACGTCGCGACGCCGAGTATCGTTTTTGAGATATATCTATCTTCGGAAACTAGGAACCAAATTCAGGGTTATTTTTTGAGCTACCGATTTATAGGTTAACAGACGTACAAGGAAGTCATGGGGTGTCCACATCAGATATTTTTTAAAGCAGAAACATGGTTATGATGTAATTAATACATTATTTATTAGTATTTATTAGATTCCGATAAACTACTCATAAATTAGATGCACAATATATTTCTTCAATATTTTTTTTACCTTAAATTAAAATTAATTAATGAGGGAAAATGCTATAAAAAAACAAATAAATGTTTTCAATGCAGTAAAATTTAACACGATTTAATACTGATTCATTTATTAATTAACGTTAATAATTAATGTGCATTTATAATTTGTATTAATTTACTAATATCTGTGGTGTGTTATGAGTTATGTTGATAGCTCATTTTATGTTTTTATTTGAATAATAAAAAAATATCGGATTGAATGAAAGTTATTTTTTATTATCTATTTTTTTATATGACTAATTGAATTATTGTCATTTATATCCTCACAGTACATTTATTATTAATGAACAAACAAATATTTTGAAAATTTACCAACAAATGTTATATTCACTTGTTTCGAAATTGTTTAGTTAGCTTCAAAGCTTACTGCTATGTAATAGTCACATGGAATTGCCCGCATGTAAATTAATATCAATTAGGCAAATTTTGTTGCCTCGGAATTATTAATGCTTGATTGCATTTAGTATATCTGTTTGAATTATCCTATATTGCTTTGTTTGGTATTTTCTCGGCACATGTCAATTAAATAATTTTAATGTAATTCGCAAAGGTTAGCTGGATTGCAGAACAGAGAATATATATTGATATAGATAAAGAGATGGAATTTTATACTAATATATTATTATACTAATATATTATATTATTATTAGAATATAAATTATTATCATATAATGTAGATAATATAGATAATGTTGATAAAGACTGAACAATGGCCAAAAATACGTTGTTTTTCTTCCTCAGGAGACTCTGGAACGTGTAGAAGCAGTGAAAACTGCGCATCGAAAATTTGATCCGATTAATAGAATTTTTTTTCGGAAAGGATTTAATAAGAAGAAGGCATATCATCATCTTAATGTCTACGATCGCCAAATTTGGATTACATTTTAAGGTTAAGCATGAAAATTAGATCAAAAATTACCAAAAACATTACTGAATTGTATGTTGGTGTGTATGAAAATTATAATTGTTCTTAATTTTGGGGAGAGGGGATATATCCCCCTAATCCTCCTGTCTGCGTATGGCACTGCCGATCACAATAAATCCCTTACCCAGGCAGCTCATATCCTGCGGTTCCTCCGACCTGAAGCAGTAGGAAAATAAAAACATGGTCACAATGTTCAGTACGCTTTATCTTTGCTAATAATGGTCCCATTTCGATGATTTTTTTATTCTTGTAGAGAATTCGATCATCTTTCAAATTATCATTCAGTTGTGTATACTTTTCGTTATGCGCAAATAAAATATTCTATCCGTCATAACTTTTTCCTTATATCTCTCAGGTATGTAGTTCCTGTATGGATAATTAAAGGATTTTAAGGAGAAGACTTTGGGCAAGTTTCAATAAAATCTGTAGAACCGTTTTGTCGCTGAGCCGCAAAAATTATGTCGGTAAATTTTATTTTTTCAAAACCATCTAGGAGCCATGAAGATGACATACTTACAATTTGGTAAAGATTGGTTCTGTAGTTTTCGCGAATTAGAGCTTAAAAACGAAAAACGGATTGTCCTTTTGTATAACAGGATGATGATTTAACAACTATTTCATATTTTGTTTAAACTATCCAAAGCATGTAAATGAACCCGATACAATTGTACTTTTGTAATAACCAAGTAAAATAAATAAAAAAAATATACAAAAATTCTTAGAATAAGTTTCAATACCTTTTCAGTTCATAAATATCAGTTCCTTCCAGTTGGAGGACTTAGAGTTTAATTTAAAACCACAGTTTCACTAATGAAACATCTCGGTGGAAACACAGCCTTAATAACCCTTTGAGACAGCTAAAACAACAAGATGTCTGCTCTGATCCTTGAAATTAGCAAGTTTATGAACTCTCTACAAATGATGCAACTTCAAAGCAGAGCTCTCTCTGGTTTGTTCTGAGCAAGGAAGGACATTTTCGAGGTGAATTGCTTCTGCCTTTTCATAAAGCATCCATGGTTGTACAGCAATAGTTAACCAATAATATGCCTTTCATCATGCAAATAAATAAGCCTCCTACCTCAAAATTTTCTAAAGAAACCTTATATGTCATTATATTTGAAGTTCTTGCTAAGTAAGGCTGACGCAACCCACAATTAATCCACACAATTAGACTTGAACTGGAAGCAAATTTAACCCACAACACGACAGATGCCAGCCACTGCTTCCTGGTTGGTCTCTTGGACATCATTCAACACAAAAAAAACATCATTTTTCTACTTTTAATAGAAATCAATATAAAAATATCATTCCATTAATATATTATGCAATTATTTTCCCGGTAAATGGAGTTTGCTGATCCCCTCCCTTAAAAAAAAAAATTGAACATTTTTTAATACTTATTTTAATTTTTTTAGAGTAAAACACAGAATAAAAGATGGAATTAAATAACTATGAATCCTTAAAGAAAAACAGAGAATGAATCAAAACAAAATACTTATAGCCATATGGCACAAAACAGTATTTTTACGATTTAAAAGATTAATCTTGTGCTATTTCAAAATTGTATCGTGAGCTCAAAATGACAAATGATTACTTTGATTGAACACAGTTTCATTCAATTTGTAAAACGTTTTGTTCTGTTAGTTTTGTCCAAACTAAAAAGAATTATAAATTTGGAAAAAGGAAATATTTTATCAACATCCTTTCAAAAAAACTAACAATTTTTTGTCGTGATACTTTGTTGTGATACTGGCATTAGTTCCTTTGACTCGTGCTTTCATTTCACACTTTTTGCAGCTTTCTGTGCACACACATTTTTGCTTTATTATTTTCAATAAGAGACCTTAGGAATCGACCAAGGAAGATTTTTTTTTTCTGTTGGCACTATAGACCATAGAGATCTTTGGCCGCGAGATGTGGTATTCTTACTGACATTTATTGCTTACGGGGGCACAGACTGGCTGGAGGGGATCACCCAACCTCATGTTGCTGCGAACCATGGTTTCCATGGTGCAGCGCCAGGCTGCTAATTGCTCCATAATGGGTCCCGTTGGGACCAATTCGGCCGTGTCCTTCCCACCGTCTCACTCGGGTACAAGGACAGTGACGAATCGGTCAAGATCCACGGATTATGGGTGTTCGGAGCCAGCAGGTGCACAAGAACTATTTCTTTCCCCGAAGCAGACCGTCCATGGACCAAACCTCCAGGCAGCTATTTTATGTCCTGGAAAACCACAGCGTAATTCACAATTTAGGTACACGGGATAGGATCACTCCTACGCTCAATTATATATTATATATATATATATATATATATATATATAAATGGTCGGGGTGGCCGAGCGGGTTAACGCGCTTGCAAAAGTGCACCTACTCACAGATCCAAAGGTTGTGAGTTCGAATCTCGGTACCGGCATTATTTTAATTTAATAAATAATTCAAGCAATTTATCACTCTTCCCCCTCCGGGTATGTGCGGCCCGTCAGCCTACTGGAGGCAACTCACATAGACCGGGCGTAGGAGTGATGACCCTAACCCGTGCACCTTAAATTGCGAATCGCGGTGCGATTTTCCAGGACGTAAAATAGCCGCTTGGAGGTTCGGTCCACGGACGGTCTGCTTTGGGGAAAGAAATATAGGTCCTCGTGCGCCTGCTGACTCCGAACAGCCATAATCCGTGGATTTTGGCCGGTTTGTCACTGTCCTTGAACCCGAGTGAGTCGGTGGGAAGGACACTGCCGAATTGGCCCCAAAGGAACCGGTTATGGAGCTATGGATAGCCTGCCGGTGCACCATTGAAACCATGGTTCGTAGCAACGTGAGGTTGCTATATACCCTCCAGGCTGTCTGTTCTCCCGCAAGCAATATATGGATATATATGTCAATATATACATATATATGTCTGTATGAATACCACATCGCGCGGGCAAAGATCTATAGTGCCAACCGAAAAAAAAAATATACATATATATACACACGTTATTTTTATAGTATATAACAGTATAAGTTGACCTGTTTGTGAGTGATGCACTAGCCCAATTCGGTTCGGCTTTTGAAATGTGATGTACTAGTCTCAATTAATGCGATATTATGAATGAAAACGAGAAATATGCAAATATATTTCTAAACTACTGATTTTCAATAGGGTATCGTTATAGAATGCTATGGTTATAACCATGGAAACCTAGATATGACTATTGATATGACTAAATTAGTGATATATGAATTCATGAACTCTTTCGTACAATGATCGTTCTATTTGGACTTTTTTGGCGCGGCATAGAAGCAGTAAAGAGAGCATTGAGTTATAAAAAATTTAAGACGGAAACCATATGAGCTCTTTTATCCCTTATTAGATACCTCATACGGCTTCCCGACTTCCAATATTCTCTCTCTTATGCCATAAAAAAAAAAAAAAAAAAAAAAAAAAAAAAAAAAAAAAAAAAAGCAGACCATTGACTTTCCTACGTTTTGAATACTGAGTAATACTGATTCCACTGAATAAAATTTTGGAAAATTGAAACACCGTTTCCAGGTTTACAGATTTCTGAATTTCATTCCTCCCACTACACATTTTAACATTATCTAAAATAAATTTATTGTTCTTATAAATAGGCTTATCAAAACTACTAACAATCTAGGCCCACTTGCCGGACTTTGTCCCTCCACCCTCGCTAGTGCCAATAGTAGGATTAAGATTCTAGATAAGAAGATAAAATAAATGAAATGTTTCGTACGAGATTCCCCAATTTTTTAACATGTACATATTTTATTAACTATGGCATTTTTTTTTTCTGTTACAATAAATCCTTCATTGAAACTGCATTCAAACGTGTATTACTACGCCTCGGTCAAGAATGCCACAAGGCCAGCAGCGGCTCATCTCCATACAATGCAAACAGGAAGGGGCAATAGAAGGTTGGTTCCATCGTTTGTTTTGTAAACTGAAATAAATTGGTATATCCTTCTAAACCTTCATTAGAAAATAAAAAAATAAAGATCATAATTTATTTTTTGTTTATTTTCTTTAAAAGTAATTTATTAAGTTTTTCGAAAAAACAAAACAAAAAAACAATGAATCCTAATTTTAAATAATACTCTATAAGTATCAATCTTAGTGTTTGTTAAAAAATGCAATGAAATTTTAATATTTTTCGTAATTTTTTATCAAATTCATTTTCATAGTTTCAAGCGGAAGGGTAACCGATATTTTACGACAATTTTACAAATAAGACATATAACGATTCTCTTTGCGTAAACTCTTGAGTCACATCTTCGAAGAGTGTAACCATTAGAGGAAAGATGTAGAAAAATATGGTTTTAAATTTTAAAAATATCAGCTCTGAGAGGCGTTGAAGACAGTGGCCATTTTATTAAAAGTATCGATGAATTCATTAAGATAAAAAAATATTTCATCTCATTTGAATTTATATATTGTATTATATTTTTAAGATAGCTACGTAATATTAAAATGAACTAGCTATGTCCCGCGGTTTAGCCAAGTTAAATTTGGATGGCCCCAAAGTTAACCTTAACCTTTAAACTAATAACCTAATATATTGTTCAATCTCTTTTGTTATAGACATTTTCAAGGAAAGGGGTCAAAACGACGAAAAGTTTTAATAGACAGCAATTAAGTCTCACTTAAATAAGTTTCAAGTTTTCACACTATTTATTTTCCCTTACCCTCCCATTTTATTTATAAAACAGCGTTTTCACACATTAACTTCACACTTATTAAACAGTGTGTGTAGTCAATTTGCTTCCACGGGTATGAAGTTGCGACGACGACACCTACGCAAATTGGAAACTTTTTCTCTTAGCAATTTATTTATGGTTACTGATCACTTCCTTTGGGTCGCAGCTCGATGTTGTAATGCCTAGGGCCGTCCACGATAAAATGGCTATCTGAGGAAAAAAGAATTTTTCAAATCGGATTGACAGTTCCATAAATGAACGCGTTCAAGCGCAAAAACGCTTTAGGTGTATATATATATATATATATATATATATATATATATATATATATATATAAAACAATTCAGCCTGCGTATGTATGTGCTTGCAAAACACGAAAAGTAAGCAGTCGATTAGGATGCGGTTTTCACTATCATTTAGAGAATTTCTTCCAGAAGGATAATATGCATTAATTGCAGGGGAGAAATGAGGAAAATTATTTTAAAAACTGGGTAATTTTTTAATCGTTGTCATGGCCACTTCATACATGTGGAAGTAAGTTCACTACAAAAACCTTTTAACAAGAGTGAAGTTATTTTGTGAAAGCGTCATTTGTTATTAAAATCGGGGATTAAGGAATAAAAAGTGTAAAAACGTGAAGCTTTATTGCCGTTTTGACAAATTTATTATGATTTTGATTGCATTCCTATAAAATGTCTAAATGAAATAAGACGAATTCTAAGCAATGCAGTGGCATGCCGAGAAAAATGTTCACCACTTAGGCCTTGGAATATTTACAGTCAAAATTATTTTTGGTAACCGGTTGTTTCACTGAAAGTTCTGGTAGGTCCCCCCCCCTCCTTCCCCTAAGAGTTATAATAATATAGAAATGCAAAATAGTCTAAGTGCCTTTAAAAAATATTTTTAGAATTCAAGTTTTAATTTGAAAATATTTAAGAAATATGACTTAATTAAAAAAACACATTTTTTTCCTGATAACGTATGGTTGTATAAGTAATAAAATTATATTTATAATAGTACAAGCTTTAGAATAAAAAAATGATTTTTTTGTAAAAACATTTTTTTTCTTCTTTTCCTTTCATTCCAAATTTATCACAGAAAAGCAAGCCGGGGTATTGAATTAAATGATGTGTTTCCTCGGTGAATCTCTGTTCGCTATGATACTTTAATTGCTTTACCATTCATATCATATAGAAATAAGTATGATGAAATGAGCAATATATAATTGATGTGTTAAAAATGAAATAAAAATCAAAGTTAAACTTAAATCTTTTTTTTTTTTTTTTAAAGTTGTTTGGAAAAGTTTTGTAAAAACTACAGTATGATGATGAATGACGGTTAGGAATGATAAGAACAATAGTTCTGTCTTCTGTTACTCACACTATTTTTTAATAGTTAAACATAAAAAAAACAGAAAAACTTTAAATTTAGGAGGGTATTTAATTAGCAATTCAATTCACGAGCAACGTCGTACAGGTTTAGCTAGTAATAATATAGAATATGATTTGCACAATTTAATTTTTGTTCATATTTTCCCCGAATAAAATAGACTATTGCAGTGGGCCGAAGGTCGGCGGTGAGGCGCGTGACTGCGTTTTCCATTCGTTTCATAACCCCTAGAGCACGATTATGGAAGTTCTGAAGAGGTCTGATATGTATATATTTTCCCCCCGCTACATTTGAGCACCTCCAGCGGCCCCCTTTGCACCAAATTAGCTGAAATTTTGTATGTATGGTTTTCTTCCAGGCAGAACGATATCATAAAAGTATGGGTAAATTCCAGTCAAAATTTCGGTACGTTTACCAGGAATTTCTGCGTTTTTAAAGTTTTGCGTATCTCTACAGCTCCACCAAATTAGTTTATAAGGTTGAAAATTTTTATTTTAAATGAGTTGGTCAATTTGGTTACCCCACTTAACTAGGGTTTTCGATTTTTTAAATATTTGCGCACCTCTAAAATCCCTTCAAATTGAAGTGAGTAAGGGGTCAAAACCCGTTGCATTTGAAATTAAATTAAATTACCTAAAACGAAAGAGTTTTCATCGAAATCGGGCCAATATTAACAAGGATATTTCAAGGATATTTGGCTGTTAAAGCCAAACCAATTTCTCTAGAAAAACACTGGTTTTATTTAAAAAATATATATATATATATATATATATATATATATATATATATATATATATAGCTGTTAAAGCCAAACCACTTTCTCTAGAAAAACACTGGTTTTATTTTAAAAAAAACTATATTGAAAATAGTTTTATTTCAGTGTGTTTTGGAAATTACATCAAATTTTATTGACTACGCATTGCCAAGTCACCCCTCAAAGAGATCAATCTGTCAGGTAGCAGTTCCTTCAAAACTCCAAGCGAACGTCGTGATGTGACTTGTTGGAACCGCACATCCTCCATCTCGATTTCATCCATCTCAGGGCTTAGGATAGTCTCCGACATGTGCACGTAACGTTCGCAGTTCACAGTTAGCATTGCACCCTCCTCCTCAAAAAATGTATCAGTTATTCCACTTGAAATGGTTCAAAGGGTGATGGAAAATATCCGGAAACGCAATTCGTAGTCCAGTGGTCCCCAGACTCTATGTCACTGCGTCCCACTTCCACTTTTCAAATAACTGGGCCCGCCAGTCCGCGATATTACGATTTCAATATTAAAGATTCGTATTCATAAAAAAAAAAAAAAAAAAAAAAAAAAAAAGAGTCGCAAAAGTTTATTGAACTAAAAAAAACAGTATTTATTACAATGAATTTGCTTAAGAGAACAATATATTGCAATTAATGTTCAAAAATACAAAATCAAAAGTTTATCAATTTTTCATAAGAAAGGAAAAAGTAAGATTCACATAACAACAACAAAAATTCTGCAAATAAAAATGTTTCCATCAATTAGGAAATTGGGACATGGTGAAGAAAATAATCAGTATTTTTCAATTGGAAACATGTTGTTTATTTAAAATCAAAGCATCAATGTAAGGCTTGATGGAGCTAAACCTGATTCTCAAGTTCTCTTCAACTCTGAGTGCTTTAGCCTTTACTACGTAACAATCCTGAATTATTTTTATTAGTAGATCCTGTTACCCATTATGAATTATAATTCATAAATTCAGTAAAAAAATTTAAATAATTGTTATCTCTCATTAAAGTTGTTAAAACTTTATTTAATTAATCCATTATTTTTGTTGTTGTTAATCCATGATTTTTGCTTGCTTGTTCTAGTATCTGGAATGTTCTTGCATTAATACGCAAGCCACGGATTAGTCAATATAGATCGACATTTGTAAGATGTAATTTTTAAAACTAACTAAAATTAAACACTTATATCTTAAATATACTTTTTGAAAATAATTTTTTATTTTTTTTAGAGACATAGGTTTGTTTTTTAGAGCTCTTAAAAATATTTCACGCATTGAATTGAGAACCGCTTCCTTTTTTTTAAATTTGTTTAAAAATAGAACGAACTCGCGCTATGTCAAAATATTATCGCTTTTGTTTGATTCACTTCTACAAAGTAACAACTTTAAATATACAGGCGGATACCAATCAATCTATTTCAGTTTCAATCTATCCCGTATCCATTTCCAACGAATAGCGATTGAAAATAAACGCAATTTCCTAATAGCCCACTGACCGGTATTGAAATGGTAATCTGATTCCTTCGACCGGGTCCCAAGCGATAAGATAAAGCGCTAAGGGATTGTCGGGAGAATGGAGGGCATGAACCAGAATACACTAATCCCTGTTTATTTTCCTTCCTTTTTATAGTGCAATAAAACATTTGACGAAGTGCAATAGCCGGGGAAGGAATCTTGTACAATTGCTACTAATGGATTGTCTTCACGGTCCTCAGGGATTTTCTTTTACAATGGCTTCTTAATGAAACTGCCCATCCGCTTGCTAGGGCCACCCTCTTTCACTCCTCGAGAGATTAACAACAGTTAGCTCCCTCGGAATGCGACCATCCAAGATTTTCTTTCTTCGAGGTAATTATTTATTTCAACTGCCTCTGGGATTATCACTCTTTTACTAGGATTATAGTTATAAGCTTTATTTTTATTTATTTTTTACAGAAGAACGGGGTAGCTCAGATGATAGTGCAGAAGACTCCAAACACCCTAATAATTAAGCATTTATCACAACATATAAGAAATTGTAAAAATTTTGAAAATTTGATTGTGACAGCTTTAGCATAACAGAGCATAGCAATTGAACACAAGTTCAAATTTGATAATTCGGAAATATTAAACGAGGAAATTAACACAAAAAGCAGAGGAATATTAGAATCCATATTTTGTATATAGCTAAAAATATACAAAAATACTTCAAAGCGGACTATTAAGAAGTAAAATAGTAGTTATGCTGGCATCATTAACAATTTAAATATAATTTAGAGAAACAGAAATAAATAACATTAAGCATTAGATTAAAAAAAAAAATGGGACAATGCTTTAAAAAATTACTAAAATAAACAGAGGAGAAGGGTGATAAGTTAACTATTAAAAATGGAATTAGCAGATAGTCAAATTTAATGTGAAAACAGCCATGACAATAATATCTTATATATATATATATATATATATATATATATATATATATATATATATATATATATATATATATATATATATATATATATATATATTATAATGACTGCGAGGAATACTATAAGTAGCAACAAAAAAATGTATTCTAATAGATTAAGGTAATAATTATTTTTTTAATGAATGTAGTTGCTTGTTAGTAAATGTTATTTTTCAATAATTGATAATATATTGTGTTTAATTTGAGGACCCTGAAGATGAGGTGGAGAGCCTCAAAAAGTTGGTGATAAATTAATAAGAAATATACTATAGGAAAAGTGGAAATTGGTTCAGTGGTTCAGTGAAAGGAAAAATGGTTCACAAGTTATTATACATAGCTGATATTAAAGGCGATTTAATTGTACCTCGATGTTAGGGATTTAATCAAAATAGTTGGAACCTTTTTCAAGAAAATTGTAAAAACGATGATATATTGCGGCTCTTACGGTAAGTCTATTTTAACGAAAAAGTTGCTTAATATTTCAGGCATATATTCACTTTTAATTTATATTTAATTAACTACTTAGTCTTAATATAAGCAAACGTAGGTACATAAATATTTATATATATTATTATCATTATTATCCAACGCCCACTCTTGGCTTTTGAGCCATTTTGTAACGTGCTGACCAGCATAGACGAGCTACTGTGTAAACCATAAAATAAATAAAAATTATTTTTAGAACTGATATATCATACAAAATCAACTATTATAATCTAGAGGGGGGATAAGTTACTGCTTACCCAACAACGTCAAGCGCAAAGCGCGAGCCGCTATAGCGTATAATTAAACACCAAAGGCACATCTTAGTATGATCAAGCGATCAAGTGTGTGTGTGTGTGTGTGTATGGATATATCCTGATAAGCCTATTTGGAGATGAAATACACACTGATTAAAGTTTAAAAGGTTTGACTACAATTGCCACGACCAGTTCAGATAAACATTCAGTTAAAACAGTTTTTCACAGAATCCCAACACCACATTGCACATGAATGATCTCATTTGCTCTTTAATTACGCGTCACGCAAACTGCAGCTTAGCCGCCCGAAATCCCCTCTTTTTTAATTACCGTTCGGATACCGTTACAATGGAAGGGTCAAAAGAAATATTTGAAAAATACCTATTCCCCAAGCATATTGGATTTCAATTCGATTTTATGAAAATACAACTGAATACTTTGTTGGTTTTAATGCGTTGCTGATTAAAATATGCATGTTCAGAAAGATTATTCAGATGTTTTGCATCAGTTTTAATTCATATTCAGAGTCTTTATATTAATTGTTTATGTGTATACAGAGGCAAATAACGTTACATATAAAAAAGTTTATCCTCATGCTATATTTATAACAAAATAACTAATGCCTGGTACATGAATTTTGATACATGGAAAAGAAGAAAATCGTTTAAGCAATATAGATAAGCAGTACTAGATTACTTTTCACAATTTAAATATTTTTTAACAGTACAATACGCTTAATTTTGATAATTGTTTCGTAAACATTATTTCTACAGCATAACAATCTACCACATATCAAAGAAATATGGAAAGTCAACTAAAAAATTGTATGAGTGGCCAATCATAAATGGAATAATTAATAACAATATTCAGGCAATTAGAACATGAATAGTTTCATTAATATTTATCTTTATTATTTGTCTTTGAGCAAATAGTACATAAAAATAACATTTTACATCAAATGTAGGTAACAGTGTTGGGAAATGTAATTTCAATTATAATTACAATTACTTACGGTTTACTTTAATTTGGAACTGCAGAAATAAAATTACAAATAATTGTAATTGTAATTGCTAATACTTGATGAACCATTGTAATTGTGATGCGTAATTACAATTACTAGTTGAGCCAAAGTAATAGCAATTTCCAATTATAATCTTATGCAGTTGTAATCTCATTTCTATAATATTAACTGGCAATTGCAATTACCCAACCCCGAAACGGCACAGATAAAAAGTTATTTCCACAAATTTGCTGAGGGACGAGTTTTTAAAATTGAAAGTTTCAATGAATCGAATAGAAATTCGCAACCATTGTGGCAAAATTAAATATGCAGTAAATATTGCTATGATTTAAATTATAGGTAATTGTAATTGCAATTACTTAGCGTCAAGATGTAATTGTAATTGTGATTGCAAATACCTGGCATGAAGGACTAACTGTTATTGAAAACCTGAATTACAATTAGAGTAATTGAAAGGAGAAATTGCAATAAATTAACTCTATTAAAGCAATTTTAATTGAATATTACAATTACTTCAATGTAATTGTTCTTTAAAACCACTATTTTTTTTATGTTTAAGAGTATGTTTATTATGCTTTTATTATTATTATTATAGTCTACTTTTGCTCATTTAATTGAAGATGATATGAAATACTCATGTAATTAATAATTTCCCAACTCTGGAAGGTAATAATTAACTCTTGATATTGATATTTCATTAAATAAATTTATAAAGAACCCAATTAATGAGTAAAATATTCAAAATAGCATATTTCTAAGTATTTAGACAGAAAGTACTCGATTGAGGAGAACTGAGTACTTTTTTTTACACTTCAATCATAAATTGACTGAAGTAGTCGGTTTTTGAACAGTGAGTAATTACGTAAAATAAAAAACATTCTTCAACCGTGTTATCCCGGGCGTGAAAGACAAAAAATGCATATCTTGTATAAGGGAAAGATTATTAATTATATTATAAAATCCATTAAAATATAATAAATAACTAACAGGATAGACATAATACATAAAAATAATAAATAATCTAAGCTATCGCTAATTTTCCACACAAGGAGTTGGTTTCAATTATTTACAGATTATGACGAGTTCACGTTGGTATAAAAGAAGTGATTTAAATGCTTCTATAATATTTAAAAAATTACCAGCATTTTTAAAATAAATTAACCTATTAACATATTTTCTCGTTGTATGTTCAAAAGAACTTTCTTACGGTGAAAAAGACGAAATAACAAGTCTAAAAACATGAAAGCACTTTCAAAATTAAAAAAAAAAAATTATTTAAAATTTCATGTTCGACGTTGAAAAATTAAAAACCAATGTCCTAACCAAAATAATCAATGGAAAAGTAAACAATGATATTAAAGTTACCTATACATGTCAATGTAAAACATTCGCTAATTAAAATATGTTTTATTAATTTTGTAGAACTTCATTTTTCACATTTTTTTATATAGGAGTTATAATAAAGTTAACATATAATCAAAAAAATTAGCTTAAATATAAGGCAATCTCACCTGTCGACAGATACTTTAAACATTACAGATATTGTAGAAAATTATTTAAAAAATAAGTATTGATCTCGTCTACCTCATTAATGATAAGGAAAGCTGATCTCAAAAACAACTAGGAATTAAAAAAAAAATGAGTAAAAACAGTGTAATGTTCTACCGGGCTCACATTAATATGAAAAAATGCTCATTAGAAGTTCATAGGTTTTTTATGTCTACATTATACGAATATAAAATGCTCCCTGTTTATTTTATACATATAAAAAGGATAAAATAAAAATGTGAAAAGATTTGAAAATACAGCAAACTATATTTTAGTTAATTTTATAACAAAATAGAAGTCATAATTGTGTAGAAATTGTTAAACATCTCTTTGTGGATTAAGCCTAGGAGATTCGATAAAAATATAGATTAATTACCGATTTAATGAGTGTTGACGTTTCGGGCTAGTTTCTTAGCTTTCTTCTAGACTCAAAAAAAAATAATAAAAAAAATAAAAAAAAATGAGATAGTATGAGAGTGATAGAAAATAACTTAATATGGTGGTAATATATGAAAGTTGGAGTAAACGAGTAAATATATTAAGGTAATATTTTACATGGTACTACTAAAGTACACAAATGAAAAATATATATACGTATAAAAATTATACAAAAACAAAGTAAACTTCGACAGTCTCCTCTTAACATTTCATATAAACTTATTTCTGAATTTAAGTTTAATTTGTTTTTGCATAATTGTTATAAGTAGATTTTTATTTTTAATTTGTATTATTGTATTTAGTAAATTTTAATTACCTGGTTGCTTATACTTTCAAACATCACCATTATTTCTTGGCTCTCTTATTTTGTTTTTTATGGGCATTAATTGTGAAAATATGTTTACATTTACTATGGCATGTTTGGCCAATGCTGATTGGTTTATAGTATTAGGGTTATTGACACTGGTTTTATGTTACCCTATTCCAGTTTAAATTCAGGAATGTCTCCTATGTATTATCCTTCATCGTATTGTCCACATTTGATTTTATATATTATATTTTGACTGTCCATTTCTTTTATCCTATCATTAGTATTCGTTATATATTTGTTTAAATATCGGATAACCCTAATTTTAATTAGTTATGTTCGAAATCTTTTTAAAAACATTTCATGACACTAATCAATCCGCGCATGGGATGTGAGGGTTACAGAAAACTTTAAAGGTACTTAGAAGGCATTAGTTAAAAATAGATTGTAGGAAATAAGTAATTTTTTTTTTTGTGGCTAGTTTAAAAAAAAAAACAACGAGTAAATAATTAAATAAATCAGGTACGTGATAGAAGTTGAAATATAAAATGTTATCAATTGAGTTAATATTAATATAAATTAGCAAATGATAAGTAGTTATAAGATATACAATAGGTACAAGTGGTATATGTAATGATTACTGAGGATTTAAAGCAACGTAATATAAAGTAATGTTTTTAATATTGTATATTATAGGAACAAGAAGGACTGAAGATGGGAGATAGGAGTCCGAAACACCGCAAGGAGATGCAAAAATAAAGAAATATGAAGTAAAATCGGATTTTATTGATTTACAGGAACTATCATCGAATATTATATTTTTAAAAAATAATAAAATAAATTTTCTATGCCTCATTTGTCCAATCTATTCTCTATATGTAATGCTGTCATTTCAATGATTATATATATTTTTTTAAAGGGGCTATTCACTCACTTTTGTGCTAGAATTTTTTTTTTAAAGAATTTTTTTTTTTTGGCAGGATTCGGGGAAAAAACCCTCGCTGTTTTTAACGCATTATAGCTCATTAAACTGGAAAATACTGTGTCTATGTTCGAATCTGTAGCAAATTTTATCAGCTTTAATATCGTATTTTTGTAGATGAAGATTTTTTACGTATGACAACTAATTTTTAAATAATTATTAAAAACATAAAAATGTGGCAACTTTAATGCCACAGTCACTATTTCTCATTTCTAATTGACCAGGACTATTAGTATATTCAACACTAGATACCTACAAATGAGTACAAGAACTATGAAAGCTAATGGTGTTTTGTTGAAAACGGATTTCGGCCAATGCTGACATAACTATTAATATCATTTCAAAAACCAATTATTGCGAATTGAATTTATCTTTACATTAAATGCAATTTCATTTCGAAGTTAAGTGCATGTCGGCTAATGATATAGCTCTCGACATGGAAGGAATTTTCTTTTCATCGTTGGCATTCATCAAGAATGGCAAAATAATTTGATTGTATCCCGCAACGCATTTAGTTAGCACGGAAGTTTTCAATACATTTCGTTACCAAAGGATGCTAAATCAATGTGACTTAGCATGTTTTTAAAAATGATTTAAAATCTGATACTAAATAGATTAAAATAAAGTTATTTAAAAAAAAATTTTTTCTTTACACAAATAAATCAATAAGGTATTTTAAAAAGAATTTAAAGTCTTAAAAAGACTTTGACTGTTATTTTATTTTTATTTTAGGTGTTAAATTAAATACAACAAATTTCATTGAAGTAAAAATGACGTTTTTTCATATATTTTGTTCCTATAATTCTGCATTATACAAGAAACATATTCACACATATTTTTTTTTTCTTATGTAGAATAAGAAAAAGATACGCTCGACAGATTTTATCGAGCTTAGGCCACTGTTTAAAAAACGTGTAGTCGCTTTAAATAAAGTAGTTTAAAAAAAAAAGTAGAAAACATATTCATATTTATTTTCAGTAACCCCAAGAAACATTAAATACCAGTTTCCAAAGATATAAAATAAAATAAAATTTTTAGCCCTACCATTGGTTTCCAAAAATCATGAAAATTTGTCATTGCTCCTAGGGAACTCAACCGGCCAACTTCAAATTTGTATGATACAAAAGGGGCATAAAATATACCAAATGGCAAAAATCGGATTCTACTCGGTCAACTCCAATTTTAGATATAATATAATTGTATTTATGATTCTTTAAATATGCTTGAGTAACTTGTTATTGAATTCAAATCTAGCAAATGTATACTTCATTTCCTATCATCAGAAAGAGGGAAAGCTAGTCTTTCTAATGGTAACAAAACATTTGAGTTTGGTCGAAATATTCACGATTGATAAATGTTTGACATTGATCTAGGATGTGCCAACAAATTCATTCTCTCCGGCAAGAGAGAAAAATATCAATTATTTGTATATTTGTTGATTTAAGGTGAATGCTTTTATATATAAAAATAAATGCAGGCTGTTACTATTTCACCAATTTCATTTATTTAGATGCAAATTTTCCGCCTTTAAGCAGTCCTCGGGAATTTTTCAAAAAGTGTAAACATTTATTTTTTAAAGTTTGGCTCTGTATAATTGGACTTAATTATGGCATTATATGCATTTTTACACTTTTTTAAAGATGCCTGAGGATGGCTTAAAGGCCGAAAATTTACATCTAAATAAATGAACTTGTTGAAATAGTAACAGCCTTCATTTATTTCTATTTTTAGTTTTGTTGGAGATTTGTATATAAGGGTTTTCGGGATGATGAAAAGAAATATGTACTTGTTTTATAAAAAAAAGTTTAAACTACTTGTCTTATTGATGCAACTACGCGTTTTTTGGACTCAGTGGCCTTATTTCAATAATATCTCTTGAGCTTATTTTTTTTCTTAATCTACGCAATTACAAAAAAAAAATGTGTATATGCATTTTGTAGATGCGGAATAATAGGAGTAAAAAATTATAAAATAAACGCCATCTTTAAAACTTTCATCTTTTTTTTTCTCCTCTCCTAAGGCCTGTTGGAACGAACAAATTGGGACAAGTGTCCAATATTTTTGGATGCAGGATTACAAAGATTAAAATCTATGAACCATTGACTCTGCACTTGTAAGTCACTTTAAGTTAGTATGGGTCAAGTCAAATATGAGTTTATTTTGAGACGATTTTGTAAATTACCCTTAGCAGAAGAAAACACTATTTTCGTTTTATTTATATATGTATGTAAATATTATGTATGTGTATACATTAATTACAAATAGAAGAATAAAATAAAATCCTGCATATTTCTGGATTCTATAAATTCAAAATTACATTGTTATACTCTTTGTTAGAAATAATTTTATTATAGTTTTGACATTTTTTCCGATGCTCATATCATAATCCAAATCCTAATCAGGCATTAATTACAACCAAGAAAGGGACCAAGACGGAAAAGAAAGGAGAAGAGAAGCAATGAGTGGTCGATAAAGGCATAAAGTGCCTGCGACGGACAGTGACTCCACGGACGAGTTCATTAGAGAGACGACGTGACCACCCCCCGAGCTAAATTACTTTATATCGATCCTCGACTGTTATTGCTCCCTTCCCAATAATATATTGCCCCTATTGACAATTCATTCGTCTCTCGGAAAAAGACTGCTCCCATCTAAACCCTTTCCAGCTCTGAAGGCTCAAGTCAAATGAAGACCGAGTACCCCCTGCCCGCAGAGATACGCCCTTTTTCGACCGGAGGGGATTTCCTTTAAGTTCTCCGATCCATCCAGCCTGAGTCTAGATTGAAAGTGGCAAAGATACAGGCGTCGACTCGTGTTAAATTGTCCAATGTTTTCCGGTTGATTGTTTATTTTGTAAACTAATTAGCAATTTAAAACTTTTATAAAATATATTAAATTGATTACTTATCAATTATGGGGTAGATACCTCATAATAAGGTACTTTATTATGATGTAGATAAAATAAGGAATACTTCTAAATACGTATAATAATTTAAGTATTTTCAGTCTACAATAATCAGAAAAAAATTAAATTCAAGAAGAAAAATAACTGATGTGTACACCCCATGACTTCCTTGTACGCCTACTATAAAATTATTAACTATAAATCGGTGGCTCAAAAAGTGACTCGGCGTCGCGAGGTCCATCTATTGACACATACAAACACACACACGTACATAAGCTCTTGTTTACACACACACCTGGAATTTGATGAAATTGATACTGGACAATTTTTACAGTTTGGGCCAAATTGGACTAGGCATTTTTAAAATATAGACCTATCAAGGAAAATACGTTTTGCGCATGCATGCCCCGTTTTATCTAGTGCAAAATCCACGTTTTTCCTTCTTTTTTTCATATAAAACTGATAGCGATTTCTGAGCAATCTCATATTGGGTAGTTTTGGAAAGATGATCTTGGGGTAGAAAATCCCCCCCAAAAAAGTCATAATTCTAACTATAATAGAATTTTTCTTTACATTCACCCAAATTCAATCTTATGAAATTTTTGAAAGCACTTACCTTTTAGATGTTTAAAATTTAGATGTTTATTATTTTGTTTACAGACAAAGCGTATTCTTCGTCCATTGATTAGTTTCTTATAAAAAGAAATCTAGTGCAAAACGATCTAGTAATGATGGAACAGACCCGACGAACAGGAGGCACAAGATTATATATGCCAGAAATCCTTCCATCACGAGTATTATCCTTTCAGAGGACTCCTATTCACTGGATAAAATAAGGACCTAATTAAAGTTTAAGCTTAACGAGATTAAATTTACTCGAGTAAGTGTTTATCCTCCGTGAAAGTGGCAGCCCTGAGCAGTCGAGCTTCCAACTTCCCTTCTTACTCAGTTTTCCACCCGCTTGTCGTCTTACTCATATAATTACATTAAACATATTAAATCCATTAAGAGAGAAAAGTTTATATATAATAATAATAATAATAATAATAATAATAACTCTGCTATAATATAGCATTTGATGAAAAATGAATAAAAGGAAAAGAAACGTTAATAACTTGTATTGACTAATTAAAGAAAAAAAATAGGAATTATTAGGAAATAACTGAAAGATTCCAAAACAAGCCCTAGTCTCTCCAACACTAGACCATAGCAAACCATTCAATGATTCGCCAATGCAGGCATAGTTAGGACAGAAAAGACAAGATCATATGAATGCAGGACGAAGATGGTACATCTCACAACAGTAGTCTAAAAAATACTATTCTTCTATCTGCAGGTGATTATTGTTGATGTGAGATGTACTCTCTCTAGTCAGCATTTAAATGATCCTGTCCTAATGATATGGACAGGTGGGTCTCTCGGACCCAGTAACATTATTTGTCTACTTTAAATAAAATAAAAAAAACCTAAATATCATCTGTTCGATATATTACGAAATTATTAATTTACATATCGACGTCGTTTTTTGAAAAAGGCGTAAGCGCCATTTAGCAAACTTTACAGGAAACACGCGAAACGATTGTTTCCAAATAACAAAACATTTTTTTTGTTAAAATATTTTAATTTTATTCTGTATTGAATAGGGTAGGAGTTTATTAACCTGGCAAAACCTTTATAATTACAATATATTTTAAAGGATTCTAGCACTGGTTTAGGCCAGAGTGGCGACTGACAGTCGATAGTATTTGGTACTTACGTCATCAATATTCGGTTTTTAAACTATTTCCAATTTTATTTCGAT
This sequence comes from Rhaphigaster nebulosa, assembly GCA_948150685.1. Taxonomy (NCBI): domain Eukaryota; kingdom Metazoa; phylum Arthropoda; class Insecta; order Hemiptera; family Pentatomidae; genus Rhaphigaster; species Rhaphigaster nebulosa. The sequence goes on along the minus strand of OX411312.1, from coordinate 43,490,612 downwards.
ATATTGCGAACGAGAATCGATATAGGTGGTAATACTGTAAACATACGTCCCAAAATCAATTGAAGCCTAAATTTCGAATTTTTGGCGCTTAAGCCTTTTTCAAAAAACGATGTCGATATGTATTTTTTTTTCTGGAAAAGCTGGTATGAAGCGAAAAAAAAATAATAAGACTAGTTCAGAAAACCTAAATTTTATTTCACTAAAAAAATGTTTTACTTTCATTTTTTAGAGTAAAACAGAATAAAAAATATAATTACATAACTAAAAGCTCTTACAGAAAAACTAAAATATATATGTAATCATTTCATTTTTCCGAAGTCCTTTCAACGTCGGATTCAGAGCTTGTGTTCATGATTTCTCTTGAAGATGGAAAACACTTCATGCGCCTGAATAATCTTAGTTTAGCAATACAAGAGCTTAAAACAAATATCAATATTTATATATATAATAACAATTATATTATATAATAACAAATAATATTTTCAAAATGTAGTGTATTCCAATGTTGCTGACCCGTTTATGATACATAAATATATTTCATAAAATACAAACGTTAATATAGCTAAATATTTGAGTTATTGATGCCATTTACTGATATATAAACTAATACAGTATAAAACGCCTACGAATGGGTGAATGGAACACGCAATTTGGACTCCGTCACAGGGGGAATGAAGATATAGATCTAGCAGCTAAGCAGCATTTTCGTCTCTGGAAGTAACAAACATTTGCACTTCATCAGACATAGGCAAATGATAAAAAAAGCCATGCTACCTTCGTTCCAGCTTTGGAAAACACCCGAAGGACACGATAAACAAAAAAAAAAAACTAAATTAAAGTTTGGAAAAGTTTATAGCGCAATAACAAAAGTTTTTATATCTGTACTTAAGATTAACCTACATACGTATGCAATGTGCAGTTGACAATATGCCGCATATTGGAATGCTGCCCGCTAGGAATGGATTCCTAACCACTAAAAGACACTGAATGATAGCATACGGAAAGTAATCAAATTTCATAAAGATACTACCCTGTATAACAAAATATAATAGAATCTAATCAAAGAAAGAAAACATAACTCCAAAATTTAAACAGTGTAGAGATAATTATTAAATATTTCCTGGAATGCCATTAATTTGAAAATATTTTCCATTTTGGGAGGGGCCTAATGAACCACTCCAGTAAGTGCTAAAGTTTAAGTAGTTGAATTAATTTGGGAATCGCAGGTGGTCCAGGATTATCCCCCGTAGGATAATTCCAGACAAGTTCTGGCCTGGTGTAGCCCGGTCGAGCGAACGGCATTAAACCTAAGTAGGTGATATGGTAGGACCTGCAGTGGATCGTCACTCCTTTGCGGAACAGCGCAACTTCTCCCATCAACTCCTTCTTTCATGCGGTCGGTAACTCCTTTATTCTTGGATCTTCCTGAAGAACGATTCATGTCCTTGTTTATGTCGTTTTTAATTGGGGTTACAGCCATAATTACACCAAGACAGGAAGGGTGGTATTTTTATTGTAAAATTTTGAGCTAACCGAATAGCCATTGTCCAAGAATAATCATAAACCTTCTGTATGACATTCCAGGCTTGAGGAAGGACCGTACTCAGCAGCATCTCTTCCGGTGCTAGTATCAATTAGATTACGGAAAAAGATTTCTCAGCCAGCACCTATTAGACCCATCCTCGTATTGCGAGAAAGGCCAAAAGTTGCCATTTCTTCAATTTATCTGTTTGCATGTTCGTATAGATTACTATGAAATAGAGAGAGTCCATACCGACTGTATTTCGAGAGAAACTTTGTTTACATCCCAACGAGGTGCTAAAAGAGCCAACCTGCAAACGGTCAAAATTATAAAGCATAACAATAAATTAAACTAAGATCAAATTACATGGAAAATTGAGCCGTAAAAACCCAAGAAGAATTTTAGAGGAATCTCAGAATGTGTGAAATGCAAATTGGGCCCTTCTTGCGGGCCCGATATAGTACGGCAACTGTAGATCAGATAAGATTGGAAAGCTTTGGATAAGTTCTGAAAATTTGCGAATTTAGGTTTTTTAGAGGGGTTATGGTTAAGAATTTCAATTTCGTTACCTGATTTTTTCCGGAAATATAAAAAAAAATATACAAAAATGCTCAAACAAATAATTTCGACTTTACATCTCGCTTCAAAACGGAATGGCCAACCAAAAAAATCATACAAATAAAAATTGTAGGTAATTTACTTTTCTTTAATTCAGTATAAAATCAATATTAGGATTTATTCGAACAATACAAAATTTACAAGATATAACCGAAAAATCACCACCAAAAAAATTTTTTTTTTCAAAACTTCCACCGATGTTTCTATTTGTTCCCCATTCAACTGAAGCACAATATTCAAAGAGCATTTGCCCTTAAACGATTCCTCGGACGAAAATAATTTTAAAGTACAAATATGTAAGGAATTAACTCTTGTTTAATTAAGTATAACTTGATGTTGCTATAGAAATTAATAATTTTCATTATATGGAAGAAAAACGATAAAAGATTAATTTTATGACTATTTTTATAATTTTTTTTAACATTCCCTAGAAAAATTTGTGGTAACAAAGTTAAAATTCGTAATTAGCACTCCAAAATAACTTAATTGAGCAAATTTTTAGAACTTCTCTAAAGTACCTGGAGTATTATACGTTGAACGCCTGTTGGCACGTGTAAATCGGTATGTAGAGCTTTATGGTCACGTACCAAGCTGCATTTTATCAGTCCATAAATCTGTGAGGGGTATGCATATATGTTAGAACATGCAAAGGTGTGTGTCTATATTCCATTTCTGTCAAATATTTAGTTTAAAAACTTCGTAAAAAAGAAAGAAAAGTAATTTGAGGTGTTTGTTATTTTAATGTTTTTTTTGCATTTTAACATCCTTAACATCCTTTTGTCGAATGTAACTCAAAGAGCATTTACTGTGTCTGTCAGAGAAATTCAGTTTGCAAATTTAAAATAGATTGTAAGTCTTTTTTCGAAGGGTAAATATTATGTGTTGTGATTTTTTCATATTTTAGTCTTATTTTCCATAAAGATTACTAGGTGTTTATCTTACTTATGTAAGTGATGTAAAGTTAATGAGGCCTGTGTAGGGTTTAGATGTTGTGTAAAAACTGTTGTGTCGCCAGCGTAACAGTCAATGCCTCAGAATTAACAGGTATGCTGAGACTATATAAAAGATATGGTAAGGGAACGAGTATTGAACCTTGAACTACTCCCACTAAGAGTGGATGAATGATCAACGAGTAGTACCGAATTGAGAAAAATCTCTCGAAGAGAAAAAATTGGATAATTTTCTTTTTGAATATATTTATAAAAAAAAAAAAAAGAAAAAAAAAAGAAGCCTTCTTATGCATTTATCTGAGATCGAAAACATTAAATAAAATCTGGTACACGCGAAACACAAATTTTATTTACCTCCCCATTTGAAATAAATTTTAATTGTTTACATTTAGTTTACATGGAAAATCCATTTAGTTTCCATAGAAACATTTAGATTATGATGAATAATATAGCAATAGAAATTATTATCTACAACAATGAGTTAAGTTTATGCGTATTCATCATTCTTCATTACCTTTTATGATTTTATATTTTAGATAATATTTTTTGTAAAATCTTTTGCTTTCCAAAGGTATATTATACATATACATTACTAATCTTATTTCAGGAAATTTGTTTTCGATCTGGGAAAATGTTTCTGTTTTTTTTTTCTACTTCAGTTAATAATCAAGTTCTTTCTTAGTTCATATTTATCCGTTTTTTTTATAAATACGAATAATAAACTATTACAATAAGAATAAGACCTGGGTGATCTTAAAGAAAATTTAATTATACATTGATATAACGAGTTTGATCAAAATCGTTGGAGGAGTCTTCGAGAAAATCGCGAAAATGTGTAAAATGGATAATGTAAAGTGACACTTCTGGTAAGTCGATTTTGGCGAAAAAGTTGCTGAAACATCACAGGCTTATACCGATCATAAATACGCAATTTTAGTTTCGTACAATGTTTTGTTTTGGAGCAACACTTACGACACACACCATTTTGCAAGACTTGGTTATTTTGACTCGTGTATTTCCGTTGAAAACTCGTATTCGAAATTTTCCAGGATCGTTATACTTGTTCTTACTGTATATTTCATATATATATATATATATATATATATATATATATATATATATATATATATATATATATATATATAAGTAAACGTAATAAGTGTCGTATAACTGAGATGAGACAAAGTATGCTACTGTACATATATTCTTCTACTTTATTCTCGAAATCCAGAGAGGAAAGTAGCTAGGATAATTGATGAAAATTGGTCGGAAAGTTAGATTATGCAAAGAAAATAAATTATCATTTGACATAAAGTTGGTTTGTGTCAGAGAAGCAGCGAGGACTACTTTGAATTATTAACACAAATATTGAATAATCCACAGTTTAAGTAACGAAAGATGTTGACAATTGTAATGAACTGCTCAAATGACATTTGCAAATAAACTTTTCGATTTTCTTTGGTTTATTTAGTTCTTGTTTGAGTTGCTTTTAATTTTAGCTCTTTGATAATAATAAGTTGAAATATCTACCTTCTATTCTTTCACATGTACAAAACTGTTTTTAGCATTGTTATTTAATCATTTAATAAATTTGGAATTTCGGCTATTTGCGTTATCAAATATTTTTAGTAACGCAAACATACTATATAATTTATATATTATATAAACATACTATATAATAAATATATAATTTTTCATGAAGTTATGGGCAGTCCACTGTGTATATATAAGAAACATCCATTAATTTGGGTCTCAGTTAATGAAACATAAAACCAAATAATTTTTTTTTTTTTTAATTTAAAGCTGACATACTGATAGCCCAGCCATGAGGGACATCTTCATAGCCATAACTCAGATAAGATAAATATATAGAAAATAACTTAAATTTAAATAACATAATTAATTAAAGTAGGCTATAATATAGTTATGTATATATATAATATCTTACAGCCCATTTCTTTCAATATTTCATTTATAAATAGTCAGAAAAGCAAGCAAAAACCCCCCAAAACAAGTTATTCCACCCCCCTCCCTCCCCCGTATTCTATGTTTCTAATGTTTGCTCCACAAACACTGTAACATATTCACCTATTATGTGTTGCAGATTGGAAAAAAAATATGGCAAAAATATTAATAGAAGAATTTAGTATATGCGGCGTACAGGGAGGAATAGATGGGATATTACCCCTCCCAATTATTGAAAATTCCAAAAAGTTGGAAAATTTTAGAATTGAGAACCTACTTCTAACAGCGAAAATAGTATAAAAACAATTTCCTCAAAAGTTACTAAAAATTAAAACCAAATTATTATTAAATTATTAAATACCAATACAACCTTATTTTAAAAATTTGTTTACCTTTCTTAATTTTTAGTCGGTTTTCCTCGTTTACATAACAAACACGTTTTCTTTCTATTTATCGTTCTCTTCGTTATTTATGTTTATCGACATTTATGTATTTTTCATTCTTACTTCTGATATATTAAAGAATTTTCATTTAAATATTCCACTTCGTTTCAGTATAGCGTGGATAGCAGCAAACATATTGATGAACAAACATAATTAAATACAATGGCAATAAAGCTAGTAATAAACCGTATTTTTTAAGGATCCTATAATATACAAAATAAGCTAATGCATGAAGTTATACAAATTTTTGTTAGCAAATTAAGACAGTTCATTACTCCAAGAAAATTACCTTATAATAATGATGATAATAACAATTATCCTAGACCCTAAATACTGTATGTATGATAGTAAGGTACTTATTTAAACCATATTGAGACAGGAGCTATTATTAGTGAAGAAACGACCATCGGAGGAGCTTGATAATAGTTTCAATAATTTTTATTATTATTAGTAATGAAATCAAGTGTCCAAATTTTTTGCTCCTCCGGGATTTAAAAAAGAAGGGTTGGGTATTGTCACATATAAACCACACTACTATAGCAAGTGTAAAACAAAGTAGAATATTATTCATAATTCTTAATACCAAACTATTGCTTATTATTATAGAAGTAATAAAAATTAAATGAATACCATCGCTATCAATTTTTGTTATTGGTTCAATAATTATTGATTATAATCGATTTCTGTAGCTATTTTGATTAAAAATAATAATTATAAAATAAAAAAAAATCGAGGATGGTTTTATGAATATTTCATTGCATGGTTATTAAAAATTTATCGCTTAGAAATAAATAGTATGTTTAATTGTAAATAATATATTTTAAAAATTTGAAGAATTATAAGTTCATTATTAAAGAAAATTAAAATGAAGATAGTGAACTGTCTTTTTCGGCTTTCTTATTATTTGGCATATATAAGAGCCTATTAAGAATAAAATTAATCAAAAGAATAAATAAACAGTTTGAATCATCAGGCAACACCATTGTTTACTTTCTGTGCCAACCTCTATATAGAAATAAGTTTAACAATCGAATGTATAACTTAAAAACAACATAACTCTCTAATTTTTTTTATGAGTTAAGTTTCAAGGCGCTTAGGGGCCATAAGTCAGCGCCAATCCTTCAATACTTACGAAGGACAGTTGAAAGATGGCCACACCCCAAGGCGCGATCGACAAAATAGCCGTAAAATAGCCTAGAAAGGTAGAGGAGGATTCACAAAGGGGACAATGGCCCGAGCCGGGGATTTGTGAACGGTGTCCCTCGACCGTGAGATAATTGAGAGAGGAAGTGCATGTTTAGGGGGGATTTGTGAGTGTTTGTGAGCTGAATGGAGGGGGGAAAGGTTCTTCTTCAGGAATTCCTGTCCATTGAAGGTCGGCCTCTACCTGCCTTCATTCAAGGCCCAGGGACAATTTGTCCTAACTGCTCCGATGGTCATTTCTTCACTAATAATAGAACCCGTCACAATATGGTTTAAATGGGTTGCTTACCATCTTCTGTATAGGACAAATTTCCAATTTAATAATTGACGAAGCGTAAGTTAAGATCCTGTTTCAACTCGTCTGTCCGTCTGTTCGTCACCTAACTACGATTAAACGCATTGTTCGAGTATTTCCAAATTTGGTACAAATCCTCTTTGAAATTAAGAAAAAGGGCTCATGTTTATGGGATTTTAATTTTTATTCTGTTCGTTTTAATGGCCCATATCCTCAAAAATGTATTTCTATCGGAGTCACGACCAAGCTTGACATGAAAATTCCTTAGAAGTATTAGATCTTTTTTTTTATCAGCTTTGACGTAGTTGACGAAGAGAAAATATAATGAAATAATTACAATAATTGTGAAAAGATTAAATTATTTTTTAATGAAGAAAGTTTATCAACTCTTCTGTGCTTATTTGTGAATTGTCTTTGATATGATATCTCTAGCTTGAATATTTCACAACCCTGACAATTTTTTGGCATTGAGACTTGGAATTATATTACTAATGTCGTCGATATTACAAGAGGACGATGTGAACTGTAGCGAAAGAGGTTTATGTAAAGTCACATTTGTATTTAGGAGTACAAATGTATATATATATATATATATATATATATATATATATATATATATATATATATATATACATATTGTAAATAGATTATAGATTAACTACCCCGTTTACACATTTAATTCGCCTAGGCTTCGAAAATGTGTAAAGGCGCCTTAAGGTTTACCCGCAGGTTTAGCCATGATTATCTGTTCAGTTATTGACTCATCATAGTATCGTCAAATGAAGAAAAAAAAATGATAATCTCAGGAAAATAGTTACTGAAAAAATAGTAAAATAAAATAAATAATTCAACTCGGAGGGTAAGATAACGATTTAATTTTAAATTCGCCATTTAACTGCTGAATCAGTTTAAACGGATGCTGACTAAGAGCTGGGCGATCAGCGAGGTATAAATTTTTTAGTAGCATAGCGGAGAGCTGTTTCTCTACTCCTCCCCTCCCCCACCCCCACCCTTCTCCCACTACTGACTTTGTATGCAGATGTAGGTCCTCCATCCTGTGCATCCTTTATAAATATTTATACCGACCGTATTCATAATTCCCTACCTGTGTTCCTTAGCTCCTTTACATTTTTTACCCAACCTTTTCAATTTATTCATCATGGTCTAGTTTTCAGTTTTTGCGGTCCGTTTTGGTTTATTATATATTTTTTTTCTTTTTCCGTACGTCTTCGCAGACTTCCTGGGCGTGAATCGAATAAATCTCCGGCCGACGACGGGACCCCCGGATCCCGAGCTAAGGAGCTTAGGAACGGCCTGGTTAAATTGGCCTTTATTTATGCCGGGTGAGACTCTGTTTGCTGAGCCCCTCGGGGGCCAATAAGAGGCAACTAGTCCCAGGTGCCGATACGTCACTCAGGAAGGCTGTCACACCTGGCCCCGGCTATTCAGCTCAGGCAATGCCACAAAACCCTCCTTTCAAACCTCAAACGGTTATTCCCACTGTATATATAACATATGTTATATTTATTTATAATAATTACTGTAATATATTGAATTATCAGTGACTTCATACCGTAGTAAGGTTAATTTTTAGACCTGTTGGTTGCTTTTGGAAAGTTTTGGAAAACTTGAAAACAAAATCTGGTGCGATGCGCACATCACCCAACTTTCCCTTACAAATTTTACAATTTCCCTTACAAAACCGTCTTATAATAATTATGTTTTTAATACTTCTAATAAATTAAGCAGCATTCACTTCTTCTGCCACTTAAGTAGAATAAAACAGTTTTTTAAACAATTATAGTACAACAATCCTGTGCACTACCTATATATCTTAACTTTGTCAAGTTGCAAATATACTTTAAAAGTTTCTGGTTTAGTTTCCATGGAAAGATTTTCTTTCCATTAAATAATGTGAAAGTAGAATTTATTAAGTTAATTTCCGCTTTTGTATTCTTAAATTACTTTGTTACAGAGCGTATTGTTTACAACAGATTGGCAGATTGATGGGAGAAGGTTCGGTCGCATCCATCTACTTTCGGATGCGCTCGGTTATCCATCTATTTTATGCTCCTCATAAAATATACTGTATCTTAGCTAATACTGGTCCGATTTTGATGATTTTTTTTTTTTTCAATCTAGCGGGGCAAAAGTTTGGAAGCCGTGGTATTTATAATGAAATATTTTTCTCTAATCCAAACTAATTTATTATCGTCAAAAATGGTCTTTAATTGATTTCAAAACCAGTTTCTATCTGAAACCAGTATATTTTTAATCCTTCAAACAATTTTAAACATAAAACAACTATAATGACATTTTGACCGAGATTAACAATTTCTTTTTCAGAGTCTAGTATTTTCATAATATTCACTTAAATAATATATTTTAATATTAGGAAAAATACTAATTGCCAATAATAAGATATGAAAATTCCATATCTTCCATACTTTATTCAAAACTCGACAATATTACACCAACGTTTCGCGGTTTGCCCATATTCAGGATATAATTTCTAAAACAATGTAATGTAGGGTCTCTGTTAGTGTTCCTCTCAACTATCTTCTAATTCCCTTCGTATGGTTAACTCTTAGTCCCATATTTAATTCCATTTAAATAATTAGCTGAATAAATAATAATAATTATTACCCTTATGTTATTTACTTCTGTATTTTTATTCTTCACATGTCTATATCTCTATTTTCATTTCAGCCCTGATTTTGGCCCAGGTGTTTGGATCGAAATTTTGGCTTTTGCAATAAAAAATCATGAATATTATTTTACTGAGTCCTGAATATTTGGAATAAAAAATTAAATTTTTTTCTCAAAATATTTTTAGTCTTTCGACTAAATGTTGGTTTTATCAGCTCAATCAAGCGATTTCGTATTTCTGCTTTTAAAGGGGCGGGAACGGGCGATTAATTTTTACATATTTGCTAATTTTACATGTTCCTAGACACAATGAATCAAAATTTAAGTCGCGTCTTAGTGTACATAAAAAGTTAAAGACTAAAACGTAAAGCAGTTTTTTTTATAGGTTATAGTTGTCGATTGGCTTAGATTCTGAGTGTGTAAAATTGCCTGCAATTAAAAAAAAAAACAGCGTTAGTATTTACTACTTTCATTGCATTCCATCGTGAAATAGTAAGAAAAATAACTACTGTTCACTAATAACATACTGTTCACTGGAAAGAGACTGAAGAACTTATCTAATAAGTTCTTATGTGCAAACTATAATAGAGTTGAAAAGGTATAAGTTAATTGTTTACTCAAGTGCTGTATTGACATTATCCTATTATTCTTGTATTTTCTCGATTATTAACATCCTACCTAATGGTACAAAAAGATATTCCATCATAAACCCAAACTTCGTTTGAGCGAGGTTTCGGTTCAATCATGTGTTCCATCATCAGGGATATTTTCTTCGAAGTGATGATAGAACGTTCTTATTAGATATAAAAATGTTGCCATCTATAAGTCAATATATAAGGTTTATCCAGCAAGGTTACTTACAAAGAGGGGCGACCATAACAGAAAAAAAATCTCAAAAATTTGTAAATAAACGTATAATCTCGGAGGAGGAGGGGGAGAGAAGGAGCGGAGGAAAGGGAAATTTAATTCATTGATTCCTTTTCCTCTTAAAATACTAGGAGATGTAAAATAAAAATTTACAAATTTAATAAAATTTATTAAACAAATTTACTAAAGTTTATCTCGTGTTTATTTAAACTACAGTTTCAAGCACAATAAAATAAATTTATAAATGCAACAATGAAAATTAAGAAACATTTAAAATAAATTAAGAATAGCCGGAAAAAATAATGAAAGAAAATAAGAGATAAAGGAAAAAGCATGATAATAAAAAGAAAAAAAAAAACCTTTGATGAAAGAACTGAAAATAACTAAATTAAAGAATAACAGAAATGCGGGTAGGGCACAGAGAAAAAAATAAGAATAATAAAAGCAAAAGGCCTTATCATTTTTTACCTTTTCTCTAAACGCTTCAGATTATTTATTTTATTTATAATTGTTATTAATTTTTTTAAAACCATTTGTCATTATACCTATTATATCCTCAAAAGTTTTGGGCTATGAAACTATTCTATTAAAAAAAAAAATAGATTGATCTGCTACATTGGGGGTTCAATTTATTTTTTCTTTAGCATTGTAAATAATAAACGAAATGGGATATGAGGGTCATTCCATGCCAAATCAACCAATGATCTGGAACTTCGTGCCTCGGGATTCAATGATTTTTTGTACATATTTACTCCGTTATTAGAAAAAGGCTTTAGCGTAAAAAATTCGAAATTTAGGTTTCAATTGATTATGGGGCGTAACACTACCTCTATCGATTCCCGCCCATGATATATCGAAAAAGAAATTTGGAAATCGTCAAAAAATCGATTATTGATGACGAAAGCACCAAATACTAACGACTCTTTGTCGTCACTCACCTTAACCGGTGAAAGCCTTAAAAATATATTGTAATTATAAAGGTTTTGCCAAGTAAATAAACTCTTACTGTATACAATAAAAAGTAAAATTAAAAAAAAAAAACATTGTTATTTGTGAAAAAATCTTTCGTGTTTCCTGTAAAGTTTGCTAAATGACGCTTAAGCCTTTGAATAAAAAAATTCAGATTTATCCCATTTCAAGTGTTTGAGTTATAATTTATTTTTCATGCCCGATATTATTCCTGCGCCATTGGTGAATGAACTTTCAGAAAACTTGTTTTTTTTTTTACATAATTCCATCGAGATATCATCATATTTGGTATCTGCATTCTTATAATAGCATCAAACATATTTTTTTATTGAACACGTTAGATACACAAACACATTAAATACATCTATTTTTTTTTTAATTTGAGTTTAAAATAAACCTCTTCGGTTTTTTAAAATATATACAGAATGCAGATATCAATTTTCATTATGATATCTCAATGAGACCATTTAAAAAAAAAGAAGGCTTCTGGATGCTCTTCAGGCAATTAATGGTTCACGAATGATAACGAGTATGGGAAATAACTTACACAACATAGTTTGTACAATGATTTTTAGCAAAGTAATTTTTTTTTTTTTTAACATGACATATACAGTGCATCTCCATTGCTGTTTGAAAAAAAAAACTTGTCATAAAAATATAAGGTCTTATTTTTTTTTATTACAGAACCCTCAGAAATCCCATTTCGAAATTCTTTCCAGACATTCTTATTACATGTATATGTCACGAATATAAAAAAAAAAATTTTGTTTGAATTTTTTAAATATTAGAAGATTGTTTTGGTCAAATCAAGATATATAAAATTAAAGCTCATGAAGTTTTGATAAATATTTTCAGTATTTTGGGGAAAATAGTTTTGAAGTTACAAGCTTTTCAATGATTCGAAACATGTCAAAAAAACATTTTATTTATTATTTCTTGAAAATTTTTAATTCAAAAACTAAAAATGGGATAAATATGAAATCTATAATTTTCGACTATATTTGACCATGTAACATAAATACCAATTTTCACCCATTTTGAAAAAACTCGAGGTTGGAATTATGTTTTGGATTGATTTGGTGTTGATTATTTCTGATAATTTTTAAAATTTCTCTTATGATATACTAAATTTTCTTTTATAATTTCTTTTATATATAGAGTATTACAAATAAAAAAAAATGTATGCAGGCAATTAATTGAAAGCCGGTTATTACAAAGCGAGAAGCCTTATCTCAAAAGCAGGGGGGAACTCGCTAGATAACAAGACATAATTACAACGAAGCAACAACCATCCTTCCGGCGGATATGCTGATAACGCCAACAAGAGCCCTCGAATATTAACAGCACGAATTACACACTCGAAACTTGGAAATTCTTTGTAAACTTCCCTCACTTCGGATCCCGGAGTACGAACCGTATTATGCCAAGGGGCATATACTCAATTGGAAGTTATCTCTCACAATGGCGTGTATTTATATTATTATCATAATTTCTATCTTCACTATACTAACCGAAATTTTCTATTCGTAGATTTTTAAAAATAACTTGTAAATTTTTTTTTCGCATTTTCAATATTTAAAAAAAATATAAATTACAAGTTATGGCTGCTTAATTAATGATTGTTTTATTTTGGGGTCAGTAATAAGTGGACAGCATAATTTTTTTTTTTTTTTTTTTACCGAAATTTCGGCGTAACTGTTTGGGCTATCTTCAAGGCTTGAGCATTGTTCACAAGCTAATCTGCCACAGTGATAATTTTGGGCACTTACGTACTAAACGGTCGACCGTCAATTAAGGTTATAATTTGACACCATTAACATAAATTGATTCGTAATTATGCGAATTTAGGCCCCGACTTCAACGAAAAAATCTGTGAGGGTTAGTTTATCTCATGAGCGAGCGCAGCGAGCGGAAGTCGACAGCTTCAGTCGAAATAAAGCCGTAATAATAATAGTATAGGTTATAACCCACAACAATGGTCGGCCGAGTACGTAAGTGCCCAAGTTTGAACCGAAGCATAGCTGTCAGAATACATAAAACAAGGTGGTTGTTTTTTTTACGTCTACGATGACTAATCCACCTCAAAAAATAATCAACCTCATAAAATTAACAATTATCTCAAACAATACATCTTACCTCTTAAAAATATGGGACATGTTTTCCTTATTACTTAAACTCAGGCCTGATCGAGTAATTCAATACTTCTACCCAATTCGATGAAGAGGGTGCTCTGAACGACATTTAATTTCAAAACTCATTTGCACACTTTGGACCATACTCAAATAAAATGGTGATTTGCTGTCCGAGCACTTTCATACCCGTACATGGTGAAAACAAAAAAATATTTTAATTTTATTATTTCTTCAAGTTACATGTGGGTGTGGGTCACATAGATGTCAGTTGATGCTGGGCCTAGTCTTCGTACTTTACTGTCCAAAGTTCAAGTTGAGAAATTCCAACTTCCATAAGAACAGTGAATATTTTTTATACTATTTACCCAGCATATATATATATATATATATATATATATATATATATATATATATATATATATATATATATATATATATATTTTAGTTATACCTGAGGTACGTTATTCTCGGCTTCCGTTACCTTGATGGTGCTATCTCTATTTGGTTAGCCATTTTATGGTTGTTGATGTGAGATGTGCTATAGGTATAATTTTATATTTTTCATTCCTTTATGATATCTGAACTGACGAAACGTCGACTGTTTTTTCTTTCTTGCCATTTGAGTGACTCAAAGCATTATATTAGAATTTTCTAATATTATCCCTTTAATAATTAATAAAAAACACAACCAATACCAATAATAAATTACATAAATAATTAATAATAGAGCAAGGATCCATTAGGAAAATATCCATTCCTTATATATATTGGAAGAAAAAACGAGAATGGACGATAAATTTCAAAGATTTATAATGAAAGAAGATCCAACTCAAGAACTAGGCCCTCCTGAAGATAAGGTTGAGGTTGGCAGAATTAAGGACAACCTTATCTGGCAATAAATACTCATCGGCGATTGGACTGTCCCAACCTACCTCGAATTTACCTCCCCCAACTTCCCACCCCATCCCTTAAAAAGGACAAAATAGTATTCACTCCAATTTATTTTTCAATTAAACAGCCTCTCCCGTCTTTATAAATTCATTTATAAAATTAAATAAAAAATAATTAAGAAGATCTTTTGAATAATTAGTATATTTTAAAGCTAGTCTTAATAAGGAATAAAATTTCGTAACAAAACGCGCAGTGCGTATTACATATTGATTAATGGTGATTAATAGTCTCATTTATAATTCTAAAGTAATGATGTTTGTGAAAAATTGAGCATTCTAGATCGGATGAAAAATCTTTCTGATTGGCTTAAAAAGTTTTCAATCATGCTTCATATCGTTTTTGAAGGTTTGTTATTGTTTGTCTGCTTTTGTATCACAAACTTCAAAATTATTAATTTATTTTATTTTATTTTTTTTTTTTTTACAAGTTTTATTTTATTTTGACTGATTAATAAATTATATATTAACACTTAATAAAACGTGAAGGGCCAACAGAGCCGGTCTGATTCGCATATGGTATGGGAGAAAGTGTTGTGAGTAATGTGTTATAACCGCAGAACATATTATTGGCAAGGTTAGATATAATCTATATATGTATATAAAATTATTATCCGCCAACTGAGGACTACGATAAGGCTCATTTTACATCTGAAGTTTATTCGTTTCTTCTTTCTTTTAGTCCAAATGTTCCCCCGGAAGATTACCGGCCCATCAGTCTCCTCAACCACATCTCAAAAATATATGAGAAACTTATTCTTATCCACATCCGAAAACACTGCGACACACATGACATCATCCCCCCGGAACAAACCGGGTTCTCTCGCGGCGTTAGCTGCTATCATCACGTAGCAAAACTACAGTATGATACAGCTAAAAATCTCAATAAAAATCTTGCTACAGCAATGATCTCATTAGATTGCACACAGGCATTTGATTCTGTATCCCACTCCACCTTAATTGATCAACTCCGGCTTCACCGATTCCCGGACCAACTGGTCGACATTATTGGCTCCTACCTCAGTGGCCGGACATTTTCTGTCCGTGTCAAAACTGAGATCTCCACCCCGCGCCCAGCTACCTGTGGTGTTCCCCAGGGCTCGGTCCTTGCGCCAGTCCTTTTCAACATATACACAGCCCATATAGTAGGGCAAAAGATTGATGATGTACAAATCGCTGCATATGCTGACGACATTGCTATATATACAGCAAGCATGAATGAAGATCACGCCATGCGCAAGGCCGAAACGGTAGCCCAAAAAATCACAGACCAACTTAAAAACATTAATATCCACATAAACACACAAAAAACTGATGCAATCACATTTTCATACAAGAAAACACTCAAACAACAACCAAAACTGAATGGACAAACCATACAGAATAAAAGACAGCTAACATACCTCGGTATGAAATTGGAATCACACCTATCATTTACAGCTCACACAAAACACAGGATACAGATAGCCAAAGCCACTACACACCAACTAAATCACCTACTCTATTCACCAGGGCTGTCACTCAGACTCAAGATCCTGATTTACAAAGCCATCCTTAGGCCTACATTGCTTCACGGTGCCCCCATCCTGCACTACCTATACCCCTCAGCCTTGAAGTCTCTCCAAACAACCAAAACAGCGTCCTACAAAAAATCACAAAACGAACATCTCTCGAAAGACGGAACATGGCACACATTCACAATGAATTACAACTCGACACGGTTCAACAGCACATCACAAGGAGACATATAAAGTTCTTTGACAACATCCCGGCCTCATTTAACCCACTCTTCCGGGCCATCACCCCATCCTCCCTTCCTGCCAGATGGCAGGGCCGAAAGGGACCACTCAACCCGGTCAACACTATACTTTAATCCGCTTCTAAAGCACCCCCACTCCCAGTATCCTATCCCATCGCCCCGTCCTGCCTACTCCCTAGTCCCACCCCAGCACCACTCTCTTATATTCATCCTTTGTAAATATAACCATGTAAATATTGTAAGTATTATCATTATTAATCTTGTATATAGCTCTTAGTAGTAGGTATTTTATTAACAAACAACTAGAAGAGGACCCTCACCTCTAAATAATGAGAAAATTCCCTGACTGGGAAATATCATTCAAATTGTAAATAGTCATCAGACCTTCAAATACCAACAGGTAGTAAAAGGTAAAGTACATCAAGTTTATAATTTATCTAATTATTTGTTTTATTAATGTTTTGTTTTGTTTGAGGGATTGGAAAAAAAAAAAAAAAAAATTCGTCCCATTAGCAGAATGGTCCCTCCCCATTCCGTCAAAACTAAAAGGCAAAAATGCCACATAAAATAACCGCACACAGCGGACAAAGAACATTACCTTAAAATACCACTAGGTAACATAAGGTCAAAATAAATAGTGTACATATTTTATATTTTTTATGTATTGTATGTTATCATTAATAAAATAAAATTGGAGGAAGAGAAAAAAAAAAAAAAAAAAGTTCGTCCCATTCTACTATCCTATTCTACAATCGCATCCTACTCTATTCAATCCTACAGCCCATTCTGCTCTACTTCGCTACTATGGACATCATCTGTAAGAGTTTACATAGCAGTTTCCAGTAAATCACAACGTAGAAGAAGATAAACCAAGAACAGTTGATTAACTATTATTATTACGCAGAATATTATTTGAATTATTCATTATAAAATTAATCATTATAAAAGTGAAATTAAATCGTAATGGCCATAAACAGTATAATTTGATTTGATTGCTAATTATTGAAAGGTACAGCAAATTAATATTTCGTATAATATTATTGATTAGTATTTCGATTATTGATATTTGCTTTATTATCTGATGCGTTGTAAATTAAACATTTAATTAGTAAAGTGCATGATTATTTTATTATTAATTCATCTCTCCTTCCATTTAATATAAGACATCCATAGTTGATTTGATGAGTAGTTATAAAAAGTGAAAACAAAGAAGTTAAAATTAATGAGATATTATTTAATAAAATGTTTTTGTTGCAGCTTCTTCTTATCAATAACATTAATCTCACTTTCCTCTTCAAAGACTTCATATTCTTAGACCAAGGGAATTTAAAGTAATTAATTAACATTAATCAATAAGATTATTAATGAGGCACTCTGAGAGGTGTAACAAAAAAATAATTATATATATTATATATATTATATATTATATATATTATATATATTATATATATTATATATATATATATATATATATATATATATATATATATTTTTTCTGTTGGTACTATAGACCATAGAGATCTTTGGCCGCGCGATGTGGTGTTCTTACAGACATTTATTGCTTGCGGGAACACAGACATCCTGGAGGGGGTCATCCAACCTCACGTTGCTGCGAACCATGGTTTCCATGGTGCAGCGGCAGACTGCTCATTGCTCCATAACCGGTCCCTTTGTGGCCAATTCGGCAGTGTCCTTCTCACCGACTCACTCGGGTTCAAGGGTAGAGACAAATCCGTATAGATCCACCGATTACGGCTGTTCGAGGTCAGCAGGTGCAGGAGGACCTATATTTCTTTCCCCGAAGCAGACCGCCCATGGACCAAACCTCCTAGCGGTTTTTTTACGTCCTGGAAAACGCGATTCACAATAAAGGTACACTGGGTAGGGTCATCACATCACTCCTACGCCCTATATATATATATATATATATATATATATATATATATATATATATGATCCTTAAAAGATTCAATATATTCTTACATTAGGGCAAAAACTGTTTAAAATTTGTAAAATAACTTCAGACATAAAGTTTTTAAAATTTTAGACTTGTCCCAACAAGAGTTAAATATTATTTGCCATCAGCGAATCAGTTCTGCATATTACTTCAATATGTTGGCCCTGTGGCAATTTTAAATTGCTAATATGATAATCATGTTGAACTTCAATGCAGTCAAGTTAAAATAAATCATATAATTAACTACTAGAATAATTATAACAAGAATTAAGTAACTTAACGAGAAATATTTTTTCACAAAGATTTTAAGCAGAAAGACTACAGAACTGGTGATCCATAGTACCTTGGTGGGAGCATGAGGTTCATCCGTCGATAGCATTTGGTGCTGTACTCAACCAACCGTACAGAGCTTCTTACCTCGTTTGGGGCCAATCTTTCCTTGATTCAATCCTGCCCTCATTTCTTTCAAGTTTATGTCTCTCTTGTTTCGTATCTCTTCAAAGGAATTCTATTTCGGAATTGAGGTTAATATTTTTTCTTTTTTTTTGGCTTATGATTGCTTTTCATCAAGCCTAAAATCTTATGAAACCGTACAACTTGAAAGTATATATATATATATATATATATATATATATATATATATATATATATATATATATATACTCGGCGTTCTCGGCCTTAAGATTTATCTACAGCTGCCCACCGATCCGCAGCTTTCGACAGATCTTTTCTTGTCCGATCCTCATCCTTATAGATTTCCATTCCTCCTTCCATTCGTCGCTCCAATACTCTTATCACCTTCAAATCCCGCTTGTTCAATCACTTATTTTCTATCCAGTTCCAAAAAACATTAGTAAATAGATTTTCTCTTATTTCAATCAACATTTGTGAATATGTTCCTTCATTTACAATTTTGTCATTTCTTATTAACATACGAATTTCGTGTGGTTTATGTTTTAAGACGTAATCAATTAGAGTATTAATACCTATTTCATATGCTAGAAGTTATTGCATTATGACTTGTTATAATTTTCATTTGTATTTATTTATTGACTTTTCTTTCTTTCTTTATTTTTTTTTAATTTTTAATTATCTGTTAATGCATATGATCCTATATCAACTACTCTAAGGCTCTGAAGCCCACCTATCATTGCCTGTAATTGTTATTCTAAAGGGACTAGTCCCAGAATAAATAAAGAGTTTATTATTATTATTATTATTATTATTATATATATGAAAAATGGTGTTTTTCTGGAACCCTCTAAGAACAAAATAATGACCATAGATTCGTGCTTATGTTCTAGCTATCCAGTTATTTTAGGCTAAACAATATAATATATATATATATATATATATATATATATATATATATATATAATATAATTATTATATTATATTATATTATATGATATATATATATATATATATATTATATATTATATATAAGACAGGGAAGCGACTTTACGGATAGAGATAGGAAAGGAATTCTAAAAGGTTGGGGAACTAACAAGAAAGGATTTGTAAAAGGAATCATTTCTAGGTAATGGAATATAAGTACTGATTGGTTGTGTTCTGGAGTACAAGAAGTGGATGGAGGAACGCAGGGTAAGGAGTTCAGTGATATATGAAGGTGCATTGTTCCTTAAATATTGGAATCGGTAAGAACCATGGAAATATTACCATCAGAAAGATTAATAAAGCCACTCTTACTCTAAACAACAGCCAGATATAATTAGACGCTTTAATTTCACTTCAGTTTCATCGGCATGCCTCCCATATACCAGGAAATCGTATTCAAAGTGGAGAAAAATAAAAGAGGAGTTTGCTGAG
This sequence comes from Rhaphigaster nebulosa, assembly GCA_948150685.1. Lineage (NCBI taxonomy): Eukaryota > Metazoa > Arthropoda > Insecta > Hemiptera > Pentatomidae > Rhaphigaster > Rhaphigaster nebulosa. Next base: position 43,470,506 of record OX411312.1, on the reverse strand, counting down.
TCTCAAAATAAGGTAAACTGAGAAACAGAAGTAAACACTGATCTATTTGACTTACAGAGCAAATGGAAACAGATATTACATTGCTTTAGTACTGGAATAGTTAGGTCTCGGGACAAGTTAGGTTAGTCCAAGACTAGATTAACCCTAGACTCCAAAATTAACGCTTAAACTATGTTTCCAGATACACATATCAATCTTCAGATATTTCAATATAAATCCATTTAATTTTTCAAATAAATCGTTCTCAGGGAACAATATTTCATGGAATTATATTTAATTTCATTTCATTTTAATCATAGCACCAAAATATGCTGTAGTTTTTCAATATATTAGTAAAAATTTGATTATGCTCCGAAGACAAAGTAACATAAAAATCCCTTTTTACTACTGTCTCTCGGTTGTTTCAGATATTGATATTTATTATGGAGCGTTGTTTTTTATTTTTTTTTAAATAAAAATTGTTTAATTACCGACATTTTATTAATTATTTCAATTACCTTGATGAAGTACAGCTTGAAGAGTAGAAGGGTTACCCGGCTGTGGTTGCACAGTGACAGTAATAATGAGGAGGGAGTTTGGTTATTCCTCTCTCTCTCTCTCTCTCTCTCTCTCTCTCTCTCTCTCTCTCTCTCTCTCTCTCTCTCTCTCTCTCTCTCTCTCTCTGACAAGTTATTTTCATGTTACTCTATCTCTGTCATCTTCTCGTCTGCTAAGGCTAACAATTATTGTAATGATATAGAGAAATAAATTAAATTAATATATAGCAATATTTATAACTCTTATATAAATTTGTAATAATTAATTTAATTATTATAAATAAATCCAGTCTAGAAAAATTCATTTAAAAATAAAAAAAATCAAGGTTCTAAGCTATTTTTCTTATTTTTTGTCTCTCGTATAGTAATCCTGTGTAAGTTTATTTACTATGTGTACATACTCCATGCAAAACAGCATAATATATGTATAAAATATTCAGTTTGTATTTTAAATTATGTAATATTTACTTAAAAATTAAATGATAAAATAAATAAAACAAAAATAATAACACAGCGAAGCAATAATAGAAAAATAAAATAACATATTTTGAACACACAAGTAGGATTTTTATAGATATGTACATATAGAAAATTAAGCATTAAAGAAAGAGTGATAAAATTAGACTAAAACTAGTAGATTCATATAATTAGTTAGAAACAAATGATAAAATAAATAAAAAATAAAATAAAATAAATCAGATATTATATACAAATTAACATTTAACTAAACTAAAATAAATACAATCTTACATTTAGTTTTTTTTTTTTAATACATTATGTGAAAAAACTTATAGCAAAAAGATAACTTCAGTCAGCTCAGTAAGTAAAGAAATTTAAGTTAATATATTGATCAATATGGTTTTCACACTTCACTAGTAAATATTACTACTACACCAGATGATTAGGGTTTCGGTTTGAATGATTTACTTGAAGATTCAATCTTCAAGACTTCGATCTTAAAGACGACGGACAACTCCTTTTTTTTAAGAAAGAGGCCATGTTTCTCCTTGCACCATACATATTTTTATTAAATCGTACCTAAGGTGTCCGTACAAGCTACAGCCAAAGAGTATGTATTTAAATGTTTGCGGAGTTTCTCCGTCGAAGTTACATGATAAGTTTGTCAAATGAAATGTTTTGAAATTACGTCAGTTTGAAATATGATCTTTTTATTTTGTTATATTTTTGAGGTGTAACATGAGCTATGTATTTGTGTAAGGGTCCTCCTTCAACCAAAAGTTGCTAATATCTTTATCAGTCTCGAATTGTCTGTTCTAATATATTTTTTATGAAGGACAGAGGCACAAAGGAGTATTCGATTGGAAGGTGATTATCATTAAAATCTAGACCAAAGTCCTATACCTAGGTGATTATCAATAAAGCCCAGACCTAAAATCTAGGATCCTAGAAAATGTCTATAATTTTTTTTTCATTTCCTTAAAGTATGGTGGAACGTTGGGCAAAATTTCTGGCTCCTGCACTTTAGATGTGTAGGTAAATCTATTAAAAAAAAAAAATCTAAAATGGACAAGGTAGGACGAATTATTTGAGAAACATTTTTTTTTTTCGATTTTCCAAAAATTATGAAGGAACTGTTATTCGGGACAGTAAATCTAAATTTGAGCTCGGTTTTTGAGAAAACTGACCTTTTCCTCAAAAAATCGTTATTTCGAAGTTTATTTATGATAATATTAGGAATTTTACCAAGATTAATACTTGAGTATATCCAGTTGATATAGGTAAATTATCAAAACACAGTTTTGATTGTTATATATTATTTTATTTCATTGAGTAGATTTCGGTGTCCAGTACCAGATTCATCTCTATTAAAAAACAACAAGATTTAAAAAAAAAAATGTTCATTACACAATAGTATTTTCAACTTTAATTTTTATCATGCAAATAATGATCATCACTCTACCTTTCGAATCATTACTCCGTCATAAGAGGCGGGGGAAGGAGGGGGGTTGCCATTTGGAACATTAGTCCATCGTCTAAAAATTAACTGTATATTATTTGCCCAGACCTGTTTGGATAAAATTCATAATGCAACAATCAAAATGAAATAAAAAAACTTCAACAGGCCATTAATGAATTTGCTAAGTTGTAATCTGATTTTATTTGAGTTAATTACCTGCATGGGAAGGAGGACATACCCGAACCCTTGCGTACTCGGTTCTGAGCGATCTCGATCGCCAGCGCATTCTATATTGCAGATGCTAATTTCGGTAATTGCTCAATTGACCAATGTGCTAAAAAACTATTTTAAATTTAATATTATCGATTATTACGGATTTTTCTATTTTTGGTTATGTGAGAATAATGTTTTGGTATATGGGCTGCTTCTTGTTTTGAATTAATGGCTTTGTCTTGATGGAATAGAAAAATAAACTTTATTCTGGGACTAGATCCCTTAAGAATAACAAGTATGTACAAGTAAAAAAGATAACAGAAAAAATATCTGGCCAAAGACTACATTAACTAAGGTCAATTAATATTTACAATAATCTCAATTAATCATATTAGTAACGAAAAAAAAAATATCCTTCTAGAAAAAAAATAAAATAAACATAATTTTTCTGGTCGATTACAAAGGTTTATTATTGAAAATAATGAACCAAAAGCATTTATATAGATTTTTTTTTAAACATGGTATGCTGATTGCAAAACACCTTACATTTGCTCTCTATTTTTATAAATGGCTTATAAAATCTCTAATCGGCCGCCATTTTGAAACAAAAAGAGGGATGGCAATGTCGAGTTCCGAGGATCATCCTGGAGTAGTGACCTGTGGCTTTAGTGCCGAATCTCAAGAAAATCGGTTCAGTAGTCTCGGAGAAAAGTCGCGGACGGCGGACAGTGAACGGACGGATTTTTTTTTTTAAATTCGATATTTTGATTCTACGTGTCTTGAAAGGTAAAACCTCAAATTTTGAGAGAGGGGAGATGAAAAATAGTTTTTCTTGGTCCATTGCAAAGATCTATTATTGAAAATAATAAACCAAAAAATATATTGTTATTTGGAATTTGCAAGTTTCCTGTAATGTTTGCTGAATGGCGCTTAAGCCTTTTTACAAAAAAGACGTATGAATAAACAATTTAATATTTTTGTCTGCTAATTCATCTTGTTTCTGATTTACATTATTATCATAGTGAATACACAATATTTGATTTTATAAACGCGAAAATTACTTTTAAAATGCTTTTCAGCATTTTATGTAAAGAATCTATGCAAAGATATTCAATTTATAGTTCCATGTATAGGGTTGATTTGGAATGCTAGCAATGCAGTACATATGATGCTTTTGAGAAATTAAAAAGCTTTCATAAGTTTACTGTAACACGATCAAACTCTTTAATGTAGTCCGTTCCAATTTAATGAGTAGACATGATTTATCGAAGCCAGTATCAATGTTAAAACCGACTATTTTTGAAATAAGGAACTTTCTACCTTCTTCATAATTAGTATTATTTTTAGAGCGTTGCAATATATGTATAAATTTTCTCCTCCTCCTCCTCCCCTCTTACCCGCCCACCTTACACTTTAACAACCATGACACAAGAAGAATATACACTAAAAAAAAAAAAGTATTTTTTATTATATCTTTATTATTATTAATTTATAACTATTATTAAACGTTTAACTAATAGCCGTAATATCATTTGACAGCTGTAGCTAGGTTGGGACAATTTCATTAGTGAATTGCTAAAGCTGCTGGATCAAGGGATGCATCAGTAATTAACTGGTAATCTACATCAATTCCCTTGTCCTCAAACCTCTCCAATCTCAGTTTCAAACTAATATCTTTATTTTTTTATAAACAAATAATTTAAAATTATAATTATTGATTTATTTATAAAATTGGATGTTTCCGATCTGTTAATATAACTCTCATGCAAATTATCTCTAAATTTGGTAATATGACTAGGAGAATAAAATAAGTTCTATGGAAATTAGTGAAATGAAATCTTCCTAATTTTTCGTTCATTAAAAAAATAATCAACTGTTGTCAATTACAATGTTTCAGAGTGAGTACCCCATATTTAAATCAAATCCCTGCAATACAAAATAACACAATTTTCTTAATTAACGATTATATTAAACATTACCTAATGTAATTTTATTTATAATTTATCATTATAACCTATCAATTAATGTTATAATTCAAGATATAGTCAACTCTTATTATCATAAATAATGAATCAAATAAAATGTTAAATGCAGTCATTAATTAACAAAATTATGTTATGGTGTATTGCTGTGAGTTGGTTTCTATCGCTTTATTATTTTGTGAGTTCTGGTATTATAACTAAGTACCCATTAATAAATCAGCACTTATTTTCCGTGTATTAGTTGTTTCTCTGTTAATATGAATAAAAAATAATTTTTATATAATTATGTTTTATTTTCGATAATTTTATGTTACAGTTAATATAATATTTTTTTTTAAAGTTTTTTATTATATAGCAATACAATGCGCCATACTGCAGGGAAATAAATATTAGGGCTGTAAGTTTCCATTCATACCATGTAGACAAATTAAAAAAGTTAATAAATATATAAAAAAGAATTTAAAAAATATATGTACCTACATAATAAAAATAAATAGATAGATAAATTAAATAATTACAAAATATTAAATAATAATACATTGAAAACGGGATTAATCCTAAAAAAACTAAATTAAAATTCAGGAAAAAAGGCTTATTGTTGATAATGTTTATTATCTGATTATATATTCCTATTCAATACAATAATATTATTACTGTTGTAAGACTCAACATAGCCTATCATGGCTACTTGGATGGGTGACCGCCTACCGTGGAAACCCACACAACCCGAGATTCTTGAGAGCCGTAGTATGTGAGACCCGTCAGTCTACTGGAGGCAACTCGCACAGATCCTACCCCGAGTACCTTACCAGTGTTGGGCAAAATGTAATTCCAATTCCAATGTCTTATCAATTACTCTAATTTGGCGTTTAAATGATTAAAATTACTTGATAAACCACTATAATTGTAATTGTGGATTCCGAACAGCCATAATACGTGGATCTAGGTTGATTTGCTACTGTCCTTGAACCTGAGTGAATCGGCGGGAAAGACGCTGCCGAATTGTCCCCAAAGGGCCTGGTTATGGAGCTATAGGTAGCCTATCGCTGCATCATGGGTACCATGGTTCGCAGCAACGTGAGGTTGGATGACCCCATCCAGGCTGTCTGTGTTCCCACAAGTGAAAAAATGTCTATAAGAAAATCTTGTATAGTAGTGCCAAAAGGAAAAAAAATAAAATATATATTTATATATATATATATATATATATATATATATATTATATATATATATATATATATATATATATATATATATATATCTGTATATATAATATACTCGTATACTAGTATATATATAATATAATATATATACTATATTATCCTTTCTGACCTCCATACTCCCTCCCACAGAACCAAAACATTCGAACGCTCCTTCCTCGCCCGCTCCTCTACCCTTTGGAATTCCTTTACTTCTAATATCTGCCGTGCTTCTTCTCTATCCTCATTCAAATCCCTCCTTTTCCAACACCTTCTTTCTCTCCAAAATGATGCTCTCTGATTGCGAAATTTCAGTTTAGGGTGAACATCTGGATCAGAAGTGAATAATAGTTTTTAATGTACAAACTTTGCTAATCAATCATTATTTTTGTATTTTGTCATTTTCTCTGGGTTTTTTCTTGTTTTTTTCTCTTTTTTTTTTTTTTTTTTGTTTTGCTCAAATTAATTATATTTTTCGATAAAAAAAACTTATTTATTTGCTTATTTATTTTACTGAAGATATTGTAAAAATTAATTGGTCTGTATTCTATAGTCTCATGGCCAGATAATGTTACTGTTTTATTTGTTCCTTCATGTTATTCTTAAGGGACCTAGTCCCAGAATAAAGTTCTTTTATCTATCTATCTATCTATATATAATATAATATATATACGTAGTGTTTGGAATCCTGGAAAAAATTGAGATGTGTCAAATTGTTTTAACAGTGACGATATACAGGAGCCTTGTGATTAATGAAAATATTTTAGAAATATTAGATTTATCTGTAAAACATTTGCCGATACTGCAAAATTTTCTCAGCGAAAATGCTTTTATAGAATTTCCCGTATCAAGGCGAGGAATACGGGAGATGTATTTTGAAAGAACGATTCGCCGTTCGGCTAGCAGTTAGAAATTCAGTCAGAAACAAGTCCATTCCGTCACGGTGTTATTAGATTTCTTCTGCTGTCAGTCTCGACAATTTTCTTGATTTCCCTTTACGGCGGGGTTCCCAAGGGGTGGGAAGAGGGGAATTGAACTTCTTTTCATTTTAGTAAAACGGGTACAGGAAATAGGAAATTGATGGCAGAGACAGGGGTAGTTCTTGGGATGAAATTTCCTAGACAGCGAAAAGGAAAAGGAAAAAAAAAATTACCTCATTCCTCACGTCCCGTTAGTCATTATACTATTTCCTCTTTCGGAAAAGAGAAAAAACAAAACAAAGATTGTAGAAAATATTGGAAGTCCGTCTTAAGAATGATGTTACTTACGGAAAGTTACTCACACAAATATGTTACACTCATAACACTGTTACCCCCATAACCTGACACTGATAACGCCTAGGTTATTTCATATTTATAAATTTAAATTACTCTTCATTACTAAAACACCTTTAACAGAAAGAAATAGAATAATACCAAAACTCTCATTTGGAATTATTTTTTGTTAATACAATTATTTAAGAAAATTAAATTACATTACGAAATTAAATATTGAGAAGAAACATTAGTTTTAATATTCTTTGGGGTTTGCAAATTCACTGATGTATTTAAAATAGCAATAAATGTGTTTTCTTATCTAGGAAGACGCCGCCACAGAAATTCGCATAGGTAGAAATCTAAATGTTCTCTTTTAGTTCAACGATATTTTTTACTCAAATATTTACATAAAATTTACACAAATAACACTTTTCAAAGAATGGCACTTATGACACAAAACAATTAACTTGTAACCTTTAACGCTGAGCATTAAATCACATGCGATAAGTGGGTAGTTAATACAACCAATATATGTGTGAGTAAATTTCCGCAAATGCCTGAATTATAATATTCAGCAGCAATTCTGAAGGTTGATGTTTATTAAAGAATTTGAAGATCATGCATCCAACTCATTTTCGGTCTCCTAGGATTTTTTGACATAGCAGTTTACTTGTCTGAGCGTGTACGTCTAAAGGCAGTTGGGTTTAAGAAAGCTCAGAAAGGATCAGTAGTATACAGATTTAAAATAAAGATAAAACCAAATTTTTCATTTTTTTATTTAAATTCTACAACTTGTTAACCACAATTCAGCGTTTAAAGAAATCTTTTCTAGTTACAAAATGGGATTTTTCCCTGATGATCAACTTATCTACTTTTGAAAGGGATACACCTGTGGGATGGTCTGCAATAGTTACCTGGTTGTAGTACATTGTGAAACTAATCAAATGCAACCTATCTGTGCTTTGCAAAAATCTAGTTATCTTGTTGCAGAACTCAGTCTACAACAACTAAAAAAACTTATTTTTTTATCTTTAAGATTTTTTTTATCTGGATTTAAATATACAGCTGACATCCCAATTCGTCCTAAAATTGAGCTATAAGTGAATAATGGACCAATTATTGTATCCCATACATATCAATCACATATTCCAACATTGTTTTCTCTTTCCAAAGTAACCATGTCGTAGGCACATGTATTTATAAATTTTACAGATTCCATGCCGTAATTGACATATTGCCTGTACTATTTTAGTGATTTTTGATATGGACATTATTTAATGAAAAAAATATAAAAGAAAATTAAACATTACGAAACGCCAAAGAAGAGGAAATATGAAGAAAAAATAGCAAAATAAATATTATGAAAAAAATAACTAATTAAAAATAGTGAATCAACAGACGATTAAATAAATTATAAACAGTTTAAGTAAAGATAAAAAAAGTCTAAACTATCATAAGCAAAGGATGGAAACAAAATTTGAGTATTGAGTGTTCTTCATTTTTGTTCGTTATGTTGTTCGGATTCTTGTATTTTTGATTTTCTAGTCTTCTAGATGGAGGCTAATTACAGCAAATCCTTCCTCATAAACAAATTAAAATAATAAAAAAAAAAATGCTAAAAAAGTTATATAAAAGTGTAATATTTATTTTGGGGAAATTCCAAACAAAACTTGTCTCCTAGTTTGTGAAATGCAGGACTCCAGTGTCATTTTGTCAAATTGTCACTTTGGTTTCCCGGAGATTTCTAGTTTTTTCATTTTGTTTTTCAGTTCAGTTCATCTCAAAACAGAGTACATTTTGAGATATTTAATTTTCATAATTAAAATTTCTTTTGAAAAGTTCACGCGAGTTAATGTTCGAAGAGAATTTCGAATATTTTCACTAAATATTTTAATCAAAATCGTATATTAAGATTATTGAGGGCCCACCCACAATGGAAAATAGTTCTACATGGTAATAACGAAGACAAATAATCTAGAAAAACCAAGAAAATTTATATTACTCTCGTGACATAAGCAGATTTTCGATTTTTTAAAGTACCTAGAAAATCGAATAACTGTATAACACAAATTAATTCAGATTTTGCACTATTACTCACTAATATAACACTTATATATTGCCCAAGGTAATATTTATATAACATTTATATATAATATTTACTTATATTTTCCATGAACGTGAATATTTTCTGATAACCATCTATTTTCATGAAATACTCTCTTACTATTCCTACTATCTTTTATTGACAACGTTTCGTACCACACTGTCCTTTTTCAAGCTTTATCCTTTCATCTATAATTACATTTGAAAATTAATCACATTTCTTATCCAAGAACTTTTATATACTGTATACTACATAAGGGTTGTCGTGTTATATCAAAAGTCTATTATTTTACAAATTTTCTTTATTTTAAGAAACAAAAAAAAAACTATATTAAATAAAATGAGAAATAGCCAACCAAAAAATAAATAATATATTTCTACTTGTCGATTATTACAAATGTTAATAATACAAAAAATATTTTTCAAGGTTAATGTGAGCTAACAAGGCCCATTTGCCGGACTAGTTCAACCACCAATACCAGTACTAGTACCAGTAATGTGAACTAAATACAAATATATTAAAACATCACATGCAACATCATAAATTCGATTTCAACAAGATAGAAATTTTAAATAAAACTAAGAACAATAAAATCAGAAAACATGTCGAATCAATTTATATCACCAAAAATATTAAGAATGTAGTCAATTTCAAAACATATATTACAGAAAAATGGACAACTATAAATAAATAAAATTAATATTAAATTATTTAAAAGCTTAATCAAAACTGAAAATAATAATAAACAGTAGTAAGATCTAAAGACATTAGCTATAATACCAAACCAGGCAATGTGGATGAAGTGTGGTGAAATATGAGACAAAACTGTATATTAGAGGAACTTACAAGAAAATAAGTAAGTTATTTTTTTTAAATTATTTTTTCATTAACTGATTATATAATAATCCTATATACGTATTAAATTAACAGAGATTTTTTTTTTTTTTTAATGACGAATGGCGAAGGAAAAAATACAACTAGTACTGATTTATTATGATAAAATTCATAATTATAAGATACAAGTAGATAAATATTCTTTACTTTTTGGTTGACTGCTTCGTATTTTATTTAGTATAGTTTTTTTGTTTTGTTTTAGATGTCTTAAAAGAAACTAAATTTGTAAAATAATAGACTTTCAATACAACAAAACAACCCTTATGTAGTATAAAGTATATATAAAGTTATTGGTTAAATTTAAATATATATATATATGTATATATATATATATATATATATATATATATATATATATATATATAAAGTTGTTGGATAAGAAATGTGACTAATGTTTTTAAATTTTAACTTAAATTTTAACTAATGTTTTATTAGTTAAATTTTAAATTTAAGTTTTATTACTTAAATTTTAACTAATGTTTTTAAATTTTAAATGTAAAAGGCTCGAAAATTGGCCGTGTGGTCCGAAACGTTGGCCATAAAAGAAGATAGGAGAAAAGAGTTGGAATTGTAAGGGTGTATTTGTTGAAAATAGATGATAATTATAAGCATTTTGACTAGGGATTGATAAATTATTTGCTACTTCTATAAATTTGTTTTATTGAAAACTAGTTTCAAATGTTATACATTCATCCGCAGTTCTAAAAACACACAAAAAAAATTATTTGCCATTTCTATAAATTTGTATTATTGAAAACTAGTTTCGAATGTTATACATTCATCCTCAGTTCTAAAAACACACAAACAATTCAAAAATAAGCAATTCAAAATATAGTTCGGTATTATTATGCATATTAAATTAGATAATATAAATCAGTATTATAAAACATTTATGAATTATGAATTTAATTAAGACAAGAAATACATGTTGGTACTCACCAAGGTTTAAATGGAGTATATCAAACAGAAAAGTTTGTACTGGTTTCTTCTTGCATTGAACTAACAATGAACGAAAGGTAGGTAGGATGTTTTTGGGTAAACGGTTTAAGGGTCAGGGTTTTTCCAGTAATACCGGTGAGTAATTGTTTTTTCTGTTATAGATGGGAATAAATTTAAGATTGGACTATTGGAGATATTTATTTGGTCATTTAATATGTATCTAATTTAATATGTATAATAATACCAAACTATATTTTGAATTGCTTATTTTTGAATTTTATTTTGTGTTTTTAGAACTGAGGATGAATGTATAACATTCGAAACTAGTTTTCAATAAAACAAATTTATAGAAGTGGCAAATAATTTATCAATCCCTAATTAGATTGATCCTTCTATACCATCATGCGGATGTCAACCGATAAGCATTTTGTTTTGTCCTTGAACATTAAGAAGACTTATTTAAAGAATTTTTTCTTTCTTATTTTTTCCAGATTTCGACGGTGGAAGTTTATTTGATGATCTAGTACCTTTCTCTTGCAGCGTCACTGGTTGTTCTCAAAGAATGTGTGATTCACGCCAATTAGAAATGAGGAAGCTACCAATTTCGTAACCATACCATTAAAGTTATACCATTCCTCCTACCAACTGATGCACCTGCAAAGCGTTGCCGTTTCATCCGATGACACTGCTGGTCTTCCATTACGCCTTGCATCCGTACGGTAAGTGCCGTTTCGCAATCCTCACTTTCTTCACTTCTGGAAGCAGCTGTTGACATGGGATCAGTTCTGGTTCATTGTTACAGCGCTTCTTGCCGCTACTTCCTCCAGCTTCTTCATTACCACACCGTTACGATTCCTGTATGGTACCTTTCACCCACCATATCGCCTAGGTTGGGTAACAACATGTTGGTCTTAATTGATGCTTGTAGTTCGGACAACCATAGCGACAGAAGTGCTTATGAGCAGTGAATTACATATTCATGCCCTCCATTAAATCAACCACGTGACAGCAAGACTCTAATGATGAGATCAGTCCGAATATTTAAGCATATTACTTATTTATTTACGTGTATAATTTTTCGGGTTTCTCAACCAGTTGGACCATTGCTTCCCTTACTAGTTTACAAAAGACTTCAAGCATTAAAAATTACAAAACATTAGGTAGAATTATAAAAAGTTTAATAGTCTAATCAATAAGAAAATTTAGAAATTTAAAAAATTCTTATATTAAAATAAACAGGCCACAGTAGTCTGATTTTTTTCTTACTCAAGCCTCTCGGAATCTGAATTACAGGCTTAACCAGCAAAAAAATTTTTGCACCGACTACAAGAATATAAATAAAGGAACCTAAAAGCCATAAACCGCCTTGGCTAAACATTTTTTTGAACTTTAATTAAAATAAATTTTGACTTTAACAATCCTATTATTTTACATCTTGAAAACTTCGAAAAAAAAATATCTGAAAGCACTATATATTTCGGAAAACACCAATAATATAAACTTTAATACGGGCGCCAAAAATTAAGATAATTTTTTCTCCGAAACTTTAAGTATTTTAAATCAATAATTATGAATAAGGCCTTTTTTCTTCTGTTGCCTACTCTGGATAGATCCAGTTTTTATAAATTGTAATTTTAAATTTTAATGTTTAATTTCATTTTTCAAAATTTTAATTATTATAGCTTTTAGGCTTTAATGAATACTGATTGTACTGGAATGTTTTGATAAATTTATTGTATTATGGTTCAGTAAAAAAATAGCTCTGAACTTAAATATCTTAGAAACCTCTGTTTCTTACTGGTAAGTCCTCTTATTATATGTTTCAGATATACACCTACGCGAAGTTTCAATGGATGTACTAATCCGTGGTGATTCCTGAATGGACGAGAATATGAATGGAAAAATAAATTAACGTGTTAAAAAAAGTATAACTGATAATTTCATTTCAGAGAAAATACGTCTATTATCATTGTTAGTATATATATATTGTTGTTTGAATAATATATATTTAATAAATAAAACTAACAATTAAGTTAACAAATTTAAATATTAAGCAAACAAAAACTCAAAATAAGAAACATTACTAATGTTGGATGATTCTAAAATGTACCTAGTACAGTATAGTTTAACTGTTGTGAAGTAATGCACAATCTTTATCTGGGTTTTCTTCATCAGACTGTTGAATTGAGATGTGCTGGTTATTCATTACTATTTATCAGGCCCAGCGCTTTCCATGAAGAATCTTAACGTTGAATATTCAACGAATGAGTTAATTATTTTTCAAAATATCTCTTTTTTGAAAAATAAAACATCAATCTGCCCTACTCCGAATATATATATATATATATATATATATATATATATATATATATATATATATATATATATATATATATATATATATATATATATATATATATATATATATATATATATATTATTTGACAAGCAACGTTTTCATTTGATTAAAAGTATAATTCTCAGAAATGGACAATGGCCTGAAACAGAACAAAATTTGCTTTCTAAATTCAAGGCAGACTTGCTTAAATTTATTAAAAATATAGACTTCGACTCACTTACCAAAGATGGGCAGCGTAGGCGATTTTTTGTTGGCTTTACTTAATTTTTTTTTTTTTTTGTTTGTTTGATTTAGTTTTGTTTTTATTTTGTTTTCGTTACATATTTTCTCTTTTATTACTTATTTATTTTCAATTGAACACTTGAATTGTATTAAATCACTGAATATGTAAATTTGATTATTCGTACCATTCATGTAGTATGCCTCTAAGACATGGAGCATGTATAAAATAATAAACGGTCCTTATGTGGGGTTACCATGTAAAAAAAAAAAAAATATGTATATATACATATATATATATATATATATATATATATATATATATATATATATATATATATATATATACATATATATATATATATATAAAAATGAGAAAAATATTGGCATAAAAAATGTTTTACTTTTATTAATGACAATATTTGTATGCTTTAGTTCTTACATGAAGACCATTAAATTGGTGAATGTCCTTTCTGTTCTTGTGAAAGATTAATGTAGGCTATAAACGCTATCTTTTTCTTAAATTTATATTTTACAATGTTTAAATATATTCATTTTCTCCCAAACATACAGACAGAATATAAAATCGTTCAATTTCACCTAAATGCACTAAACCAGATATTCGGAGAGTTACACAAAAAGAGCATGGCCAAATAAATATGAAATGTCATAAAGAATCAAATTATGACAGAGATGATGAGGATAAGTTTATTTATCATTAAATGATTATTTATGTTTAATTAATAATCACCATTTAGGTATCATCATAGGCTAAATGTTATAAAATAATGTTTATATGCTGTATTATAATGTTTGTAAATTATAAATTTTTGAGAAGATAAGGTTTAGGGATAAGGTGCTATCGCTATTAAGTAATACCCCATTGAAGGATGTAACGTGATAGCGTGGCCAACCAGGCCCACTTCCTTGGCCCTATACTCTTACAGAATTCCGCTCACCACATGGCTCTCCATGTGCTTCCCTCTAGAGCCTTCTTCTCAAGTTATTTCACGAAATAATTATTTAGAAATTAATTGAGAATTCAAAATATCCAAGAATTTCGACAAAAATTACATGATATTTTGTAATGTTACCCATGCTAAGCAGTAGTTATATGATTATCAACCTTAATTTTTTTATTTAGTTATTTCTAAAAAAAAAAAGTTTTGTTCGGAATTCTCCGTCAGTAAATATTGTACCTTCGCATAAATGTTTTTTTCTATCTACTTATTTAGCTATTATTTCATTTTATTTTAATTTTTCATATCATAAATATATGGTATACAATAGGAAAAGGAAACGCATAAGATAAACGTTTATTATAATTAACTTCAAACTAAACAGTATGAAAAATAAAATTTTTGCTGAAGACACGTTCTTTCCCAGCCGCTAACTAAGCATATTTCATTACTTCTGTATAAAAAAATAAAAAAAAATAATTTAAGGATTAATATTTTAATTATATGTTATTAGGAGAACTAGTAAAATAGGGAAATGCAAGATATACCATAAAATTATGGTTTTAATTTCAATTTATGAAATTTATTACCGTCCTAAAAATCCGTCATGAGCGCTACTCAGGAGTTAGAAGAGGAGATAGGAGTTAGGAGATATCTGGATTTGAAAGGGATTTTCGGGTATCAGTGTTCTGCTAAGTTAGAAAAGAGTAGCCATTTTGTTTACAGATGACAGCAGATGTTTTTGTTTTTTTTCAGGCAAAATCTATTGGCAGAGAAAAAAAAGTTTGAAATACAGAATAAAATAGTCAATATTTTAATTCATTTTCATAAGAGTTATACTAAGGATTTACGTTAAATATAATGTTTTTAACTTTCATTCAATTTAGCATTCTAGTACGTACTATTCTTACTCAGCTATCATATTCACAAAATGCTAAACCACATTGCTAGCCATTTATAGAATGTGCGATCCCAATTTGTCAGGAATATTACTGGTCATGAGTGTTACCTTAAATAAGGGAAATCCCAAAGACACTCCTTACGAAGCAGTAGAGAGTTAAGATTAAGATGTTTTAATTAAATCTGAAACCTATAGGCATTCACAAAGCAATAGGCATAAACGATTTTTTTTTAGGTAAATTTATTTATTGAAAAAGAAATACAAGCCGCTTCACTCAAGAGCCTGGATTTCGTTTCTGCAGGGGGGAGGGGAGAGTCCATCCAAGAATCTACTTTTAAGAAACTCACCCCAACCGAAGATGTAAGGGCCCTTTCTATATGTAAAATTTTCTATGGCTAGGTATATTATTTATAAAATAACATTCAAAAAAGTAATAATTCAAAAGTAAAAATTAATTTTTTTTTTTTAAGATATGAATAAGTATAAGTATTTCATAATTTGGGAGGAAACCGAAACCCTCTCGACCCCGCCCCCCTCCTCCCTCTGGCTACGCCACTGCATACATTATATACAAGGTAAAAGAAATGAAATATTAGAAGCAAAATAAATATGAGAATTTATGATCTAACAACTTCCATTTTACTTT
The DNA here is from genome assembly GCA_948150685.1 of Rhaphigaster nebulosa. NCBI lineage: Eukaryota > Metazoa > Arthropoda > Insecta > Hemiptera > Pentatomidae > Rhaphigaster > Rhaphigaster nebulosa. The sequence goes on along the minus strand of OX411312.1, from coordinate 43,454,381 downwards.
AGTTTATATATTGTTTGAACCTTTTCCATTTTCGGAACCTACATAATATACATATATATATATTGGGAATTGATAAATTATTTGCCACTTCTATAATTTTGTTTTTATTGAAAACTAGTTTCGAATATTATACATTCATCTTCAGTTCAAGGTTTAAGTAGATTATATCAAACATAAAAGTTTGTATTAGTTTGTTCTCGCGCTGAATTAGCAATAGATATAATCTACTTAAACCTTGAACTGAAGATGAATGTATAACATTCGAAATTAGTTTTCGATAAAAACAAAATTATAGAAGTGGCAAATAATTTATAAATCCCTAATTATATTGATCCTTCTATACCATCATGCGGATGTCAACTGATACTTATATATCAATATTTTTATAAAATACTCAAGAATTTTTATTTTATTTTTATAGCCACTTTAACCACTTTAGCCCGGAGAATGCAATCAGAAAGTTCAACAATTCATTGCTATTGCAATGCGTTCTTAATAATTTAAAACAAGTTGTGGTATATTCTAAAAATTATTTATGGAATGTAAAATTGAATTTATTTTGAAAATGACTATGCATTCTTTTCGATTGCTAGGGCCATCAGCTAGATTATTTATTCTAAAAAGGTGAACTTCAATTATGCAACGTGGGGAAGGTTATTTGAGGCCATCGGTTCATAGAGGTTTACAGACCTCTGTTTTGCCAAATCATGCTCCTAGCTGTCGTAAACTGTTCAATTAACTGTCATATTTTTAGTTTGTCTGACTCGAGTGAACGCTACACGGATTGCCGTAAATATTTGTCCGAGAAATGACACAGGCTGCGGTCGGTCGGAAAATGTAAACAAATGGAGCGGAATGTTTGCTTGTCATATAGCTCTAATTAAGAGCAACACCGGGCAGTTGGACGAGCAATGGAAAGTCACCACCAGAATAGTAAATATCCAAACGAACCATGCTTCGGACTTTAACATTCCTACTAAGCAGTTGCCAGTAAAGTCAACATGTCATGTCAATTTTAATTTTACTGGAAGAGGAGGACCAAACATAGAGCGAAAAATTATTTGAAAAATTATAGTTAAAAATTGCCCTGACTGACCAATTAATTAAGAGAGCTTGCTGTCTTTATTAGATCTTATCGCTTCGTTAAATATTGTCTTTCAGCATAAGCTCGTTTAGTATTTTCAAGTAAATACTTGATTTTATGATTATGACAGTTTGTAAATTCAAATGTTTACTCCAATATCGGAAACGACTAAATTCTTCGGACGGACAGTGTACATTATTTTAGACATACTCTTGGCAAAAGACTTAATACCCGGATTTCAAAATGAAAACTACCAACTTCTCCTTTTTTCCAAATCATTGAAACTCTCACTTAAAATTTGAGCTGTTGCGGTTTAATGTACGCAGAATTCCGATTATTTTTGAGATTTCGCACCGAAGTCACAGGTCACTCCGGGATAATCCTAGGAACTCGGCATTACTCCGACGTTTCGGCCCACATTGTAAGTCTTCATCAGAGATCTGGAGGCTATGAAGGTTGAGATAAGACTCGATATATCTATAAAATTCAGCCAGTCTTATTTCATCCTTCATAGCCTCCAGATCCCTGAAGATCTACAGTGTGTGTCGAAACGTCGGCATTAAATACAAAATGTTTACACACAGTGAGAAACGGTTAATCTAAGTAATTTTTGAGATAAATCAATCAAAATCTTGATTATTTACACTTCATTTTTCCAGCATCTTAAAACTCTGCTAAAAAAAAATTCATAAGTATTATTTCGAAGTTCTTAATGGGCATTAATGCTGATAATTGTCGAGGAGACGAAGAAATACAGTGAAAACGCCAAGAATACTAATGTAACATTTATTAATTTAAAAAAAAAAAATATATATATATATAGATATATATATTTGATATACCTTCCCTCCGGGTATGTGAGGCCCGTCATCCTACTGGAGGCAGCTTACACAAGCCGAGTGTAGGAGTGATGACTCTACTCCGTGTACGTAAATTGCGCATCGCTTTGTGGTTTTCCAGGACGTAAAACAGCCGCCCGGAGGTTTGGTCAATGGACGGTCAGCTTCGGGGAAAGAAAATAGTTCCTCGTGCGCCTGCTGAATCCGAACAGCCAAAATCCGTGGACCTTGACCGGTTTGTCACTGTCCTTGAACCCGAGTGAGTTGGTGAGAAGGATACTGCCTAATTGGCCCCAAAGGGACCGGTTATGGAGCTATGTATATTAGCCTGGCGCTGCTCCATGGAAACCAACATTGGCTGCAACGTGAGGTTGGGTGACCTCATCCAGGCTGTGATGCAGTCCTCCCGCAAGGAATCGCGCGGCCAAAGATCTTCATGTTCTAATAGTGCCTACAGAAAAAAATAAAAAAATAATAATATAAATATACATATATATAAAGTTTATTTTACAGATTTTGAAATGAGCATAACAAGGTATTTGTATTTCAAACAATAATAATAAGCCTAAATAAATTAAAACTTCTGAATACATAATATTATGTTTATCTATCCAAATAACTCTAAAATATGTTTTCTGATTCAGAAAAAAAAAATAAATAAAGCTTTACAATCATGTTTAATTCGATTCTAAAAACAAAACCATGCCATAATATTTTATTATTATTATTTTTTTTTTTTTTATCAATGCTAAAGACGGTACTCAATCATGTTAAATAATGGCTTCAACGGAAAGGTATAGTGCTCCAGGGAGTCATTAGACGCTGGGGAAGTAGGCCTTGCACAAACTAACCCCTGTTTTTCCAGCCTTCTCTCCCTGGATATTCATTATTTAAAATGTCTCATTTCTTTAAAGTTTAAAATAAAACTTCATCGAAATAATTAAAAAAAAAAATAATTATTGATATTGTCACTTTTAACAATGCCCCTCGCAATTGAGAGTTTAACTGTAGGAACGTCTAGAGCTTGAAATATGCTACTCGCAAAATTATAAGTTAGTTGAGTGAACAACATAACGCACATAAATTATGTTTATTTTGCAAAACCAAAAAATATTTAGAAGAAAATTTACATAAAGATGTTTAATAAAAAAATACTATACTAATAATAGAAGTAATATACAGAACCACACTATAGAAACAAAATCAACAACAAAAAAAATCAACAACAGACAACAATTAATTGATGTCTGTTGTTGATTTTTTTTCTATTCTCTATTAATAAAATTAGATATAAGATACGAACAAATTTTCATACATATTAATTTGAGATGCAAATCTTTATATTATATTTTATAATTTTATCTAACATTATGTAATTAAAATTACGAATTTATGTTAATATTATGAATTATAATATTGAATCAGTTTATTGTGAATAAAAAGTATGTACCTAAAGAATATCGAAAAATAATAATTACTGTTCGGTACCGGTTTCGGATAAGGTATATCCAGATGAGCGGGAATCTTGGTTCTGTATAAAGAAATAATCATATTTTAACGATGATTATGCTATATAGATGAGTTTCTAATTAGCATTTTTTTAAAAACTTCTATTTCGTTTTATCAGTTGTAAGCTGCTTTTAAAATTTTGTTATTTATATACATATTTAATGTTAAAGTCAATATTTTGAATTATTACAAATAAACATATGTATAATTCGTTTCGCCAAATCGTAAACATTGTTTGTTTTTTTTCGAAATAGTTACAGTGAATTGTACGTCAACCACTGAAATGGCTGGGATCTTTGGTTAGCTAACTTTGTCACGTAGTTTTTGATTTAATTTATCAATTAAAAATAAATATTCTGGTTATTTTTATGTAAACATTGGTTTAATACCGACAAATAATCTCTTTGTATTTGTTTCATAAACAAAATAAAGCAAAATAAAAATCAAACTTAGAATAGGTTTGGCATGAGAACACATCATTGTGGGTTTTGCTTTTAATTAACAAAAGAGGGAGAGTAAGAAAAAAAAACTTGATATTTGTCTAGAAAATTACTTATTTCGTCTGTTTCCTGGAGAAAGATGCATAGCCTATCCGGCTTATAGTATAAGAATTTGGTTCGGATCAAGTTATAATCTAATACAATCGAATAATTGATAAAAAAAAAAAAATTATTACTTTAGTAACTATTGTTAAAACAGTACACTTAAGAAAATTTATTTCGAAAAATTGAATAGAAGCCAAATTTATTTTACTCCAAATCAAAATTTATTGAGTTTCTTATTATCTGTTTTACTTTATTTATTTATAGCAATTTTATGGTCTTTATGACGTTTTATCAACCTCATTTGATGTTAATTGTTTTAAAGAGCAAAACATTTACTTGAAGAATTGGAGGATAGCCTGTCTTTAGTTCCTCATTTAATATTTTAATAAGTAAATATGTTTAATATTTTAGTTATTACCATTTTTCAATAAGTTTAGTATCAATATTATTTATCTATAAAAACTTTCATCACTTAAATTTATGTGATTATACTTATTTTCATTATTCCCTAAATGTATTCATTATATCCACAGCCAATCCAAATCCAGCTATATTTGCAATGAATCCTACAAGACACATATTTTATATATAACAAAAAATGCACCAAATTTTTAAAACTCTAAAATTAATTTATATAGACCCCAAAAAAAGCAAACAATTTTTTTTTTTAGTTTGTTAATTATATCCATGCCAAATTAAGGGTTAGAGGTGAAAACATTTAGAATAATTTAGAGATCAATATCGAAAATCTTCCAAATTATAATTATGAATTACAATTAACAAGATCACCGTAAAAATGTATTTAAATCTGAAGCACTAGACTGCCAAGTTAATCTGACGGAAAATAAAACGATGTCGCAACAGTGGAATGTATTATAACAAAATAACAAGGCGTTGCGACCAGAATTTGTATAAAGTACGTGTTAGTGGGACAATTATTGTATTCAAAGTAGCTATGTGACTTGGAAAATAAAAAGGGAAACATCGGGAGGATGTCTGCTACGTGACCAAGTGCCACTTCCAAAGGGTAATGCTGCACATGAGTCAGGTCTTAAGGGGATGGTCATAAAATAACGTCCACCTTAACCCAATATCTTAGGCTAAACACATCTGCTATGGCGGAGTTACGAAAAGTCACAAACTGAAGTTACGTGACTTAAAGTTTTATAAAAGAATTTTTAGACATAATGAAACATGTCTTGCATAAAATTCTAGAGTAGAAACTGCCCAGCTAAATATAAATATAACTAAATAAACGTGCGCTGCCCGTGAGAAGAATTATGAGTTAAATGCCCTTCCAAATGTCAAGTTGTTTTTATGTTTAACTTTTAAAATATAATTTGAGTAACAAAAGACAGAACCTATTGTTCTTATTATTCAAAATCATCGTTCATCATCATACTGTAAAGTTTGTACAAACATTTTACAAACAACTTTCTAAAATTTAAAAAATATTTAAGTTTAACTTTGATTTTTATATTATTTATATATTGCACTTTTCATCATACTTATTTTATCGTGGCTATGTGGAATGAAAGGAAAGGAAGAAAAAAGATGTATTTAAAAAAAAAATCAGTTTTTCATTGTAAAGCTAATTAAAAATGGGATTTTCTTACTAATACAACCAGATTATAAAAAAAAATGTTTTTTTTTTTTTTTAATTAATTCATACATCTTTAATATTTTTCAAGTTCAAACTTGAATTCTGAAAACATTTTCTAAAATTTTCTAAAGGCACTTAGGCTCTTTTGCATTTCTATACTTCAATTATTAGAAGTCATAGAAGGAAGGAGGGGCTACCGGAATTTTCAACGGCACAACCGATTACCAACAAAAATTTTGACTGTAAATATTCCAAGGCCAAAGGGGTGAACATTTTTTTTCGGTAATCGACTGACTTGTTTAGAATTCGTCTCATTTCATTTAGACGTTTTCTAGCAACAGAATGAAAATAATAATAAATTAGTCAAAAGAGCAATAAAACTTGACGTTTTCCAATTTTTTTTTTCCATTAATCTCCGATTTTATTAATACATGACGCTTTCAGACAATAATTTCACTCTTGTTAAAATGTGTTCGTAGTGAACTTGCTTCCACGTGTATGAAGTTGTCACGACAACGATTACAAAATTACTTTTTTTTAAATATTGTTTTCCTATTTCTTCGCTTAAGGAGAGTACTTCTAAAAATTGGGATAGCAAAAAAAAAATAAATAAATAAAAGGACAGACCTGTGCCTACACGCGGGGTTTTAAAGGCGTAGAATTCCTTAGAATGCAAGTAAAGATAATTGTACAGAATAATATATAATTACAAAATAATTTGCAATGTACCCATGACTGTAAAACATTTACTAACTGACTGCAGACAGTTGATTGGCACCGGTCTCTCATATCATTTGGCAACTTTACTTAATGAAAATAGTCTACACATTAACGAAATATTCGATTATTTAAAGAGAATTGACGTATATGAATCGATTTAAAATTAAAGATATAATTTTTTAATTTAAGTTTTTTATATATTTCTCTTACTTCCACAATAACCATTCATGTATAATATATGTTCTATTTTAAGTTCTCTTCTTTTATTTTAACTTATTTATTTTCTTCTATTCATCATTACTTTTTTTTTTTTTTTATTTATACTTTAATTATATGTATATATTTATTTAGATTATTTAATTTTATTTCCATATATATATATATATATATATATATATATATATATATATATATATATATATATATATATATATATATATATATATATATTTTTTTTTTTTTTTTTTTCCATCTTCCAACTGTATTGGCAGTGCGGTGCGCTATGAACTGATATCGGTCAATCTTGGTTAGCCGACATAATTGAGAGTAGGCAGACATCACCTCGTCGTGGATTGCCTTTATAAATAATAATAATAATAATTATAAAATAACAATCTTGAGAATGATGATCCATTTATGACTCGACAACTCAACGTAATCAATCATAATAAAACTGGACAACTCAACACAATCAGTCGTAATAAGACTGGACAACCCAATACTCAAAATTGGCCAACTTCATTGGCTTACTGTACTTTCGCCTTAAGTCCAAATCCAACAATTCTTTTTGCAATCTCTACTGGCATATTTTCTTTGTTAAATGATACCAATTCTGGCATTTATAGAGAAGCGGATCTATGAGCGTTCAAAATTGACGCAAAAAGCGCCTTAATTTTTTTCTTTCATAACACCCTGGACGGAGGAACGTTAAAAAATATTTTTCACCAGGCCTGAAGGTCCGATTAAAAATATGTAAAATTTTCACTACCACTTATTTATATTTGTCATTTCAACAACAAAGTTGGTTATTTTCAAAATTTCTTCAATACTTTTCATATTATAAGTTTACTTCCTGTAAGTTAAAAGCTGAAAAATATTTTGTGCTATCCCAAAATGGGCTACAGTATAAAACCTCCCAATGAATTCTCATTATATTGAAAATAAAATAAAATGCTCAAGAAAATCAGGCAAATGAATTTTGTATTGTTTAAATTAATTTGTGTCCCCACTGAACGAAAATATAATTAATCATTTTATGATTTGGTGCCCGTTTTTGGATTAGTTTTATTATTTAATCGATTATTTTTCGCATCTTCATCGCATTGTTAAAATATTAGTAATATTAAATAATTATAATCGTCTTTCAGAAGTTATTTATGTTTTATAAAAAAATTGTTATTCCTTGTAAGCATATATATATAAGTGAAAATATTTTCAATATGAATATTCATTTTAAGCAGTCCTCTGTTGTACTAATATAAATATACATACATATATACGCAATATGCATCTATATACAAATCATGATAAATAAATAAGGAAAAGAAAAAGGAAAAAAAGATAAAAATAAACCTAAACGTGACTATGCAAGATTTGAACAACGGTAAGCCTCTTTGTAAATACAGAGGACGTTAATGTAGCATCATATGCCAGTTTCTCACTAATAACTATTCCAGACCATGCTCCTATTTCAGGATCCAAAAAAAAAAAAAAAAAAAAAAAATATATTCTCTGTTTATCCAACGAAGAGGATCCCAACATTTATTTATGTAACTATGGTAGAATCAACCTAGAATCAAGACCCGACAATGTTTTTGTTTGATGATCCAACTTTTTTGACGCGTTATAATGATTAGGCCAACTTTCAATGATTCCGTCTTTATCCGTTATGAGTTTTCCGTCCTTCCTTCAACAAATATTTCCTCTTGGATTTTAAATCCCTTTCGCTAGGCATTAACTGTCTAATACAGTGGTCTCTCGTTACCACGAACTCGGTCAACGCGAAACATCGGATGAAACGAACTAATTTCTTAGCGGCATTAAAAAAAATGCATTCCCTGACATATTTTTGCGGAAATCCTCGGTTAATATGAATTATTCGGTTAATACGAATCTCGAACAATTTTAGGCAACGGTATAGTAATTCGGCTAACACGAAATTATTCGATGTAAGAATATTTGTAAGCAATTCTTGGTAACCCCTCACCTGACGCAATGGCTCTGGCTTCTTCTTCTTCCTTAACATTTCGTTTCAATAGCATTCTTTAAATAGAACATCAGTTTTTGTAAAAAAAAAATTATTTAAAAAATTGAATTATCGGAAGGTTCGCGCTCATGTTACTATGGCAACAAAAAAAAAGTTTTACAGAAATCTATTGTCTTAAGTAAATAATGGAGTTATATATCGAAAACAAAAATTGCTAAAAAAATTTAATATTCTGAATTCAACCATCATTAATTAAAAAAACATCACAATGTTTTACTATGCAAATATATGAAAAATATATATATTAATTGTGAGATTAATTGTTTAAAAAATGATTATACGAGAACAAATATGCATAGATAAACGTTTAGCCAACTGGATAAGACGAACTTATTTGTCTTAAACGAAATTTCGGTTTATATAAATTAATTTAACACGAGCTGGAGAATGCGTTCATCCTTTGATTTAATTTTAACGAGGGATTACTGTAGAAATCTTTGGTATTCGCTTGTCTATTTGTTTTCCATCTCTGACTTTTTCTTCTTCTTTCTCCCTTTTTTATTTTATTTTTTCACTGCAGACGTTTTTTTTCTCGTCTTAACGCTTTGTAATCAGAACAGCCTCCAGTGTTTATCAATCATTGTCTTATAGACCTATTTTTTTTCTCTCTTTTACTTCATGGTGTTCCTGATCGAGCCCCTCTAATCCCAGTACTTTTTCAGCTACTTGCTTAATTGTTTCATTACAATAGCCCAATGTTCCACCAACAGGATTGTCTGTAGAACTATATTCTCATGCTTCTTCCAATTTTCAGCAAATTATCTCTTATACTGTGACTTTTAAAGCTTCCGAGTGTTGATCCTCTGTAAGCGGTTTCTTCTGGTCTTCCGTACATCTTGGTGACAACTGCAGTATGTGGTGTGATGATTCATTTTCATCCTTCCTGATCCTGCCTATCTTCCAGGAAATGGAGCCCTGTTATGTCTATCTTGTATTTGGTCAGCTCATCCAAAGTCATCTTCGATTATCCCGATCTACATAAGTATCCAGTAGCATGTAGCTAATTTAAATTCCTTAAGAGCGCCTTGAAGACTGTACACATTCGAGTTAAATTACGATTCACAGCAATTGATTTCTTCTGAGGGTGGGACAGCTGGCCCCTCCACTCAACCCCCAACCTGGAGGACCAGTAGCTGATAGCGGCTCAAGGGCCGGGCGATGGGGTCACTACTCCCCTATGCCATACAGGACTTGATTCTGTTACCCTAATGCAAGGAAGGTCTTTCATTCAGCATCTTTTTATTTTTAGCCGTATCCTCGAATTGATTGGCATGTCAGATGTATCTATATCTCTTATCAATAAAATATGCACGTGCAGTTATCGATGAAATCGGAGGTAGGTACGCGTGTGTCGGTCTGTATGCAGATATTTATTATGTGCGTACCAAGAATTTTCTCTTATTTGTCATAAAAGTTTGTGTTGAAAGTATTGTAGTTTTTGTGAGTCTTTTTTACTAAACAGTATATCTTTGAAGTGAATATCTATATGCGTATAGGTAGGAAAGAGTATGTATTTATTTTCAATCTAACTTTCAGTTTCGATGATTTGAAAACGCAGAAAATTATTACACCCTAATTAACTGTTTCCAAATAGTTATATTTTCCCCACCAAAAGATTTCAAAGGACTTTATATTTTTCCTCTGTCTTCATAAATGGCCGATACATGAGGGTATGTACCATTTATTCGCAGCGGCTGATGGTAAAGTCGAATTTCGAGGATCATACTGAGGTGACCTGTTGGATTTTAACCAAATCTCAACAAAATCGGCCAAATGGTCTGGGAAAAAAGCGGCGGACGGATGATTTAAATTTTTTATTCGATTTTGGATTTACGTATCTCGAAACTTAAAACCTCAAATTTTGAGATTCATACTTCTTTTTTTTTCAGCCGATTTCAAAGGTTCATCATTGAAAACAATAAACCAACAAACGGAAGCAAAATAGTTTTTATCCCTTGTTTGGAATATTTCATTTTATTATGGCGCCTGAGCCTAAAGTGGTGTGCCTGTCTGAGGAATTTGGTTGTTACCGATATCAAGTGGACAGTTGTTTAGTAATAGAGTAGGTATCATTTGTGCAATTTAAGGAATTACGTATCAGATTTAAAAATTGTTTGTGTGGTTTTTTACGTAGTTGTCTGAGTAGTATTACAGTAGGTTTTCCAATATTACATAAATAGTTATGCAATTTTTCAACTGTGAAAAAATATTGACGTCAACTGTCCTGGAATGAGTCCAAAAAAAAAAAAAAACTTATTGCGTAACGGATTAAAGCAGGGATCCGTGAGAAGGCTTTACCACTAACCGCAATTATAGGGGTTGTTAGGAGAGTCATCGAGTGGCTAATTGTGAAGCCTCGATTGGCTGCTTCACTTCCAAAGCGTTCTCGAATAATTGAATAATTTCAAAGCCATGATGATTTAGTTAAACATGAACTAGGGTGGAGGGGGAGGGGGAGGCCGAGTGGCCGTAGGCTCACAATTCGGACCCTCAATGGATAATCGCGTACCCTTAACGATCATCGATTTTTTATTTTTTCCGTTTGGTCCAGCAAAAAATATAATGGCTCCTATCGGAGAGGTCGTAATCGCGGAATGAGTGGTACGTCCGTCGTCAGGAGTATAACGAACATCTGGGCCGGGGAACGGGGAGAGGGAGGGTTAAAGAGGGGTAAGGGAGGAGGGTGTCGTTAGGCCCACAGGAAATGGGAGTGCGCCTCGTGTCCATTGTGTTATTCATAGCTCGGGAAAGAAAAAAAAAATCATTTTGCCGGACAGTTATGTATTGCCTAGGGACGAATTGAGGTCGCTTGGATAACGATATGTATTTACATTGAAGGAAAATGACTGAAAAATATGGATTTTTTTTTTCTTGGTACACATTAATAATAATAATAAATTCATTATTTTCGGCGATAGCATTAGTTATTTGTTTTACACAATACGTTTACATAATTAAAACAACAGGTTGGATTTGAACGAACATTATTAGAATAGTGAAGTAAATTAAGTATCGCAGCACTACATAGCTTACGAAATCTTCACTTGGCTTTCAATAATAAATAAAAAGATCCTCTTTTGATACTTCCCCAACAGTTACTTTTAGTAATATGAATTTAATTACTGAACTTAAAATAACACATGACAATATTTATATTATTGTCCATGTGATCAAATTTGATATATTTCTCAGTCATTATGGCTTTATTTCAATTTACATGAGTTTTTTGGAAGTGCTGAAAAAACAATTTGATTTTTACAAGAAAAAGGAATAATTCATTAAGAAAGAACATTTTCTCAGGGTCATCCTATAAAAATTTATCAGGGAAACGACGGTTTCAGGTGGCGTTGTAATAAAAGAAATAGGAGTCAGAGATGGTACTTGGTTTTGCAGTTCCAGGCTGGGATTGAACAAGGCAATTTACTTTATATATTCCTGGACAAATAAATATACGACTACACAATTCTTCTCTAGACGAATTCGGATTTTCCTCTGATACAACAGCACACTGGAAACATTATCTGAGAGAAGTATGTGTCGATTTAATGATAAAGAAGCCCCTCATTATTGGAGGGCCTGGAAAAACTGTTGAAACAGATGAATCTTGCATCACAAGGAGAACGTACTATGTTGGGCGATTATATCCACACCAATGGGTCTTTGGAGGAATATGTAGAGAACCAAGACAATGTTTTTATATATGATGTCCCAGAGCGAAATGCAACAGCGTTATTGCGTTGTAAAATATCTGATGTGGACAACACATTACTTCCTTGCACGCATATTAAACTATAAATTGGTGACTCAAAAAGTGATCCTCAATTTGGTTACTATTTTCCAAAGATTGCATTAAAACCGACACTCGACGTCGCGACATCCATCTATTGACACACACACAGACACATTCTTATTTCTGGAGATCTCATTCCGTTATTATATGTCGTTTTTCTTCAGTAGATAACTAGTTTCCAAGAGATTTCTTCGTGTTCCGTGACAACATTAAAACTGTCAAAATCATAAGATAAAGCATTGGAAATCTACAGTTTCGACATTTTAAGCGGAAAACCCCAATTAACTAATATCTTATTCTCATGCTGCAGACTTGTTGATCTCACAATCAAATGGGTAGGAAAACCAGTATTTTACATTCAATTTTAACACTTAAAACAAGTAATAAAAATGTTTAATTGGATTGGAAACCAAATCGCGTCTGTAACCTTTCTTACCGAAATATATGATTTATGTATTTAATTTAAATATAATTTTTGATGTAAGATTATTATCTATAAGCTTCAAGTAAAGTACCGTTTTCGGCTCACCAATTTTAACCAAAATATAGTAAATACACTCACATTAATATAAAAGTCCTATTTACCAAATTTGAGATGTTTTACATTATATTTTAATATAATTTTTGATGAAAGTCTAATATGACCTTCAAGTAAAGTACCGCTTCCGGTTTTCCAATTTAGACCAAAATCTAGTATGTTATTTAAATCAATACATACGTTGTAAATACCAAATTTGAGAAGTCTTGCAAAGTATTTTAGTATAATTTTTGATGGAAATCAGTTATGACCTTCAAGTAAAGTACCACTTGCGGTGATTAAGCAGTGACCGAAAACGGAGGTTCACAACTACATTTTACAAAAATTCTAAATACAAAATTTCAACTTTCTACGGCTAATCGTTTTTGAGTTATGCGAAATACGAACGAACGAACGTACGTACGTACGTACAGACGCCACGACGAAACTAGTCAAAATGGATTCAGGGATGGTCAAAATGGATATTTCCGTTGAAATCTGAAAACCGAAAATTTTCGCGATTACAATACTTCCTTTACTTCGTACAAGGAAGTAAAAAGAATCAATCTTACCAGATACTCTCATAATTTCTGATCTATGGAAAGACAATATAAATTTGAAGAATATAATTATCAACATTTGACGGTGGATCATTCTAAGAATTTCATTGATTCCGGAGCACACAGAAGGAATAGATTCACTTGGGTCAGTAGCGAAGAGACGAAACAAGATTGAATCTGATACCAGAAGAAAAACGTTGGACTCTGATATGTGTGAATTTACGTGGCGTCAGCAAAACAAGGAAAGGAATGTTTTTGAAGTGATTTTATCAGATATTGTTAATTAATAGGTTAATAAATAAATATTATTATTTTAAAATCATATGTATTTTTATTTTATATCATTAAATCCAGTGATATCACTAAAAGTAACTAGCGGGGATTCAGGAAAAAAGACTCAATAATAATATAAAATAATTAAGAATAAAAAATAGAAGCTCTTATATATCAATATGCCTACAGTTAACGAACACATACGGACCCACTACAAACGATTTCACGATAACTTACACGGACATCCTAACACACTCATACAATATATGGCGACAACCAACATGCCTGACACCCTCAGAAGGCTGAAGAGGAGCTGGATGAGGGATCTCCTAGACTAACTATATCCGATTATCACGACAGGAAGAGGTGCCGCTGGGTACTACTCTTTCTCATGCCTTTCATGCCACGTTAACATGTACATAGCCAGCACATTCACTGGTTGTCTAATAGACAGGTGTGAATTTAAAAATAAAGTTAAAAAAAAATATATATATATATTTTTTTAAATCTTTTATTTATTTATTCATTTTATCATTTGTTCATTATTTTGTTCTTTGTTATTTATCTTTATTTAATTTTTTTACTCTGAGACTCTAAAGATTTATTAATATTGCCTGTAATGTTATTCCAAAGGGACGTAGTCCCGGAATATACAAAGAATTAGTTGACATCCGCATGATGGCATAGAAGGATCATTCTAATTAGAGATTGATAAATTATTTGCCACTTCTATAATTTATTTTATAATTTTTAAAGATTATATAGATTATATATTATAGATTATAATTTTATTATACATTATCTGGAGCGGATTATCAGCCGTGGATCGACCCTGTGGGATCGTGAGACCCACCTGGGACTCATCCAGCCTCTATAAAGTGGGTACCCTTAATTGGAGGAAAAACTTGGCGGTTGAGCGTGATCTCGACCAAATCACCTACTTGCACAACCGGCTTAGAAATAGTACGGTCCTTACCAAGTACTGAACCCAAGACCCTTCATGGGTTGTAGTGATACAGGTTTTATTTATTTATATATATAATAGCTATATTATCCCTAATTAAATAAAGAATTTATTATTATTATTATATTTCTTTTATATTCATGAAAATAATAACTGAAAGTTTAATCTTGGCTCTAACTGGAGATAGTACCAGTGTTTCACCGTAGTGCTTTGCTAGTGCCATGCAGTTGAAAAATTCCTCGAAGTTTAGCTGATGGGAAGGAGGCTTTGCGTGCAGAGTATAGCCCCGCTGAAGTTTACGACATGCGTGTTTTCCTCCTCCCCATGGTATATCTTCATTCTTCCAACTTCAACTGCTGGATCGGTCAGTTCTCAAGGGCCTATTAAATGTTTATTTCTTCCAATATTGGAACAGTTCGCACTGTATTAGACTGAAGCGTGAGCTCGTGGCATTTTTTCATTGATGGTGCTTTTTTATGGGGGAAGGGGGAGGGAGGCATTCATTAATAACATTTAATGTACTTAGTAAATGTGACAAAATAATTATGTTATACACGTCTATCCCGTTAAAGGGTCTAAGCCCTCCCATGTAGAATGAAAATTTTTGTGTGTTGATACCTTGGAGATTGGCCCTAGCATTCAGGAATGACAATGAATGAGAGAAGTGCTCAATTGGGCATATCTAATATCACTTCAGTTTTTCCATATTTTTTTATTTTATTAGATACAATGTGTTTATATATTGTCTATATAGATATTGTGTTATAGATTATTATAAAATTATGAAGAATACCGAACCTGGCAGCAAGACTGAAGCAATCTTATAACGCCGTGTAGGTTGTAGTATAGATTACACCTGCATGACGGTACTGTTTTGCGTTACTGTAATACTGCAGACCTGACAACCAAAGGGGAATGCTATGACACCTGAATACATATATACTGTATTATATTGAAGTTAGTCATACTTTTATATATATATATATATATATATATATATATATATATATATATATATATATTAAATATCATATATATCATATATATTTTATATACACAGCTGATTATATATCTACAGAATAAACAAATAAGTAACAAAATGGCAGATCTAAGAGCAAAACAGTAAACAGCTATAAGGAAATGATTTTAGTTACCCAACAAAATTAATATTTAATGATTTAAATATTAATTTTGTTGGGTAACTTTAGAAATAAACCTCTATAGCCTTAACACTCTCTCAACTTTACATTAATAATTTAAAAACATAACTGGCTGCTAATTATTGCACAAGGCTTCCTTATAATAACTCTGACAAACATTAAAAAAGTGTTATTTAATCCTAATAAAAATAAAATTGAGATATTATTTGGCTTTATTTTTTTAACGCTTTCGGAGAATCATTTCCAAAACTTTATATTGTTCCTCTATCTTCACAAATTATAAACCAAACGGGGGAGGGAGGGGGGAGGGGGAAATAAATAAGAAATATCAGAAAAGAAATTGTTTAAGAATAGTTATAGAAAAATATTAGATAGTAACATAAAATAAAATATTCTTATAAATAAATGGAAATTAAAAATATAGAGTTATTATACAAAAAACAATTATTATAGGTGTTTAATATTTGTTATTTATTATTTTCAATTAATTAAGGAATAATTTAACCTGATTTATATTTTAGTGCCGTGTACATTGGATTAGGTGCTTCTAATTCGCTAATGAACAACAATTTTTAAATGCAGAAGAAGTGCAATTGTTTTCATGTTCCACTGTAATAAGTAATAAATGATTCAAAATTCTTAATGTTTAATGTATTCTAAACAATTTCCTTTTTAGTTTCCTGCTGCTACGAGGCAGTATTTTAATCGAAAGTATAATAAAAAGTATTGTAATCGCGTGAAATTTTCATTGTTCAGTTTTCAACGGATCTACGTTATGTAACAGTGACCCTGTCTCCAAAAAATGCATTTTTGGCCATTGGTCTATGAGTGTTCCTGTACCACGATTTTCCCTTGAACGAGTCAACCGATTTTGTTGTTTTATTTTATTTTTTTTGTTACGTAGGGTATTGTCCCCTACTACCTGTGTACCTAATCGGGCACCATGTGTGAAGTAATGGCTACGCAATATCCGAAAATCTTATTTTTCTATTGACTATAGCGCCAAAACGGATCAAATGGCTTTAAAGAAGCTTGCCTAAAGTCTTCTTCTTAAATTCCTTTAAAAATTCATATATAAAATACATCTCGGAGAAAAAAAAAGGAAAAAAATTTATGGCGAAAAGAAAACTTAATTTGTGGATAACCAAAATTATACATTTTTTGGATAATTGTCTAAAGATTATTTTATCGATTGCTACATAACAATTTGAAAGGTAATTAAATTCCCTACAATACCAAAAACAACTCTTCGAAATCGGACCATTATCAACAAAGCGTAATGAATTTTCTTGCCACGATTATAAAGTACGTTATTCTGTGAATGTACCCATGGAAGACCGTCCACTTTTTCGAAGTTTCGAACAATTATTAGTTATTAGTTTTTTTCTAACTATTATTATTATTAGGGATTGATAAATTATTTGCCACTTCTATAATTTTGTTGTTATTCAAAACTAGTTTGGAATGTTATACATTCATCTTGTTCGAAAAACACACAAAAATTCAAAAATAAGCAATTCAAAATACTGTTTGATATTATTATACATATTAAATTAAATGTAATATAAATTAGTATTATAAAACATTTATGAATTATGAATTTAATTAAGACAAGAAATCAAATACATGTTGGTATATCATACAGAAAAGTTTGAATTGGTTTGTTCTCGCACTGAGCTAGCAATGAAATAAAGGTGAGGTGTTTATAGGTAAACTTTTTATATCCCAATCTTTATTCATTTCAACCTAAACTTTATTTTAATGCTGTAGTTTATAGGCATATTTAATATTTAATGAAAGTAGTTTATGTAGTGAAGAAATAAATCATATAAATCTAAAATATAAAAACGAGCACCATCTTCGAGAACTCGTAGGATACTCTGATAGTACGGATACAATCCATATATACATATAGAACATTTGCTTTTCAAGAACTACTGCCGACTGAGGTTATGCTTGCTGACATAAAAATTGGAAAATATGATAAAAATTCAAAGCTGGACTGTGAAATATAGAAGAAATGTGTGTGTATATATATATATATATATATATATATATATATATACACATATATAAAAGATGAAGAAGGTGTGGGCTGAAAATATGATGAAAGCCATGAAGTGATATACGCGTGATCCTTAGCCTTTGTCGCGATAAATAAAATTATATATATATATATATATATATATATATATATATATATATATATATATATATATACATCTCATCAAATCGTAAGATTAATTCATTATAAAATAAGATTAATTGATTATTATAAAAAAATGTATTCCCATTTTTTATTCTTTCGTATCAATAATTCCATTCAGTTATGAACTTTTACATAAGATTGAATTTGCAGTTTTAAAAATTGGTCAAATAGGTTGAAAGGTCACTGTTGAACTTGGGAAAGACGTTAAAAGGTTAATTTAAAAGCCCGTCACGAAGGGGGAGGGGAGGATGAAATCAGATAGGAAAGTTCTATAAAACATCGCGAACAAACACGGCCACTATCTCGAAACCGGCACAGGCCGTGGTAGAAAAAATAAATAAAATAGAAACAAAAAATAAAAAGTGGCAGATACACACATCCCAAGTGCCTTTGCGGCTGCTAACCTTTCATTAAGCCGCTATCGTCCGCAGGAATCTCGTCCCGACCGTTTGCCGCCTTATCACGCACGTAAACGAAGTCGGCTTTAGTTTAACACTGACCCGTAGTAGGTCGAACACTTGGCGCTCTCGTAGTACCTCAATGAGAGACATATTACGTTCTCCTTACATTATTTATCATTTTATACACAGAATGAAAAAAAAACAGGATTTTTAAACGTGTCTTAAAAAAAAGGTACATATTTAAGCGGCTTTCACGCTAAAAGCCGAACAAAACGTGATTGAGAGAGTCATGATTTGAACGACTTGTAGTGATTTTGATGTGACTCGGTACACTTTTTTCACAATGTAAAATACATTTGGGCGAGAAATAAATCATTTTTCTCTATAGAAAAGGCATTCGCTTAAAGCAATCGCTTAGAAGATATTTTACATTTCATTCTTTTTGTAACATTATTTTTTTTTTTTAATTCATAATGTGCATTTTAAGGCGCGTGTGAAATATATCAAAGAACACTTTTCAGTGAATGAGCGATCAATAGTTCGTCTAAAAAGAATGGTGCAGTTCTTTTTTTAATGGATATCTTCCCTCCAGCTATAATTCTAAAATTTCGTTTACTCTGTGAGTGAGCTGTTCTCATTCTTATCAATTCTCTTGGAAACCCCATTAAATATTAAATTTATACGTTATAATATACCTATTAATTATATTATAATATTATAGTATAAATTATGACAGTAAAATATAATAAAAGAATTTGGTTCAAAAATATAAGAACTATCTATGTACAGTAACGTAAATGAGATCGAACATCCATGGGACGCATCTATCCAATCCATAAGAATTTTTTTTCTGTCGGATTCAAGATTTGACACTAGAAATACTAATCACTAAAAATCATTAGTGAGACATTCGAAATTTTTTTTATTAAGAAAACCTCTTTATTCTTGACTCCTTTAGCCGATTTATTAGACAGATTATTGTCCCTATGTTTTTATTTAACCTCACCAGCTATTCCTATTAAGAATAATTTTAAGTTTATTTATTTTGGGAATTAAAAAAAAAAATTATTGTTATTTTTACATTCAGGTCTTGCGACGCGCCACGACGTCTGACGTCCGAAAAAATTGCCTATAATTGCCTTGGGATTATTTAGTGTTATGGCTATGCGTATCTAACAGCTTATACAAAACCTGTGAAATGTTTTTACTTAACGGATTTATATTTTTTTTTTTATGTACACACACACAATATATATATATATATATATATATATATATATATATATATATATATATATATTATATTTATAATATACTCTTATATGTTGGTCTTTCTCATACTAAATTATCCTAAATAAATTGCAAAAATTAATTTAATCTTTCATATAGTATAATCTTTTTTTTCTATTTGAATTTTTATTTCTTATCCACAGCTGTAAATTTCAACTTTAGTAATCGAAAGATGTATTAGTAATTTACTGATTTATTTTACGTGCTTTAACCACTTAGCAAGTTGGAAAAAAAAATAAACAGGCATGAGGCGAAAAGAGTACCCAGTAGCATCCCTTCCATCGATTTTATTTTCCTTTATGTTTATGGCATAATATAAGTAGATCCGTCATCCATTTTCTTTTCAGTTATATGAAAATCTTCAATATGTGAGTTTTGGTAATTTAATTTAATAATTTGTTGCAGTATCCGTACAACTTATCGTTGTGTTACATCCGTATCCATCCAATAACCGTCGGCAGTTATGGCAATATCCAATATTCTGCTATTTGCATACACTGGAGTTTGGCTAATTTACATTTGCCTAAATATTTTAAACTGAAAAGTCGTTTTACGTGTCTGCTTAGAAGTGCCGTGTTTTTGAAGTGCGTAAGTCAATATGTATATACGTACAATTTTAAAAAATATTTTCTAGTGTTATCTGACGATGTTCTCAAGCCTCCATCACCCCTGATGGGTTTACCGCGCCTAGAAAGGAACTGTATTTCACAGGGAAATGGGTTGATAAATTTGCTGCTGTATAGGGCTATGGCATGCCCTTATAAATACAGACTGGTAGGGCAGTGATCCCCGGGATAAAGACATCAAAACAAAATGACATTGATGCCTGTTTGAGATTCATGGCGAGGCAGTAGGGAGAGGGGGAGGAGAGGGAGAGGGGGTCAGTCATGTAATTAAAAGCTCCGGACCATGAATCAATATTGACTTAATTGAGGCTTAGCCCACTTATTTACCTGATATCAATCCATCACGCTATATGACAGCTCGTAGATCCGCCCACTTCGTGGCCAATTCTTCCAACTGGCAAGAAAATGGTGTGGTGATCAGTATTTATTTGTTTAAAACTGTTTTTAAAAAGTAAAAAAATAAAATGAAAAAATTGTCTTCCTCAAATTTGGCTTTGTCCAATTCGAAGATGCCTACTTTTCTACTGTCCCACTTAACAGTATCGTCCGATATTTTCTTGTATCATTTAAAAATATAAATTTTTGGAATCTATATTTTCATTCATACAAGCATGCAAATACAACGTGTACATATTACGCACACACAAACACAAACACACACACACACACACACTATAATATACATATATATATATATATATATATATATATATATATATATATATATATATATATATACAGGGTGTCATTTTTAGATGACCCGGCTGAATTTCTCTTGAACCGATAACGTTATAAAAAAAATTAAAAAATACGTATTTAATATTTTTCAGTCTAGTCTAAAATTTAGACCTGTTTTTGAAAAAAAAATAAACGGGGTCTCTCAGATTCAGTACAACTTTAAAATTTCAAATAGAAACCTATGCCTCCTGATACATCATTTTAACGGATTTTTGAAATTGAATTCAATGGTGAAACCAGATTTTAAATTGGTCAATAAATTACAAAGTTATAGTACAAAGTTTTAAAAAAATAATGCATTTTGTTCGCAATTTTTAATAATAAAAAAAATCCATACTACATACAACCAGAGGTTGGTGAACCTACATTTCATTTTCGAACAGCCTACCCTCTTCGACGATGCAAAGGTTGGCTCTTCTTAGCCACTCTTCGCTGGTGCTCAGTACGATATACTGACTCGATGGATCGACAAGCATTTTCCACTGTTTACTACAGTTTTTCAACTGATGTTGCAGAGTTATGATTGGCAAACGCTTCCAACCATATTAGTTCTGTTTTTTTATTACATCTTTAGAACAAACCTTTATTATGAATTACAGCTAAAAAGATAACAAGCACGATGTGACCCAATTAATTCCTGTGTAACAAAAAAAAATGTAAAGGCAATTTAAAAGAATTAATACCGAAACAAACAAAATGTATTTGTAGCATAACTTTGTAATTTATTGACCAATTTAAAATCTGGTTTCACCGTAGAATTCAGTTTCGAAAATCCGTTAAAATGGTGTATCGGAAGGCATAGGTTTCTATTTGAAATTTTGAAGTTGTACTGAACCTGAAAGACCCCGTTTATTTTTTTTTTCAAAAACAGAACTAAATTTTAAACTAGACTGAAAAATATTAAATACGTATTTTTTATTTTTTTTATAGCGTAATCGGCTCAAGAGAAATTCAGCCGGGTCATCTAAAAAGGACACCCTGTATATGTATATATATATATACATTATATATATATATATACAATAAAAAAAAGAATGTATATATATATATATATATATATATATATATATATATATATATATATATATATATATATGTATACATTCTTTTTTTTAAGAAAGCAATTTAAAAGTTTAAAATTAAGGGTTCCCTTCTGCGAGACACATAACACATTTTATGTTAGCAAAATATAGCAAAGAGCATGCTCAGTATACTTGACTATGAGAATTAAAAATACAGCATACCTTTCACTGAGGTTGAAGTAATTAAAGATGATAAAAATTAAATCAAGAATATAATTTAGTTCAATAAAAAACATTCAAATTTCCATGTCATTAAATACTCGCTGTTAAACGGGTCATTTAATTATTTTATTTATTATATATCATCTAATCGTCATTTGATTATTTATATATCAATTATTCAAGTAATTTATTACTTGTAATTATTAATTTTTCTACTATTGATTCGCTCAGTTAGGTGCGGATCGTTAATAATTGAATATCTTTAATAATAATATAATAGTTTTCATTTTTTTCAATGTTTGAACCTCTTATTAACCTCTTATTGAAAGTTCGTTTTAAGACGGAATCAAACACATTTTACGGAAAAAAGGTTGGTCTGAGAGAAAAATGCTGGAAGAAAAAATTATAGAGCGTAATGTTTTCATTCCGAACATTCCCATTATTTGGCACTTCGACACAGCGAGCGCACCCAGCGTGCGTTCAAAATGATGTGTGTTGCAAAAGCATGATGCAGAATTCTAATGTATTTTTACTTCCTTGTACGAAGTAAAGGAAGTATTGTAATCGCGAAAATTTTCGGTTTTCAGATTTCAACGGAAATCCATTTTGACTATCCCTGAATCCATTTTGACTAGTTTCGTCGTGGCGCCTGTACGTACGTTCGTACCTACCTTCGTACGTTCGTAAGTCAAAAACGGTTAGCCGTAGAAAGTTGAAATTTTGGATTGTTGTAAAATTTAGTTGTGGACCTCCCTTTTTGGTCACTGCTTGATCACCGGAAGTGGTACTTTACTGGAAGGTCATAATTGATTTCCATCACAAATCACATTAAAATACTATGCAAAACTTCTCAAATTTAGTATTTATAACTTACATATTGATTTAAATAACATACTAGATTTTGGTATAAATTGAAAAAACCGGAAGCGGTACTTTACTTGAAGGTCATATTAGACTTTCATCAAAAATTATATTAAAATATAATTTAAAACATCTCAAATTTGGTAAATAAGAAATTGATATCAATATGAACGTATTTACTATATTTTGGTTAAAATTGGTGAGCCGAAAAGGGTATTTTACTTGAAGGTCATAATAAACTTACATCAAAAATTATATTAAAATTAAATTCAGAAATCGTATGTTTCGGTAATAAAGGTTACAAACGCAATTTGGTTTCCAATCCAATTAAACATTTTTATTACTTGTTTTAAGTGTTAAAATTGAGTGTAAAATACTGGTTTTCCACATCAGGTATTTTTACTGCCTTTTTAGTGAACATGTGATCAAGTAGGTAGGGACAGTATTTTTCCTAATAAATGCAAATTAATGAATTAAAAATAATAAAACATATCAAAATGAAATTTGCACCATTCGTTTTAATTTGTTTACCCTTTAAAATGAAGTACATAAAAGATACGTGTCATCTGCGAGACTCACAGTTTCGACGCGAGAAGGCTGCCGCTGTCAAATAATAAGCGCATTCCGGAAGAAAACGTTATTTTTTACGATTTTTTCCTGTAGAATTTTTCTCTCGGACCAACCGTTTTTTTCCTTAAAATGAATTTGAGCCATCTTAATATGAACAACATGTATAATGCAATCGTTAATAACCCCCCCAAAAAAAATGATTGTAAACCACAGAGTAATAGTTGTGAACCATGCAATTCTAATAGTTTGTAAGACTTCCTGTGTGAATCACATGCTGATTAATTCATGAATACAATTTTTTTAGTATATTTAGAATTAAATGATATAATAATTGTCAAAAAAAATAATTAAAAAAGGTAAACTAAAAGGAATTCAATATAAGAAAATAAAGATGAAAATCTATTACTAAGTACTGTTGATATAATTAATTAATTTTAATATTCATCATATTATGTAATTAAGATATAATATATACAGTTGTAAAGAAAATTATTTTTACACTTATTTGTTCGAATAAAAATGTTTTTAATAATTTATTGAACATAAATTAACTGATACTTATGACAAAAATAGCATTCCGCATTAATTTTTACAGGTGAAGGAAATTAGAAACCCGTACAACATACTTAAAAAAAAAAATTGAACAATTTATTTTTTCAGAAAGAACGAAATGGGGAATGGGTTATTTAACTATTAAAAAAAAATTGAAAATTTATCATGCAAGAAAAGTATTCATGCAGTAACAGTTGTCGTAAAAATAACTTGAAGTTTGTTCTCAGCTCATGGTTTTCACTTAATTTTTCTCTTATTCAAATGCAAACCCAAAACGATCCGAAATGAAGGATGATTTCCCCAAAATGGGTCGTAAATCGGAATGATTAAGTTCTACCTAAAAAGAAGAATTTTTATTTTCAAGACAAATGCTGTTGAATGAAAACGTTTTTCGCATGATAAAATTTCAATTTTTAAGTTCAACCTGGAAGAATTAATTGCTCAATTTTTGTTATTAATTAGGTTGTACGGGTTTCTAATTTCCTTGGCCTGTAAAAATTAATGCCGAATGTTGTTTTCATATCATATCCATCATATCATTCATATCATATATTCTTATCATATCCATAAGTTAATTCGTGAACAATAAATTATTAAACATACTTTTACCCTAATAACTAAGTGTACGAATACTTTTTTGTCGACTATATATAACCACATTGTGTGTGTGAATACAGTGGACAAAAATGTATGCTTAGTTATTCGGGTGAAAATATGTTTAATAATTGATTGTAAATATATATATGCATGTGCGTATGTGGATTTGTGTATGATTTATTTATATTATATTACTAACTATTTTTGGAGATATTAATACTTTTACAAACAGAAAAGAAATAAGTATTTTATAATACCGCCAACAGTTGGTACAACAAAGCATTCTTTGACAAAACACCCTCTGCGAGCAGCTGATGAATTAAATGCAGCTGCCTTTAGAAAAAAAAAACCTCTTAAGGAACTGAATGATCAAACAGAACCACAAGCAACTGCTCTACTAAAGGACAGAATAAAGACAGAACGTGTTTGCTTAGGCCCCACTGCATATGGGCCCTTGAGTGTGCGGGCCTATCTAGAACTTATCGCATCTAAATCTTATTCTCGTCCTTCTACATCTGTCTTCCGGCATGCGTGAGTTGTCGAAGTTATGGACAATACAGAACAATCAGATATTTTTCCAGGCTATAAAACGTTGGTTGTTTAAAATTTGAAAGTCTCATCAGGTGAGATTCCAGCTTTGAGGGTGATATCTTTATAGTTATATTTGTAAATCATGTATATTATAAGAAATTAGATGACATAATTCAGAGGCTAACATAATACACTTAGTGCATGTGGAGCCACTAGATCCTGGTAATAGGAGAGTGAATTTCCTTCATCAGGGTGTGTACACCTCTCTGGTGCAATGTTCTCACCAGCGTTGACCGCAAGCACCCTAGCTGACACCAAACACCTGACTTGATACGAAAGCAGATCTGGGTGCACGAAGATATTCTCAACTTAAGGTATTAAGGCCCTAAAGGTTTTAGGGCATGTAAAATTTTTTTAAAGGAACAAGTCATCATTTTTTTTAATTGGCGATATACTTACTTTTAATAATTAATTATTTATATTATTAAAAAAAAAGTATATCGTTCATTTGGAAAAACTTTATTAAGACTTACTATGGATGATTAATGGAAGACTAACCTTTTTTGTTAGAAAGAGTTATCATTTTTTTTTTTTTTTTTTTATCATTTATTCAGAAATCATGAATCAATTTGTGGTAGCTTTTCATGGATGAGATTAAAAAAAAATTAAGTCACTAGGCAGTAGCTAACAAGCTGAAGTTTAATATGCAAAAAACAATTGTAATAGGTTCCTATCACTTCCTTAAAAATATTCCTCATATCCCAATTCTGTTCCTAAATAATAAACCCATAAAATTCCATCCAAAAACCTAGGAATCAAACTCTTTTTTTGAAAAGGCATGTCTCTGATATCTCCCGTCGTACATTTTCCACCATTACCTTCCAAATTACCTTCGTCATCTTTTTCCGTATGAAACCCGTAAGCTCCTCAATACTCCTTCACTCTGACTACTATTGTAGGGTATAAGGGGTATTTCTGGGAATCTCAAAGTAAAACTAAAACGCTTTATAACTTGCTTTGTACTATTCCTCTTCGGTATCCCGAGGGACGCCTCCGTCTCCCGATTTAATGAAGAGTTGAAGTGGCTATATTCTTCCTACCATTGTAAGTACTTCCTGTCAACCTTCCTCTTCCAAGTTATCCAGTCTCGCCGTCCATCATATATTTCCGATATCCTTCAAATTATATCATTTCCTTCAGATTTATATACAACGGCCCACCGAGCCGCAGCTATCGACAGATCTTTCCTTATTAGATCCTTGTTCTCTAATAAGGAACCTTCTCTATCGACAGCCATTTTTCTCCCTCTTCCTATACCTATACGGCTAAGGTCGTCTTCGACGTTGTCGATCCACCGCAACCGGAGTCTTCCCCTAAGGCGCGCCCCTTCTCTTTGATTATCTTTCCTCCTCCATCATGCCCTAACCATTTGAAGGTGCACCTTTCAACGGTTGCCACCAGGTCGTCATTATTATAGACATTTTCCCTTTTCGCCATTGATCATTTACTCCCATGGGACCGTATATTTTTCTCAGGACCTTTCTTTCCCAGATTGTCAGCAACTTCTCGCTTTCTTGAGTCAAAATCCAATGTTTAACAGCCTTATGTAAACCACTGGCCTTATAATAGTTTTATGAACTGTTATCTAGGTGTCCCATGAGAGTTATTTTATTTTTAGTGATTTTGCAAATCAAGGACACACGTTGCATGCTTCAATTCTGACTTTTATTTCAGCCAGCTTTTTGTTTTGGTCTGTCACTACCACTCCAAAGTACTCGAATTCATTACCATTAGAAAACGATGCTGATTAGTCTGTACTGATTCACGTGTTCAAGCGCCATTATTCCTCGAGGATTTCATGTACAGACTTTTTCTTCATTTAACCTCAGCAAAATATCTATTTAAAATCTCTTTTCTTGACTCCAGTAAGTTTGAAATTTGAAAAAGAGGATGTCAAGGATGATACATGATGATACAAATGATACATTTGCACATAAGTAAACGAAAGTAGCTGATGGAATTTAGAAATCTGACCATCTAGGTTCCAACCGCACAATCGCTGAAAATTTCATAAAAATCAGATTAACGACATTATGAGTTATGTCCGTCGTATGGATTTGACAGTACATAGAAAGACATGAAACCAAAGTTCCTTGATGACAAAAACGTAAAAGGTGAGTGTAAATTTTCGAAAAAGCTTCCCTACCATCTGTTATGAGGAAACAATAATAGTTATATAAATTCTAACTTTCAGGTTTCTTGAAAGAATACGAGAACTTAGTAATTTTGCGTCATCATTATCCACCTTTATTCTTGGCTTTATTTTCTCCTGAATGCAGGGCCGCCCACGAGGCCCGAAAGTCCGAAAACTTTCGGGGGGTCCGGCATTGAGGACTTAGTGTGGGACCTGGATGCCCGGAAGATGGCTCATCACAACTTTTTAATTATATTATTGGTTATTTTAAGTAATAATTTACTGATAATATCGAAATTTACAATATTTGAAATAACCAAAGTCTATTATCGGCTGGGATATTGGTACTTGGATGCCCTAGTAAACGTTTCCAGGGATCCGATATTTATATGAGCGGCACTATCTAATTCCTTTTCTAATCGCTTGCAAAAAAAAAAGAAGTTCATTCATGCATTTCTATTTCCGCTTCAAGGAAGGTTGATGATTGGAACACCAAAGGGAAAAGTCGGACTTTGATGGAAACCACAATAGGTATAATGCAAAGTATGTAATTGCCATGGCAAACCGTGAATGCTGAAATTAATCGAGAAAACAATGCCGTACAATAGAAGCGAGGATCGAAAGTTGGGCTGTGTGTTGCGTGCTTATGTTAATTGCCTGCTAATTTGCCGAAATACGCTACTGATGTACAGAAGCTCTGATTAGAGAGCTTTGTCCCCCCCCCCCCCTTCTGAACCCCTCACCCCAGATTTATATAGCGTTCGTTACAAAGGATCTCGTCCTTTCATTGGAATAATACCCACTTTTACCGGTCTGTACCAGAACGTTCCTGTTTTACGCCACTATTCAAAACTTCCCCAGCGCCAGTTATTTATAACTATGAGAATGAATGAATTAATTTCCAGCTAATTACCGAGGAATAATAGGATATTAATTTGAATTGGCACTTCACAGAGGAGGAAAAGCCTTAGTCGAATTCGGAAAATGCCTATTTTCGCATACGTTTCAAAAGTAGATACGATATACGATTATAATTTATAAATATTTACAAAAAATAACAAAACTGTTCAATTATATTCAAAGAAGATTAATCAAAGTTTCATTCTAAAAAAAATGTTTTATATTCGGAAAAAGCAGCTTCTTCACCTATCCCTTAGCAACGTCGATATTAAATTAAAAAAAAAAAAACATTACATTTTACTTTAAAGTTCTTCATTGCTAATTATTTTTTTAATCTCTGGGTCATTTTGCATCTTAGATCCCTAGATTTGTGTTTATAAGATTTTTTTGCAAAATATATTTCTGCTAAATTGATAAAATTAAAAAAATCGAAAAAATGCGATTTTATGATAAGGTCTTGTTCTTTTTATAGCGGGTTTATCAATTTGGTTGGGTAGATATAATTAATCAATGTTCCAATATTGGTGTATCAAACTGATATAATAGGTTTTAGCATAGGTATAATATTTTCGGTTTTGGTATTTTTAGCATATTATCATTTTTAGCCTAGTTTTTATCACTATTATTTTATTTTTTGTTCTCACGATGTTGCAAATTTTAACATGTAACCTAAGCTACTTGATATTTTTTCAGATCCAAATAGTGATTCAGGAACATATAGTTTAAACTATAAGCCAGTGATTTATAGTTTAATAGGCGTACAAGGAAGTCATGTGTTGTCCAGATAGTAGCAGATTTTTCAATAATGTTTGATGTAACTAATTAACAAGGTTTGCTTTCTCATACTCTCTTCTCCGTTGTTCTCGACGGCATCATGAGAGCTACGCTTGCGGGACGAAGGCATGGAATCCAGGTGGGTCTAAGAGAAAGGTTGGAGGATCTTGGCTACGCCGATGACCTATATCTTCTAGCACATTGGTTCAGCGATGGATGCTTTAAGCCGAGTCGCCAACCGAGTTAGACTGCGAGTAAACGAGCGACGTCGGAATCCACTTGTTCTGAGAGAAAAGACCGTAGATCAGGTGGAATCATTCATCTACTTGGGAAGCCTGGTCACAAACGAAGGGGGCTCGTTGGAAAATGCCAAAAGCCGAATCAAAAAAGCTAATGGGTCATTTGTTTAGCTGTATCCAATATGGAAGAACAAGAAACTATCCAAGAAAACAAAAATAAGGCTATTCAACTCCAACTTAAAGCCAGTTCTACTCTAGGGATGTGGAACATGGAATCGAAACCGTTACTCGACCCTTTCAGACCTTCATCAACCGCTGGTTCCGAAGAATTCTGGAGATCTCGTAGCCAGAGAGGATCTCGAACAAGGAGCTGTGGAGTATGAATGAGCAGCTTCCTATACATATGGAAATAAGAAAAAAGAAATTGAGATGGATAGGACACACGTTAAGGAAACCAGACAGTGCCATTGAGAAAGAATCTCTTAAATGGAATCCCCAAGAAGAAGAGGAAGACCAAGAGAAACGTGGCGCTGATCGTTAAAAAAGGACCTGGGCCGGACTGGCAAGACTTGGCGAAAGTGATTGCAGCAAAAATAAAGGAATGGAACCCACTTTAAGATACCCTATGCTCCTCTAGGAGTCATTGGAGATAATAATAACTAATTTAAATTATTAAAAAAAGGTGTATATGCATGTTGACGATATTATGTAATTAACTAAATTAAATTGAATAAAGTGAGATATCAGATTTTTGCTACCGGTTACCATACTTATGAGTATATAGTTAAGGAATTAAAATAATACTGAATAATATGAATAAATTAATTAAATAACCAGTAATACAATATAAGAATAATTATTAATCATAATTCATGAATAAATAAATTAAATAACCAGTAATGCACTATAAGAATAATAATTACTCATAATCTTGCAATGATACCCAATATACACTAAATAGAGGTTATGTTTAGTACTAAGCTGCAGCAGACTTTGGTTTTGGGCAGGTCATGGCCAAAATCGTCCATAAATCCGACTGATTTGGTATTCCATGCGATCACCGAATAATATAGCCATATATCCAAAGATACGAGAGAAACTTCCGATGTAGGCTCTATTTAATGCTTAATAGTAGCAATTATATTTCGGCTGTTTGGTACATCGTGGGCTCTGGGACTGAAGTTATAAAATTAAAATATATATGTTTTTAATGCATAACAGACCTGGAGAATCAATTCCGATACCTCGGGTATTTATATAATACTTATAATATATTAATACCTATTTATATAATAATGTATATATAATCTTTGCCTATTTATCACTTTCATTGAACCCTGTATTCAGTTAAGCTCCGATTACACGAGCGAATATACACTAGAGATAAATTTTCAAGAGTAAAATGTTAAATTTTTAAAATCATATAAAATTATTGTGATGTATGTTCATCATAATATATTAATATTAAGAATAAACAGTGCGGGAAATGTGGCAATACAAGAGGAACCTATCACCCTGCAAGCTGCATGAAGTCGTCCTGCCTTGGAAAATCTCTTACAGAAAGTAGAGATATGAAGAAGTGATCCTGACCAGACTGGGTACTTGAAGAGAGACCTCGAAACATCGCTATGTAACACTTCTCTGTCACTGAAAAACGTTATAAGAGCATGCAAACTAAACTCTGACACCTTCCACTATGACCGAAGCACTTGGAGAACAATAAAGACGAAATTCAGAGTAATAATAATAATAATAGGCTTAGCGAACCCGGAGGTTCGATGCCGATATCACTAATCGCTGTCTACAAATCTCGGTCCACCGACTACCTTCCAAACCCAAATTCCTTAGATCACTCTTAATACTATCCTCCCACCTACGTTTCGGTCTACCCCTCGGACGTTTACCAGTCAGCTCAGCGTTTATTAACTTTTTAGGAATTCGTTCGTTACTGAGCCCAACAACTTTGCAAGCCCATTTCAACCGTCGCGATGATATCACTTCGATTATATTAACAGGGTGCATGCTCCGCAATTCCGCGTTGTGTAATCTCCTAAACTCTCCAGTTGACTCATCCTTTTTCGGACCAAATATTTTACGCAGTACCTTATTCTCGAATACCTTAAGGCGTTGTTCGTCCTTAATAGTATTCAGAGTTAGATTAATAGTAGAGATTAATAGTAGAGTAAATAGTTTATATTTCAGAGATTAATAGTAGAGTAAATAGTATTCAAATTCATAAAAGCAATAATGATGAAATAAATAATCAGGATGTAAGCAATATAGTATATTTTTATTATACAAACCGAGGTTTCGGCCAAATCATGTGAATCATCATCAGGGCTATTTTAGTTCGAAGTGGTGATAGAAGTGAAAAGATATATTATAATAATTGCTCACTTCATTTGACAATTGTATCTAAAATTGTAAAAATTTATCCAGCATTGTATATAACTTATTTTCTATTTATAACCATTAATAAACCTGATTAAGAAACGCTTGGGTAGATGCGGGCTACTACAAAATAAATGAATAATTAATTGTTATTTTAAAAAAAAATTAAGATAAATGATCAGTGGACCGTATTTATTTTGTGTTTATAGGTTATTATTATTATTATTTATTCAGATTCTTCCGCATATTTTGTCTACTATTTTCCAGCCTATTTTAAAAACTATACTTCTTCGTATTTCATCCATAATTAACTAAAACTAAGCAAGAGCCAGCATGCATATTAATAAAACGGAAATATAAAAACAGGAAATGATTGTAGAAAAGATTATGCCTATTAAATATTAAAATTTGGAAATTATAAATTTTTACTAAAATACTTAAACTGATAAATATTGAACATTTATAGCATAATTATTTGTTGTTCTTAAAACTTTGAGTAAGTTTGCACAAATAAAAACAAAGAATCTAATTAAACTTAATCATCACTCGGGTTAACAAGTAGTTGGTAAAATGCGTACGTTAACCAAAGAAACGTCCCGGTTTTTTTTTTGTCTATTTATACATTTGTATTTTTAGTATAAAAATAAAGATCAACTTGGCATACCAACTGACATGATCGTGATTCAAATGAACGACAGATGCTCTGTCATAACTCCTCAATAAGCATGAGATACGATTACGAAAGAGACCATTCGTGTTTCAAAAATCGCGTGTCGGAGTGTCGTCTTCACTGGGTTACTAACAACCTTCTCTAAATCAAATTGTCCCAGTTACCGAGAGTAAAACAATCTTACCCACTGAATATTGAATCGCATTTTCATCCTTAGGATAAATGGTAATCCATTCAATTTTGTCGTTATAACTTTTTAATAGTTGGGTAACCATTACTGTGTACAAATGGCAAGACAGCACACCATCTTGTATCTCGGGCATTTTGTTCTCTTTTATCTCAAGTAATGTAATATACATGAGCTTATGAAAATTAATCAAACAGATTTTTTTTATTATAAGATGAAGATGGGGCTCACCAATGATTTTTATTATAACTAATCTTGACCTAAACTCATTAGTTGATTCCATGTTCACAGCACCGTTCTGCCACCTTACCGATGCTGGTGTTAATGCCTGGAACAGAAGGTGAGTAAGACATCTTAGCGAGTCCAAGAATTTTATATGCCTCCGCTTGATGAATTCTGTGAATGTTCGAAGTTCGTGGAGGGATGGTGGCTTCTCCTTCTTTATAGTCTTTATATGGACCATCTTCCTTAGCATTGCGTCTTGGAATCGCTGTAGATGACGCTACATGCCATTGGTAAAATGGGTTAACAGCGGAGCCCCGTACAGAAGTGCTGGCCGTAAAATACACTTGTAAATGGTCAGTTATAACCTGAGGGATACGGAAGGTGACGTAAGAAGGTAGGATTTTCTCCTTACCGCGCGGGTTTTTCTGGTAGGCGTGGGTTAAAAGTTTGAAGTGCCTATCCAGTCTAATACTCACGTATACTAAGGAGTTGGAGGGAAAGCTGGTTGAGTTGGCCACTCGGAGAGTCTTCGGCAGTCACGATTTCTTGCCCCGTTAGTGCGCGAACACAACACCGTTTTTGTCGGGTTTTACCTGGATATTTAGATTATCCAGGTGTTGAACAATATTATAGCACGTATTTTCGGCCTTTCTTTGTGCCCAAAGAACTAATCTTAACTTCATAAATTCCTTAGAATGTAACACTGTTACAGTAAAGAGAAAATCATCAAAAAGAATATGTAAATCTACTAATAGTTATTAAATGCTCATAAAGGGCTAAGAGAAAACAAAAATAAAATAAAACCAGAAATAAGCAATATCTCGGGTTCGTGCGAGATTTAAATTATATTAAATTCTACCAGTGATTATTTTTAATAATTTTTTTAATAATTAATTTAATTTAATTATTCTGCACTTAAAATAATGTAGATAAATATATATTTTTTTCACTTTCAAATATTTATCCACACCTGTTATAATTAGAAATAATGACATGCATGTGAAACAATATCCAGCTACACCTTTTTCCAAGCTTAATTCAATTTTTGTGTCATTACAAAAAAAAAAAAAATTATATATGTTTTCTGAATTTTTCAAAGCTTAATCCCAAAAATTTTGTCAAAGCAACCTGCTTTTACTAAAATTTCTAAATTTAAATCGATAAATTATCCGTTAGTTTAATTTTAGTAAATAAAAAAAAATTAAAAAATTACCATCAACTTTGAAAGAGTACCTATTGATAAATGTCAGAACTCTTTGGTGTTTTTGAAAATTAAAATATATTATAGTTATTAATTAAATCCACGTAAAATGAAAAAAAAGAAAAAGAAAAAAAAAATCAAAACTAGATACTTTTGAAACGATTTATGTGTCAAAGCTTTGGATAATTTAGAAAACAAGTCAGAATGTTTTTGTTTTTTTTAATTTCACTAAAATTGAATAGTACTAAATACCCTACTGATTTAAATTTTCTCTAGGTAAGTAGGAACGCAAGCATTATATAATGTAGAAGATAATTTAAGACAAGTTTTAACGAATTTGTCTTTCTTACAATGGTTTTCAATGGCTTTCCCAAATTTAAACGTGACAAATTCCATAAAAATAAAATCAAATCAGAAATTAGGATGCCTGTCAGTTTATGTGTGTGTATATATATATATATATATATATATATATATATATATATATATATATATATATATATATATATATATATATATATATACATGAAAGGTATTGTTCAGTTTTTTCTTCAGTTCCACATCGTCGACACGTACTATTATGAAGTGCGATAAAAATAAATCTCAAGTTATGACACATATGTGTTGGGCAGTTAGTTTTCTTCCTCTTGAAGTTGGGGTAAACTTCTGTTCTTGAGTCTGGAGGGATGAGGGAAGAGGGAGGAGGGTTTTTGCCAGTGTGTTTTGGCTAAGTTTTGAAAGATGGAACCCGATACCGTCGTTCCTTCAACTTCTGTCCTAAATTTCTTTCTTCAACATTTTTTATTTTTTTACTTTTTCGTTAGTATAACAATCAGAAGACATTTTATTGAGAAGGAGGAAGCCTAGCAGGTTGGTCTTTACAATGTTTCGAATACTTGGGACAATGATTTTTTTTTTTTTTTACGAAATAAAAGTATTGGATTTCTTATTGGTTGGAAGCATGGTACGATAAACGCTTCCAGAGTTAACTAAACCCTAAACTCTAAAACCCTTACAACATTCAAAGAATAAATAAGGCGGTTATAGTACACACATACAACGATGCCAAATATAAAATTGCTTTAGCGGTTGCCCAGTCACGAGTTCTTATGGATTAATTTTCTGTTTGATTTACAATATAACTTAAAATTATAATATAATAAATTGTATGACATTTTAGAAGAATATTTAATGACACCTTTAATGTATTTAAATATTTCCTTGTAATTTTTCAATTACACCAATTAAAAGTAAATGAGAATAAATAAAATGCTTAGCTAATCAGTAAGTATTCTCGGAATATTTTTGTTTATATCATTATTTCTACGTATATTTATATAAATATTGCATTAGATAATGTAATAGAGAAATATTACATTATTTCTGATATATTTACTTAACAAAGAGATAGATGATGTTAATTAATCCTATTATATTTTTGAAAAAACAACTTCCAAAAATACTTTTGCTATTAGTACGGGATCACTGTAGGGGGTGGGCTCGGTATCTTTAGAATCAAATAGATATATTTATTTCAATTATCCTAACTTTATTTTATAATATAAGAACATGCACCTAACGAAAATTTGCCAACAATTGTCTTTCAAGCTGATATAGTGTATTCTGTATATTTTGTCTATCATAATTAAAAAAGAAAATTCCAAGCTTTATGACGGCTAAAAGAGATTACTGCTTTGTTGTTTTCAAATTAATTGACATTCCTATCATTATTATTAATTGTTTTATTGTTATTATTATTGCTTCTAATTTGTAACTTTATAAATTTTTTATTGAGGCTTAGGTAATAAGACAAATAAACTAATGACGCTTACAGCAACAAAAATGTATTGCCTTTTGAAATGAACGATATTGTTTAATTTATTTCGCAATTTTTGTTCTTGAATATTATCGGGTTTTTTTTTTTATAAAACAGTAAATTTTACCTATGCTTTAAATTAATCACAGCTTTTATTGTTTTCCACCTCATCTAAAAAATAGTTATGTAACCACAAAAATATTCTGTAAACGCGCTGAATTGTACAAATACCTATTCAATGACGGTGTGAATATTTTTTCGCGCATTCTATAGATTTTAGTGATATAAAATGCAGGTTGGACAAGACCTCCTCAATATTTTATTCATGTCAAATGTTTCGATAAATACTGTACATCATCGGAAATCGCCACTAAACACTCTTCGTATTTAATAGTTGTTTGGAGTCTTCGTACAATGGGAAATGATTATACTAAAACACTGCAGAAGTTAAAATAAAAAATATCTGATGTGGGCAACACATGACTTCCTTGTACGCCTATTAAATTATAAATCGATGGCTCAAAAAGTGATACTGAATTTGATTACTAGTTTCCGAAGATTGACACTCGGCGTCCCGACATCCATCTATTGACACACACACTCTTGTTACTGGAGGTCTCATTCCGTTATTATATTCCGATTTCCTTTAGTAGGCAACTAGTTTCC
The DNA here is from genome assembly GCA_948150685.1 of Rhaphigaster nebulosa. Classification (NCBI taxonomy): domain Eukaryota; kingdom Metazoa; phylum Arthropoda; class Insecta; order Hemiptera; family Pentatomidae; genus Rhaphigaster; species Rhaphigaster nebulosa. The sequence goes on along the minus strand of OX411312.1, from coordinate 43,417,669 downwards.
AAGATATTTCTCCATGTTCCGTGACAACAAGAAAACTGTCAATATCACTGGATAAAGCATTGGAAATCGACAGTTTCGACATTATAAGCGGAAAAACCCACTTAACTAATATCTTATTCTCATGCTGGAGACTGGTTGATCTCACAAATGGGGAGGAAAATCAGTATTTTACACTCCATTTTAAATCTTAAAACAAGTAATAAAAATGTTTAATTGGATTGGAAACCAAATTGCGTATGAAACCTTTATTACCGAAACATATGATTTATGTATTTAATTTAAATATAATTTTTGATGTAAGCTTATTATGACCTTCGAGTAAAGTACCCTTTTCGGCTCACCAATTTTAACCAAAAGCTAGTAAATACATTTATATCGATATAAAAGTCCTATTTACCAAATTTGAGATGATTTACATTATATTATAATATGATTTTTGATGAAAGTCTAATATGACCTTCAAGTAAAGTACCGCTTCCGGTTTTCCAATTTAAGCCAAAATCTAGAATGTTATTTAAATCAATATATATAAGCTAAAAATACTAAATTTGAGAAGTTTTATATAGTATTTTAATATAATTTTTGATGGAGATCAATTATGACCTTCAAGTAAAGTACCACTTCCGGTAATCAAGCAGTGACCAAAAAAAGAAGTTCACAACTAGATTTTACAAAAATCCTAAATAAAAAATTACAACTTTTTACAGCTAACCATTTTTAAGTTATGCGAAATACGTACGTACAGACGCCACGACGAAACTAGTCAAAATGTTTTCAGGAATGGTCAAAATGGATATTTCCGTCGAAATCTGAAAACCGAAAATTTTCGCGACTACAATACTTCCTTAAGTAATAATCCTCAAAACAATGGCTCTATTTGTGACTCAATTTTTTTCTCGGGTATTCTTTTATTTTGTCATTTCTGCTGCCGTTGTCACAGACATATTTAACACATATATGTGATATCTACATATCAATTTTTAAAATAAATGTATTATAAAATAACCAGGAAAAAACAAATAGACAATAAAAATCGGCGAAAATAACAGCAAAAATCGCGTTTAAGGTCAGATACGTGTTACTTAGAGCTTTATAGATTATAAAAGCGAGGGTAGTAAGCATGCATCCATCCCTCTGAAGGCCTCACTGGGTTGTTCTGTACTCATTGGGTAATATAGGTAAGTTCAGCTTTAATCTAAACTTCTCAGAAATGGTATTATGAAGCCTTCCAAGATATTTCAGGTAGATATAACTGGATCAACTTTTTGCATGTTTGCTCCCTAATAGGTATATTAGGTATATAATCCTGATATAATAGGGTATGTGAATAAGTTAGTATGTACTTGCGATTCGTCGTATCATTTTAGCGAGTACGTAAGTGATCATTACCTTATGAAGGTCAGTGTACAAAGTAATAAAAGTAATAATATGTTTAATTACAGAAAGTCAATGAGAACTTCGCAGATTTTTTAGGTTACAATGTATTTAACTCGCTAGTAACTATCAAAGTCTTTTGATTCCTTCCTTTGTCGAATCATTGGAAAACCGAGCGCTGGGCTCATCCTTTGTTGATAAAAACATCTAACAGCCTGCTCAGTGCGGCTATAATGAAGTCCAAAAGACTGAAAGGAGTTCCTTTCCACTTAATCAGCCGATGTATTCCGGCAATTTCATTGGTACCACATCTGCTCTTGTATGAAGCCATAATTAACTGCTTTGACTCTGTAGTATATCCAGTTTGAAAGCATTACCTTTACGGTACTTAGTGGATATGACTAGCATTTGTAATTGGTTCCGCAAACAGATGGGTCATTCCATATGAAATCACAAGACGCTTTAACATATTTGTCTTATATTTACATTATTTTGTTGTATATTTGCTATACCAAATAAATACAGTTGACGTACGCATGGTAGCTTAGAAGGATCAATCTAATTAGGGATTGATAAATTATTTGCCACTTCTATAATTTTGTTTCTATTGAAAACTAGTTTCAAATGTTATACATTCATCTTCAGTTCTAAAAACACACAAAAATTAAAAAATAAGCAATTTAAAATACAGTTTGGTATTATTATACATATCAAATTAAATATATTATAAATTAGTATTATAAAACATTTATGAATTATGAATTTTATTAAGACAAGAGATCAAATATATGTCGGTACTCACCAAGGTTTAAATAGATTATTTCAAACAGAAAAAGTTGCACTGATTTGTTCTCCCATTGAATTAGTAATGGAAATGACTGTAATGGAAGAAAGGTAAGGTATTTGTAGGTAAATGGTACGGTTTAGGGGTCGAGGTTTTCACAGTAATTCCGGTGAGTAATTTTTTTTTCAGTGAGTAACTATTGTGGATGGGAATAAAATAAAATTAAATGACCAAACAAATATCTCCAATAGTCCAATCTTAAATTTATCTATAACAGAAAAACAACAACTCACCGAAATTATTAGGAAAACCCTGACCCCGAAAACGTACCATTTACTAAAAACATCTCACCTTTCTTCCATTACTAGTTCAGTGGGAGAACAAACCAGTGAAACCTTTTCTGTCTGATATAATCTACTTACAGCAATCTACCGACAGGCATTTGATCTCTTTTCTTAATTAAATTCACAATTTATAAATGTTTTATAATACTAATTTATATTACATTTAATTCGATATGTATAATAATACCAAACTGTATTTTAAATTGCTTATTTTTGAATTGTTGTGCGTTATTTGGAACTAAGGGTCTATTTTGTCTTTAGGAGAAGGGAAATATGAGGATCGGGTTTTTTTTACTTTAAATGCAGGATTTAATCCTAGTTTTTTCAATTCATTTCCAACTGAATTCATTTAGAAAACGATAAATGTATAACATTTGAAACTAGTTTTCAACAAAAACAAAATTATAGAAGAGGCAAATAATTTATCAATCCCTAATCCAAATAAATACATTACAAATATATTTGTTACTTAAGTAGTTTTTAATATCGATTTTTGAAAATTGGGAAAACAGCCGAATTTCAATATGTTTTGTGCTATAAACCATCCCTACCCCATAACCATAAACATCCCCATAACCACGTAAATGAGCCGTTTGTAATTAATTCGAAGATTGGAACCTCTGTATGATAAATATTTGATGTAATTGGAAACAAAGAATGGTTTCTTGTCGTTTCAGCCTTGTTTGGGGATTGCAAATTAGAGGCTTGTACAGGTGAATGCGTAGCTCATTACTTTTTATCCCTGTTGAATAGATACACTGATATGTTCAATAGGGATAAACGGGATATAATTGTCCCGTAAATAATAAATTGGATATAATTGTACTAAAGATAGATTTGAAGATTTCTCTAGTATTCTGTTGTATTACTAAATTTGCACATATTTTTGATATCCTAAATTGGCCAGATTTTGAAACATTCTTGTTGGCATTAACCAGATTTCGTTTATAGTGTATTTATCGAATTTTGAAAGAAAAAAAAATCAAACATTTACGATTAATTATATACGTTCAGTAATTTTCGAATCCACTCTTAAATTAAACATTTTATCAAAAATTCTAACATTTTTTTATTTTTTGGTGCAAAGTCAATCGGAATATCCTGACTTTGCACCAGCATTAGTTTCTGGTTTAAAATGCCGAGAAAACCGAAGGGGAAGAAATTCATAGCACAGAATTAACATTTAGAAATTGCTTAGTAATGTTTGCAGCTCATCCTGATCAAAAAATTAAAATATCTTTAAAAAAAAATGGTATTTAGCATTGGAAAATGATTTTTTGAGATAAACAAGTGTATACTGAATTATTTTTAATGGTTTTAACCAAACAACAACTTTTTTTTTTTGCCAATCGTACAAAAATGTTTACATTTTCCCTAAAATCTTTTCACATCCGCTCCCTTTGCCTAGACATCTCAGCCCATTTTTCCCGTTTTTTCTCCAAGATTTTTATGAAAGATGTTTTTGTATGGATTTGTTGTCTGCTTTTCGGTTCAAATACAAGAAAAACATAATGTCGTTCAATAATCAAGAGTTAAACTTGGGATTTAGCGTCAAAAATATACTCGAATTAATGTTGAATACCATGGGTCTCTATAAGATTTTCCCTTTGCCTTTGAAGGAAGCTTGGGCCACCCAGCGCTTAGCGTCTCAAAGGTTTTTACTGGAAAAACATAAGTAGCTTTTCCTGAAGCATCATCAATTACTACTGGCAAGTTATTATTTCCTTCTTTTCTTCGAAGATCCTCCACGAACTAACATTTTTCAGCCAGCTTTGAAATCGTCTATAGGGAATAGGAAGTTTAATGGATTCATAAACTAAGCAAGTAATACATTTAATTACTATTTAAGATCCATTAATAGTTTTCGTATATCATAAAAACGCTATTTGTTTATAAAACGTTATTTCAGTGTTGTTAAAATTTATATGAGCTGACTACTTTGTTCATACAAATATTTAACAACTCTGAACAACTGTTTTTTTTTTTTTTTTTTTTTTTTTTTACCAAACTTAGAGATATCTCTACCAACAACAAATATTATAATTCAAGAGTTAGTTTAAGTGGTGGCTGTCCCACCATACATACATAAGCACGTGATTCCCCTAAGAGAATGCCTAAAAGAAAAATACGAAAATAAAATTACTTTGTAGTTGTAAAAAGAAATAGAAGATATTGTGTAAATCAACAGAAATGGGGCGCCTTCATTCTGAGAGACGCTAACCGCACAGCAGGTCCAGACTCATTGGGTTGAGAGGTAGTGAGGAGGATAGGTGAGCGTACTGACTTCCTATAATCGCCTCAAGTGCACAAGAAATGTGTGCACAAGCTCGTCCCTCGAGTGCAAGGCTTTATTACAACAGCTAATTTAGCGTTGTGGAATAAAGGTTAAATTAAGTTGTAATTTATGTATTGATAATTATTTATTTTTCACTGTATCAAAAAAATTGTTTAAAAAAAATAAAAATATATACAAAATAAAGAGGTAAGAAAAACCAAAAGTCGGGAAAAAATGGAGAATTTAGCTCTCAAAACCTTCCCAGTTAATATTTCATTTCCCTGCACAAAAATTCTATGCTATGCTGAGTAATTTTTTTATTTTGGCTGACGTTCTTGTACCATAGTTATATCCTTGAAATGATATCTTATCGTATGTTGTGGGGCTGGAACAACACCTGCCAATAAAGGAAAGATTTTTTTAATTATTTTGTAATGCGAAATGAAAATTTAAAATATCTAAAAGTAGTCAGCGTTCGATTCATTTGTGGAGTGACTATGGCCAAATGGATTAATGGCCATTTTCGACCTGAAAATCTGGAAATAGCTACCGATGAAAAGAAGGATATCCTGAGAAGACTTCCGAAAAAAGAAAGATCTTCAATTTTTCTGATTTGCTTCATATATATATATATATATATATATATATATATATATATATATATATATATATATATATATATATATATTTATGCACATGTATATATGAATATATTGTCTGTCGGCCTAATTTGTAAATTCCTTTCTTAATTTTGATACATACGCTATTCTCTACTAGTTGAAGAAAAATTTGTTTTCTTTACTATTAATTCCTTTATTCATTATTTTCATCATTCGAATTTGTTGTTGATATCAACATACATACAATTTTACATTTTACATTGCATGCAGAAGATTATATGCACTTGGAAAACTTTATAAAGGATCTCTTTAAAATAAAATATAGAATCTCTTTATAAACTTAGTAATGAATCTCTTTCGCTTTTGTTTCAATACCTAAGATTTTTTTTTTTTCATTTTGTTTTCCCCAGTTGAATTGAATAAATTAAGCTTCTTTATACCCTTCAAACAAATCGGTTTTCAGGATCACTTTTATAAAAATAATATTTTGATTTACTTTTACATCTCTCAGAATATCTCAAGCTGAATATTTTTCTATTTTCTTGTTACGATAACACAGTGATCTCGCTTTTCAACATAAGATCAAGAAATTCATTCAGTTATAAATTTATTTTTATATAATCTGTGATATATAAAATTAAATTATATATATATATATATATATATATATATATATATATATATATATATATATATATAAGAGATATAATATTTTATTTGATAGTGTAACTGAAATCAAAGTTCTACCAATTTGTATTGGTGCTCGTTTTTATAAGAAATAAGAAAAAACAAATCTTGAGCAGCATAGCTCCATCGCTAAGATCGCAGTTTAAATTATCTTTAATAGTAAATAAAATGCATAATTGAAAATACCGAAATGGCAAGGGCTGAGAGAGAGGCTGAAAAATATTAAATACGTACTTTTTATTTCTTTTATAACATTATCGGTTCAAGAGAAATTCAGCCGGCCCATTTAAAAAGGACACCCTGTATATATATATATTATACAGGCAGCCTGGAAGGGGTCACCCAACCTCACGTTGCTGCGAACCATGGTTTTCATGGTGCAGCGGCAGGCTGCCCATTGCTCCACAACCGGTCCCTTTGGGGCCAATTCGGCAGTCCTTCCCACCGACTCACTGGGGTTCAAGGACAGTGACAAATCGGTCTAGATCCACGGATTATGGCTGTTCGGAGTCAGCAGGCGCACGAGGACCTATATTTCTTTCCCCGAGACAGACCGTTCATGGGCCAAACCTCCGGGCGGCTATTTTATGTCCTCGAAAACCACAACGCGATTCACAATTAATGTACACGGGGTAGGATCCATCACTCCTACGCCCGGTCTGTGTGAGTAGCCTCCAGTAGGCTGACGAGCCTCACATACCCGTGGGAGGGGGGGGGGAGGATAGTGGCAGGCCACATGGATTTTCCCCGGTAGGCGGTCCCCCAAATCTGGGCGGTCACCCATCTAAGAACTAAACACGCTCGACGTTGTTTAACTTTGATTACCTATTGCAAGCGCCTTAGCCCGCTAGACCACCCCGGCCCCCATAATATATATATATATATATATATATATATATATATATATATATATATATATATATATATATATGTAATGTATAATGTATATATGTATTTTTCTCAAATGTGGGGAAAAAAATAAATATATTTATGCCCTAAATATATAATTATGTAATGGCCTCTTTTATAAATATATATATATATATATATATATATATATATATATATATATATATATATATATATATATATATATATATAGGAAATATATGACGGCTAGAGGTCTGACAGAAGGTGACAGCTCTGACAGAGATAATTGGAGAGCAGAAGTACATGTGACAGTTGTAGGACCCAAAAATAATATTAAATAAAAATTAAAACTAAAATACTATATTTCACCAACAGAACATTAGAGTGAACTAATTGAAGAATAATAAATAAATAAAAAAAAATCAAGAATTGGCTAGGTTTACAGCCCGTAAACCCCGTATTGCCGAAAGGCGCGGAAGGGGAGAGATAATAATTTTAAAAATAGTAAAACTCGGAATCAATTAAGTTAATTTAAAGAACTAAAGAAGTTAATTTGAATTGAAAGTTAGGAGAAAGTGAATAAAAATAGTCGGAAAAGTATCGAGGAAAAAATACATTAACGTGTTATGTATTATGCTTGTTTATTCTTTCTGTTCAATAACTTTTACTATCAAATTATTCGGTTATAAAATATAGACATTCGCTCGGAGATCTAATGCGACCTTTAGATCTCCGAGCGAGTGTCTATATTTTATAAACGAATAATTTGATAGTAAAAGTTATTGAACAGAAAGAATAAACAAGCATAATACATAATAACACGTTAAAAAAAAATATTAAATAGGACAAATCAGCAATACTTACAAATTAGGTCGTTTCAGATCTAACATTTCGCTTCGGTACACAAATTGGAAGCGACAGACCTAGCATCATTATGAGATCATAACGCTCCAAGAGTCAGGAGAATATGTGGAGAAAGGGTGTGCTCCTCCCAAGCATTTTAAAACCACACCCAAAAGCCGCTCGACGGATCTCTCAGATCGGGTATAACCTTCGGAGTGTTAATAAAGAAATCAATAATTTTATTTTCAATGATTTATAATCTTATAAATTTATAATAATTAAAACTTTTGTATTTCTTTCGGCCAAGTTCCCTAATAAGATATTAAACTAATTAAAATAAACAATTCCGGAGCATGACTAGGTCCTCCGGTCCAAAATAGAAATAATAAAGAAAATATAAACCCCTATATTTTAAGTAAAGTTTTATTTTTTAAGTACTGGAGTAAATATTTCAGCTATTTTCTGCTCATGTAAGACTTTATATAACGAAGTTCTAAAAAAAAAATATATATATATATATATATATATATATATATATATATATATATATATATATATATATATATATATATATATATATATATATATATATATATTAATGTTCATAATTCTTTACTCACTGAATCCTAGAATAAACTTTACATTTCATAACTCCTAGAACACGATTTTGGGGAGTTCGGGAAAGTCTGGTGTGTGTAATATATATTGTATATGACCTCTAGCCGTCATGTCTGTCCTGAAGTCCTCCATCCACATCTTCCGCGGCATTCTCCGTCTACGCCTCTTCCCTGGGCCGTACTTAATTCGTACAACGTGTTTCTTCCATCCGCATAACGTGGCCGTCCCACATTAATCTTCTCTTTCTTAATTTCGTTAAGAATGTTTACTTCAGCCCCTACTCTACCTTCTACAACCTGGATATGCTACAGCTTCATCTCCAAAAAATTCATCTCAAGAGCCAATAATTTATTTCCAGTTGCTCTGGAATTATAAATTATTAACCCTCCTTGACTCTGACCAGTATTAACTTGTCCCTATTAGGAAGGATTGGTATCTATTTATCCTTTCCTCCCTCTGAGCTATTGGTAGCGTTTACCAGTATTCAGGAAGACCTAGATAGAATCAGTACCTGGGCAAACCTGAATAGATTAAGATTAAACCCTATGAAAACTCAAGCCATTCTCATCAATTCCAATTTCCTCCTTAGATCCAATGCCACCCTTCCTATTTAAATCCTAAATGATCACCCCTTCATTTTAAGCTCCTCAATTAAAAATTTGGGGATTATTATCGAACAAACCCTTAGCTGGATACCCCATATCGCCCGGTCGATAAGTTATTCCTTCGTTCTCGACATCTTCTTCCACAACCTACCCGTAAACTCCTCCTAGCCTACCTTATCTTCCTCCACTTTGACTATGGCTGTGTGGTATACTGGGGCCTCTCGAAGGTGCTCGAGGACAGATTGAAGCGGATCATGAACTGCTTTTTAAGATTTGACTTCGGTGCTTCGAGACGGTCTCATGCGTCCCACCTTTAGGGGAAGGGGGGGAGGGTTAAGTGGCTCTTCACCTCCAATCGTAGGCAATATTTCCTTGGATCTTTCCTATACCAAACTATCACCACCCAGCACTCTTCGTACATCTACAGCCTCCGACAATTTAAACCCTCGGTCCACCCACTGGAAACTAGATCAAGCATTTCTGATCTCTACACCCCTTCCCATAGAACCAAAACATTTGAACTTTCTCGCCCGCTCCGCTACTCTTTGGAATTCCTCTTCTTCTAATATCCGCCGTACTTTTTCTCTATCCTCATTCAAATCTCTCCTTTTCCAACACCTTCTTTCTTTTCAAAATGATGCTCTCTAATTACGAAATTTATATTTTAGATTAACATCTAGATCAGAAGTAAATAAAAGTTTTTAATGCACTAGCTTCAACTTTGCTAATCAGCCCATTATTTTTGTGTTTTTTATTTTCTCTTTTCTCTTTCCTTTTTTTTTTAACATTAATTATTCTTTTCAAGACAAGAATTTATATTTTATCCTTATTATTTTATTAAAAATATTGTAAACATTAATTGATCTTTATATTGTAATCTTATGGCCAATCACTAAGCTCTTCTTCTATCTTTTTCTTTGTAGGGAAGAGAAACCTGCTTGTTCCACCTGTATTTTCTTTCTTTTTTAATAATTATATTACCGTATTTTTATGCAATTAATATATTTAAAAATTGATTTCATATCTTTTTCTATCCGTAAAATGAGAAATTTGCTAGTATTTTTTATGAAGAAATTGATTTGGTGAAATGGATCTGACAGATTTGAAGCGACCTTTCATGTGACCCTTGGCCTAGCCACCTTCAGAGTGTTAAAAAAGAATATATTTCTTTGAATGAGATTTGAATGGAATAAATTACCTCTGTTCGTTTGTTTAGTTTAATGCCACATGCTGCTCTTTTTTATTCACGTTTCTTCTCAATGGTGAGCTTCTCTTTTTTTTACTAAATAAGAATTTTCCTGGGGTCAAGGATTACGTCAATTGATTTTCGTGACTCAAAAAACCTTCATTCAAAAAGTTTTAGCAAAATCCTTCAGAGGGATTTCGAGATCCATTTAGCAGAAATTGCTACATATAAGAATTTAAAAGTTAATTTTATTATTTTTTTTTTATACTATTGTAACAATCTACATAACTTTTATCTTCCTATCACTCAAGATGAATACAATACCAAGCTAATGGAGTACTTCGACCACGGAGTGTTGACGAAAAGAGATTTCCGGACGAAGAGGAAGTGATGAAGAAGGCTGATAAAAAGAAACGACAGAGGAATTACTGGAAGGTGTGGCCGTTGAGGGCAGATGTCCCTTGGGCTCAAGAGTTTTTGCCCCTCCCTCCCCACCCTTCCCTCTGGGGCAAGGACAAGGCTCAACCGTTCATTAGTCCAGGGCTGGACAACCGCACTCCAGACCACATCTGCATTATCCTGACCGCGCTCCAGCGTATTGTTTAAGAAGAAAATTAATCTTCTTCTCAGCCCCTTTTAATTTTTATACATTTCTTGTGTTATTGTTTTGTTATAACAATAAAATAAAAAATAAATAATATTTTGTAACATTTTTTGAACAGACGTTAATCATAAACATATTTCAATAGCATTTTTTCTTTTAGAAATTTTTATTACTATGCATGAAAAGAATTTGTATATCAAACAAAAAATTGGTGGTTTTTAACAATATAACAAAGTGAAGAGTCAATTAAAAGGTATATTTTAAATACGCTCGCGTAAAATAAATGGATTTATAAAAAAATTACCGTTTTATCAATTAATTATCTTATTCTTCTTCTTCCTCCATAGTGCCTCTCAGCGTGGAGGTGCCTCAGTCCAAGCATGCAGGCCTCCCGATCCCGTGCCAGCGCTTTCATGGCATTTATCTGCTTGTCTCTCTTCTGGCCTATTGTAGAAATGTGTTCAGTCCATTGCATTCTAGGGAGCCCTCTTGGGCGTTTCCCCATGGGTATGGCTTCAAAGAATTTTCGATGGCCACGGTTCTCATCCATCCGGCAAAGGTGTCCAAACCATCGAAGTTGTCTTTTTTTAAGGGTATCCTTCATGGAAGCAACTCCGAGATCTTCTCGTGTCCGCTCGTTTTTAATGCGATCTCTCCTTGTTCGACCAGCTACTCTTCGGAGATATTTCATTTCAGCAGCTGTTATTCTGCTTAGGTGCTTGTCTAGAGATATCCAGCTTTCACTTCCATATAATAGAGTAGGTAAAGTGGTACCAGCATGTATCTAACAACTGGCTGAAAGATGGTTGACAACAGTGGATCGCAACGGGATATATTTTGAATAATAATATTGTATTATACTAAAAATATAAAATATAAACTTTTTGTTGAAAAGAGGTCGTTTTTTTTAAATTATTTTTAAATTCAAATTAAATACATTACACAATTAAATAGCATTGTGCGCTGCCAAAAATCACATGGTAAACGAAGGTTAATAGACAAAGATAGTATGGGAATCGAAACTTCAGGTTGGATAAACCTTCTTATTATGTATTATTATATTATTCATTTATATTAATGTAACGGGTAAATTAAAGTAAAACAAAATAAAAATTAAATACCTAAAAAAAATTCAGAAATTACAAATTATTATCCTCAAAATGAAATGCCATAAAATACGATTCATAGACAAATAAAATTAAAATCCTCCTCCCTCTTATAAATGTACTAGTTCAGAATTAATGTAAATAAACTGAGCGAAGTTTATACGAAAATATGTGATTAATGGAGCAAGACCAACAGGCAAACACAATCTGTTCTTCGATCCTAGATAGCTGATTGTGAAACTTAATAGCCCTAACAAATGCCATTCATTAATTATTATAAAGATCGTAATAATATTACTACTTATTTGATGACATTAATTACAGTAAATAATTGCCACTTTATTACGTGGTTAATGACCGATTCCACGATAAGCGTTAAACTGCATCTCGCATGTGTGCTTTTATGCGATAACAAGCATAATTTTAAATATGCATTTATTTTATTTTATTTTATGGATGGTGAGTTACTGTTTGTATTGACAAAAGAAATAGTTAATGCAATTTGAATTACCAAGAAAATTCCGCAAAATTTACTGATAATTTTGCTTCACCGTCCATAGTAATTTGTTCAGGATTCCAATCAAATCATATAGTGGTTCCAACCACCATGTCCAATTATCGAATATGCAAAAATGCGGTTTCCATAATTCGTCACTTGAAAGCGCTCTAGCAGAGGAACGCATTGTGGCATTGTGTTGAATTTTCAATAGTCCATGAGCCAGATTTTTTTTTAAATTGTAAGTTGGTACTTACTTGCTGGTACTTACTTGGTAATATACTATAGAGTAGAAAAAATTAGCAATTAATTTTTTTGCTAAAAATTGAATAAAAAATAAAATAATCCTTAATCAAAACGTACCGTCGATGTATTCCATATCTGCCCTGATAAGCTAAAAGGCCATAACTCCAAATTATTTTCAAAACACATGACTATAGTGTATCTGAATCGGTTGAAAATAAAATAAAATAAATGGTTTTAGGGCTTTCTAATATCTTAAAAAGAGTGTATTTATCAGGGTAGATACATTTGTTTGGAGTGATATACTACTTTTTTTTGGCTAGTCCATTTTAGACGGTTGATGTGAGATGTGCTACTTATGTTTGGTTGACATCTATGTGATATTATCATTTACTGTTCTGATGATGCCTAAATTGGCAAAAGTTGATGGATTACTTATTTACTGATGTTTGAGATACTTCGATTATGGCTTTGGAATATTTCAATGGTATCCCATTAATAATTATAAGTATTAATTATTGTTTATATTTTTGGCATAAACTTCATTTACCTAGTATTTATTTTTATTTAATTTAATTTTTCATTTATTTATTTTATTTGCTAATTTACTTGGAACTTTTGAATATAAATTCTTTGTTAATGATGTATTATGCAAAATAGTATAAAATATATTTTAATTCAATTAACTGTTTACTAAAGAGAGAAAATATGCGTAATTAATATAAAATTATATATATATGAAAGCTGAATATAAAATTTTAATTCAATAGAGAAGAGAAATATTCAATAAACTGGTCAATAAACTGCTATTAGTTCACTCCTACGTCCGTTCCTTGCTAGTTGCCTCCAGTTGGCTGACGGGTCTCACATACACGGTGGAGGAGGAATCCTGAAGAATCCCGAGATCTGGATCAGAACCTTTGGGTTTGTAAGAAGGTGCACTTTTGCAAGCGCGTTAGCCCGTCCGGTCAACCCGATCCCTCCCTATGCCTACATATATATATATATATATATATATATATATATATATATATATATATTTAATTAATGCCCATCCCATACTTCAATATTTCCCTTATTCACCACACTTTAGTTTAATTTTTTCTTCTATCACCATTTCTCCCTAATGATTGGACTGAACAAGAGTGTACTAATTCGTTTTTTCATTAGGCATTTCAAATTCTAATTATTTGACTTCAAAGTCTGAGTTGTCCGTACCATGGGTCTATTGTGGCCTGTCCAATGGAAGTATTATAATTCATCGGGGTGGACAACAGGTCCATGGAGCTGACAACTAAGGTGGTAACTGTTTCTAAACTTCAACTAATAATATTAAAACATTTGAAATCCTTTATTTAGTCATTTTTTTTTCAAGTTCTTGTTAAGTATTTTCATTAATTTAATTTGTTCAGATTTAAAATCGATAATTACATTAAAAAGCGATTTCGATCTCAAAATACGTTTACACCTCTCCTTTTTTTAACATTTGTCACTGAAAATTAACCATTTCCTGAGAATCACTTATTGTCGCCACCACATTTAACAAACCAATGTAAGAAATCACATTTTTCAAATTCTTCAGTTTTATTAATTTGAGAGAAGCAAATTTGCAAAATATAATTTTAAAAACACGAATCGGGGACTCAGATGAGTAAAAAGTTCCAAAGATTAAATATATATATATATATATATATATATATATATATATATATATATATATATATATATATATATATATATATAGCGTAGCCAAGGTTGGCAGCTTGGCTGGAAAAGCCATAGGTGAGAGAAGGTTGGAAAACCAGAAGGTAACCAACCTCCTTGCATCTTTCACTCTACAGCATACACTGTATCTAAAGCTTTAAAGATATATTTATGCTGTCTTTTTGCTTGTTTTTGTATATAGATGTATATAGCTTTATTGTAAATATTTTTTTTTTTGTTGCGCATAATTATTTTATTTTATTTGTAGATATTATGTATGAAATATATGTAGAGGAGTGAAAACCTAATAGTAGTTGTTATGCTTGCATGACCCAGCCCTTCTCACCTGAATTAAGCCTCTAGACTGTATGGTATGGCAGTGTATGCAAACCTTTTATTTAAAAAAAAATAAACAATATATATATATGTCTTAAGGTGGAATAATTCACATCCGACTAGTTCAAAAAAGCCTGGCGCCCATAAAACAAAGTTTAAATAAAATGTAACTGAATATTCTCGTCATAATATAGATATTGGCTATTGGTAAGTTAAAAATAGAATATGATGTTATTTTTTGGTTTCCCGAAATGTAGCAATATTCACATTCATTACTTACAGGTAGTGACGACGATATGTGTAAACTTCAGATCTGGGAATAACGCCGGGAGAGAGTTGTAACAACATAATTGAGCCAACGACCCTTGCCGTAGGGGTTGGGGAACGCGGAATGGGGCCGCGGTACAGGCACTGAATGAAGTGTTAAATGCTAACTGTGCGATTCGGACCATAAACGTTTTAATGCCCTCGTCCTCTGCAAAGGTCGCCCCTTCCGCCCTCTATCCCAGGGCGGGCTGTTTGATCATATAACTTAATAGCACATGAGCACCGCATAGTCAGTTATATCCGAGATGTATATAGTATTATCTAATATAGACCAAATACGATAATGCCGGACGAAAATTAACTGAAAATTCAAAATCTGAAGGCAGGAACAGATGGGAAATAAAAAAAAAAAATGTCTGCACAAAAATAAGATAAAAATAAATCCAAATTTATTACAAATATAAAAATGGCTCCAAAATTCTTGCCGACTGATATTTGTATAACAGAGGAAGTTAAGGAATAATCTGATTATAGAATATAAAGCTTTATTCTGGGACTAGGTCCTTTAAGAATAAGAAAAATGGATTAAGAAGAAGAGAAACTTAAGTGGATAAAAAAAACTACAATAGTAAAAGTAAATAAGATTTACACAAATTACAACAAAAATAAATAAACAGAAAATTAATTCTTATCTTGTAAAGATGTACATGCATTGAACAAAAACGAAAAAAATAAAAATGAGAGAAAATAAAAATTATAAAAATAATGGATTGCTTCACAAAGTTGACACATTAACATTGAAAACAATCATAAACTTCTAATAAAATTTCTAACCTCGAATAAAAATCTCTTGCTTACACAACATCTGTTGGAAGATGAAAATATGTTGGAAAAGGTATAATTTGAATGAGGATAGAGAAGAAGCATGGCGGATATTAGAAGAGGGGAGGGGGAATTCCAGAGAATAGTGGAACGAGAAAGAAAGGAACGCTAGAATGTTTTGGTTCCGTGGGAGGGGGTATAGAGGACAGAAAGGCCCGATCTTGTTTCCTGTGCGTGGACCGAGGATTTGAATTGTAGGAGGCTGTAGATGTAGGAAGGGTGCTGGGTGGTCATGTTTGGTATAGGAGAGATTCGAGGATATATTGTCTACGTTTGGAGGGGAAGAGCCACTTTGGTGGTTTGGACCCACCAACAAGATGGGTCACGTGAGCTTGTCTCGAGGTACCGAAGACAAATCTTAAAAAGTTATGATTCGCTTCAATCTGTCCTCGAGTATAATCGAGAAACCACTGCATACCACACTGCCGTAGTCAAGGTGGATGAAAATAAGAGAGGATACGAGGATTATTGTTGGTTGTGGAAGAAGATGTCGGAAACGATGTAATAACTTAATGGTACTTATTGACCGTCGGGCATTAACTATTAACCATTTATAAAGTACCCATAAAACCACTGGGTATATGGCATTGAGATATCAGATACAGCAGACAAGTCAAATATAAAAAAAAATTCAATTATTCCAGTCCAAAGTACTTAACTAAAATCTGATACTAGGGAAAAATAATTCAAGAAAAGGGTTTAGAAAAATCTCCTGTTAAAGAAAGGTTACACAATATGGAAAGAGCGGATGGCACCACTAAAAATATCTATTTTATAACAAAAAATTCTTATCTAAAACTCTTAAAATAAGACACTACAATACAGTGGTGAAACCGAAATGTTTGTGCGCAAGTAAATGATTAAACTTATAATACATAGAGAAATCATAAGAAAAATCTTAGGACCAATTAGAACTATGGAAAAATGGAATTTAATCAGTAATAAGGATATAAACGAAAGCATAGAAAGTACAACAATAAGAAGATGGAGAACAATTTTTCGGACGGATCTGAAGGATGAACGTCGACAAAGTAAATATTCAGGAGCCTTTGGAAGAGGAAGTCGACATCAAGTGGGATTCAAGAGGAGAAAAGATTTGAAAAGAAATAAAATAAGATAAGAGGAAAGTATGGAGAGAGGGGTTTTTAAAAATAAGGTTTTAAAAATTGAGGGACTCCAAGCAGGAACAAAATGGAGACATGGTCCGAATTGAACTCCGGAAACGAAAATAAGGCATGGAGAAATTATGAGAGAATTTTATAAGGAACAACAAATTGAAATTATTAACTTATTATAAGGTCCCCAGCCTTACCCGCCATATTTAATTTCCGGTAATTTAAAGATTCTGACACTAGACATATAGTTTTTTTTTTTTTTTTTAAAGCTAACAAATATTTTTAGATTGGACATAATTTTGGAGTCAGCTTTTATAAAGATTATTCCAAAACTTAATAAATAGCAGTACTGTGAAAAGTATACCTCGGGAAAAGTATAAAATCTGCTCTTTATTGCAGCTTTTAAAGATTTAATCAATGTTGTCTTTTATTTTTTCTAAGGATACCAGACATCATAATTTATCTCTCGAAGAGAAACCTTTTTTGTTCCCATCTTGCTTTTCCTGCCCCTCAAAAACTAATATAAATACCCCCCTCCCCTCTCCGGTTGGCTCGTTTGTAAATCGAAGCCCGAATGTAGTACCTAATATTTGGCAATAAACATATTTTTTAAAGCATTACTGAAAGTCAATTTAATCGTGAAAAATCGAAGGGTGCTTTTGAGGTGAGCACCAATAAGAAGCCCCTACAGTAATGAGAGACTCACTGATAAATAAGATGCCTTACTTCGGCACAACTTAAAGTATAAAATTTCACTTGAAGAAACTTAAATGTCGCGATGATCCAATGCCCTTTACAAAGTTTTTCATGAGAGCTAATTTAATGTGGTGAGATGGAAGTTATATCTTTTTAACATCTACAAGTGGCATATTTTGAACTTTGCTCATTACTCGATTGTGTTTTAGCCAACTTTATCCCACTCAACTTAAAAGCCTCGTCACTGAAATTATAATTTATATTGCGAAACAGTATTTATTAGAAATATTCCTAACTTCAACATAAACATCCATCTTGTTAATTAACCTTTATTAATGTAATTCATGCATGCAAGTATTCATGTCCTGTGGCCACGTGTATTTAATATCAATATTTTTTTTTTTTGTATGCTTCTTTATTTTTGTTTAATGGATATTAATCGTTATTATTACAGCCCGGACCTTTATTTAAATAAATATTTTTCGGTTTTTGAGGATAAATAAATATTTGTTCTGTTTGGAAAAATAAAGAAATGATTACTCATTTAATCTAAATATAATTCAATATTTTTTAATTCTCTTCCTAAAAAAATAATACACAAAGAAGAAGAGAATATTAATGGAAATATAATATTAAATAATTTCTAAATATTAAGAAAGATCAACTTAATTAATCAATTTAATTATGTGTGAAAAACAACTTCCCTTGATAATTATTATTATATTATTAAATATTTATTATTAAAAAAAAAACATTTTTATGATACTTTCAACGACGTTTCGAATAAATATTCATAACATTAATTTATACCATATTTCGTTACATATTAAAAATTCATATTAACTTACATGCCCCCACATACGTACAATTTTACTTCTTCCATATTAATTGTTACATTAAAAAATATTCGGGGGAGTGAGAATACATGTATATACCTGTCACACTGTACTAGCACTGAATGAACATTGTGCTAATGCATGCATTTATTGTCGTATGCCTCCCCACCTATTTTCTTAACACTTACTGTTATTATGTTTGTTTTACAATTTTTTTTTGTTTTTATTATTCTTTTTTATAGTTGTTTTTCATGGAAATACAATACAATAAAATTTTATAATGAATCGATGCTTTAACTGAAGTAATTAGTCCTCTCAACTGGAGGACTTGTTAAAAATAATATATAGTAAAAATAATAATAATATATTATAATTAATACGAAAAATCGCGTAGTGTGATTGTCTAAATTCTACTATCGAAATATAATTAAGGGGAGGCGGAAGGCTAACAAATATGAAAACAAATTTTATATTATTATATGAAAGAACTTTTTCTGGTCAAAATGATATATAATATGTATACGCTACATGAGTATTTCGTTATTAAAAAAATAATATAAGTACCTCTGCACCATCATTTTCCATATAATTTGGAGTTCAGTAGGAATATTTTAATATAATAATAGCATAGTATAAAAAGGAATGCCTCGAAGGAATGTTTTAGAGAAATTCTAAAAATTTGTTAATTTATATTTTTTGGAGAGCTGATAACGAATTTCAACTTTTTTATCTCAAATTATTCCTGGAAATATAAAAAAAACAAAAAAAAAAACATTTTTTAGTTTTTTCTCCCATAGTGTGAAAGCCATGCATTTTTAAAATAAATTCAGATTATACTAAATTAAATAAGAGTAAATTTTTAACATTTTTTGGGCATTATGATTTTTATGGATCCACTCTTCTAATGAGATACAGTCATATAGGAACCAAAAAGAGATCTTGATGGAATGTTTTGAGGTTCTGATAATTTACTAATTCACATTTTTAGGGTGCTGATTACGAATTTAAACATTGTTACCTCGAATTTTCTCCGGGAGTAATCTAAAAATCTAAAAAGTTTTACATTCAATCATTAAAAAAAAAAACGTTAATTTGAAGTGTGAACTAATGATTTTAAATACAAACTTGGTTTATTGTAAATTGTAGCATTTGTGGGGTCTAGTGTGTTAGTAAATATATTGCGTTTTTAATAGCCATTTGAAATAAATATTGATTCGGGCCCCAGTTATTGCTACGGGAGACTTTAGTAATATTTACATATAAAATAGTAAAAAAAAATTAACTAGATAAAATAAAAAATAGTATACTGCAGTTCTATATTACTTTTCAGTCATTTAGACAAACTTTAATAATTTGATAAACCTATAAACCGATAAATTTTATCGCCTGAAATTTCAGTTTTTCCCGATAAAATCAATAATACGGGAAGATACAATTTCATTTTTACTAATCTCTTCTGAACAATTCGTTCAATGAACAATTTTTTAAAACATCGGTTCATAATAATAGCTCGAACGAAATAAAATCAAACAGATATCTGAAAGATTTTTTGCATCACTATTTTCAAACCCTCCATTTTTTATAATATTCCATGATCATTAAAAATTTTAATTGGCTGCTGATTAGTCTGGTAGGTTCGGAAGAACTCACTCTGGCATTCATTGATCAAGCAGAAGAGTCGGAGCATGTTTGCATATTAAAATTGAAATTCTTCCCCTATTATTAATTTATATCTGATTTTCTATATAATTGGTTGTTGTTATATTCCCTCATATTTTATTTTAATCTCTAAAATTGAAATTTCTTCTGTATAATCATAAATAAGTTTAATATAGATAGCACTACAGAAACATTACATACTCAGTTCATCACAAACTCCTAAAAGAAACTCCATTATAAATTTAATAAAATGAGCCATAATGCTGTTAAATATTATGTTATATGCTATAATAAGTTTATATGTTATTGCAAATTTTTATATTTTTCAAATTTCTTATATTCCTTAGATTTTTAGACAGTAATTAACTAATCAGCCGATATTTTACGAATTTGAGTACGGAAAAAACATTTCTTAATATGTAGACGACAGATAGCAACCTAAAAAATACTATTACATTGCTCCTAAACAGTTATGCATATAATTATCTATTCTACTTTAGTTTATTTTAGACTGTTAATGTGAGATGTACTATTTTGGTTTGCATTTATGAGATCTTGTATTTTTCAGTCCTGATGAAGTCTGAATTGATCAAATGTTATTGGCCAGTAATTTAAAGATATTCGAGAGGCTTTGTTAAAAATAATATAAAGTAAAAATAATAATAATATAGTACTCGTATAATTAATAAAAAAAATCGCTTAGTGTGATTATCTAAATTTTACTATCGAAATATAATTAAGGGGAGGCGGAAGGCAAACAAATATGAAAACAAATTTTATATTATTATATGAAAGAACTTTTTCTGGTCAAAATGATATATAATATGTATACGCTACATGAGTATTTCCTTATTAAAAAAATAATATAAGTACCTCTGCACAACCATTTTTCATATAATTTAGAGTTCAGTAGCAATATTTTAATCTAATAATAGCATAGTACAAAAAAGAATGCCTCGAAGGAATGTTTTAGAGAAATTCTAAAAATTTGCTCATTTATATTTTTTGGAGAGCTGATAACGAATTTCAACTTTTTTATCTCAAATTATTCCTGGAAATATAAAAAAAATCTTTCTGTCTCAAGTTCACTATATAAAAAATTTCTAATCTCTAAGTTGTGAAACTGATTTTTGTAGTTTTATTTGCGTTTTTTCCAAAAGTTTATATTTTAAATAAATAAGGAACAACAAAGTAATTGTATGAATTTGTTGAAATTTTTACACACTCATATAACTAGTTATATTAACACAAATACTGTTTAGTTTTTTATTTAAAAAGAATAATATTGACACAATAAAAACAATTAAATACGTTAAATATTTTAAAATTTAAACACGGCTTAGTAAAACAACTTTTTACTACACGCCTTTTAGATAGAGGTACTAAAAAAATAATATTTCCAAATTCCTGTTTATAAAATATTAATGGCGTAAATAATATTCGAGCAAAACAGAATGAATTAGCTATCTAAACTTTTCCTATGATTTATAATCATGAATGAAGCAGGCTAAGTTGGCGTGAGAAGGACCCTTCACGCGTGACACACGAGAGGTCACCAGCCGGGGGATGAAAAAAAACAGCATTCCGTATATAAATTGTTGTGATGCAAATTATCCGGAAATAATGCATTTCTTCAAAGGCTGCAACGTCTGAGATTTCGTCCCTGATTTGTTATTCAACAAGCTGAAACGCAAACAACAGACTTCATGCTATGATAAAAGTTGAAATATTTAACTGA
Source organism: Rhaphigaster nebulosa (assembly GCA_948150685.1). Classification (NCBI taxonomy): domain Eukaryota; kingdom Metazoa; phylum Arthropoda; class Insecta; order Hemiptera; family Pentatomidae; genus Rhaphigaster; species Rhaphigaster nebulosa. Next base: position 43,395,781 of record OX411312.1, on the reverse strand, counting down.
CTGGAAAACTTACGTTCACAAGGCTACAACTTCTTTTTTGTCTTTAAATTATTTACTTCAAGTCCTGAACATCTGCGACGCGGCTGAGGGAGAAGCACTGGGATCTGATGGAGTCCTGCTTTGCCCTTCGCATAGATGGAGGAGCATAATTCGTTTCGGAGTTCCCTAGGCTGAGTAAAAGTATTGTACATAATTATGAATTTGTTAAAAATTATTTTATTTGTGCTTATCTTAATTACTTACTTAATTAGCAAACAATAAGGCTTAGGTTCGATTATAAAAACGAATGATACAAAACAAAGTGCATGCGCAAAAATGAGGATGAAGCGAACGACCCAGTTGCAAAATATCTGCGACTGGATGGAACATTTTTGCTACTTTACAAGACCTTGGCTCAATATTGGAAAGTAGCGGTATCAAAAATATTGATGCGAATAAAGGAATCAGCAATGGTAGTAAGGTTATCGGCATGGTAAATTCGGCTCTCAGGAGTAATAATATCGTTGGCAAGACAAAGAAACATGCTCTAGACGAAAGTATATTGCTGTACGCCTTTGACACTCAGACCCTAAACAGATCACAGGAAAAAATACTTTTAACATGTGCATTTCTGGAGGAGGTCTGCAAAGGTTTCGAGAATGGAACATGTAAGGAACAAGGGAATCAGAGAAAGAATAGAAGTAAAAAAAAAAACATCTTAAAAGCGATCGAAGAAAGAGGATTAAAGTGATATGGTCACTTAAAACGAATGGGTACCGATATTGATAACCTAATGGGTGGCTAAAAGTAAAAGAAATAGATGAAGATTTCGAATATAATAGAGTATATATATATATATATACTTTAATAACAATAAAGTATGTAGATGAAAGCATGGCCGGGGGTAGATTGACTGAAGAGGAGGATGATTGATAAAGAGAAATGGAGAAAGACGTTTAAGGATGAATTTGTTTGGCTTATAGATTGAATTTGTTTTCCGCTATATCTTTATAAATGACAGAGTTATGGGCTTATAAGACCTTTAATCGGCAATTATATAGATTTTTGTTTTTCCTATTATTTTTTTTTTTTTAATGCCTTATGCTGATTCTAAAACACCTTACATTTCCCCTCTCTTTATAAATGGCCGAGCTATGGGCCTATAAGATCTGTAATCGGCCGCCATTTTAAAACAAACGGACGTATAGTAATGTCGAGTTCCCAGGATCGTCCTGGGGTGACCCACAGGTCACCTACAAGCACCCAATGCCACAGCATTGGTACCGAACCTCAAGAAAATCGGTCCAGTAGTCTCGGATAAAAGCCGCGGACGATGGACGGACGGATTTTTTTTTTATTCGATATTTGGATTCTACATATCTTGAAACGTAAAACCTCAAATTTTTAGGGGGGTTACAACAATTTTTTCCTTGGTTGATTGCCAAGCTCTATTATTGAAAATAATAATCCAAAATATCAGAAGAAAAGCTAACCACGAAAATTGAAAGTTCTCATCCGTATAAAGAAAATAATGGATATAAAATAACACTAATGCATCTAAAAGTTAAGAAGTTAATAGGAACAATTTATGAAGAACAGTCATCGCTAATGGTCCTCAGCATTCAAAGAGACTTTAAATAAAAAAAAAAAATAAAAAAAAAATTATATAAAATTATATATATATATATATATATATATATATATATATATATATATATATATATATATATATATATATATATATATATATATATTAAATCGCAAATCTATTCAATTTTCACTAAAACCCTTGTAATAATAGTTTTCTTGTAATACGTTTCGTGCATACATATTTCAAATTACTTATAAGTACTAGGTTCTACAAAAACCCTTGAGCATGAATATAATCCTTTATTCCAACTCTCATAATTAATCCTATAAGAATGTTTTTGTCCCTACTATTTATGTCAATGTTTACTTCGACTAATCTTTTAATTCCTTGTGACTTGAGTTGGCTTTATGGGGACATTTAAATTTTTAAAACGCCAATGTCAGAAGAAAAAATCGTGATTCGCGGTCTTTTGAGACATTAATGGAAAAAAGGTTTAAGCGCAAAGGCAGCCGCCGAAGAAATTTGTGCCCTAGAAGGAAAGTTAATTATCCATCAAAATAGTGCCGCACAACCCAAGTCAGGTCGCCCATCGTTCGTTGATGACGTTCTTCTTGAATGTGTGAACCAGGGACTCAAACCTTTACTGTGAACAGCTAGACAGAGTTTATGCAGTTTTGATTGCAAAGTACCCCGCTTTGGTCAACAGGAACCAAGCCATTTTGCAAAACGACAATGCTCCTGCACATCGTTCTCGTTTGACCAAGAAAAAAATATCGGATCTGCAAGGAGTGAACGTTTTGCCTCATCCTGCATATAGCCCAGATATTGCACCATCAGATTATGGTTTGTTTAGATCAATGGCTCATTTTTTAAAAGTTCGGATCTTTGATAATTACGAGGACGTAAAAATTGGACGTGAAGAGTTCTTTGCCTCATAACCAAAGGAGTGGTACCGACATCAAATCCAATTACTGGCAGAGAGATGGGTGAAAGTAGCTGTAAACAATGGACTTTACTTTGATGAGTAGGATTCAATAATGTTTAAAATATGTAATTTGAAATAAAGCAATACTAATGCACCAGGACTTTTTGAACAACCAAGTATTTATTACGAACGAAAAAAAATGTATAAAGTTTATTGCTTTCGAGTCTATCCGGAAATTTAATTCAAATTTGTTCCGTTTTCCACTCCAGTTTTTAAATAATTAAAATACTTATTCAACTTGTAAATATATAAATATATAGAAATCTTGAGAAACATTTTGAATCAAACAAGTGGTAAGCTCTACATAAAACATTCCAATTGAGGTTTACCAACTCCGCGAAGTAGCTTTTGAATAAGTTACACTCGGTCTAAAAAATGCAACTCTGGTTTGAAATTTTAATTGTTGCTTTAATGCCCACTGCAAAGGTTGTATTTTTATTTAGTGATTACAGAGGGTCTCAGTAAAATTTAGGGATTCACAAATATAATTTTTAAAAATTCTGTCTATTTAATGGTGTATATCTAATCTTTTCAACAACAACTATTTATTACGTATAATCCTATTATAATTTTTTCAAGTCTATATAATTATCTTTATATATAATTTTCTCAATAGATTTCAATTGATTGATATTTCAAAAGCCGACTCAAATGTAAATAAAAGAGACAGATTTCCTTCTACATTTTTAATATAATTACTCTGTATTGTAATGCTTTGATTTTATTTCCACGAAGTTCCTCAATAAATTCCAATCTGAAAGATATTTCTGTTCATGTCAAACAAAATAGCGAACTTCAATGTTCCCAAAATAATATCGGATAGCTTCATTGTTCAGGAATTCAATGCGGTTGATTTCAATCCTGATACCAGCTTATGTATTTAGTAATTAAATAATGTATAATTACTGATGGTACATATTTAAAATATATCATTAGAGCTCTACTCATGTTTCATTACTAATTCAGTGCTATTTTAAAAATTACGATTAAACTTTAATCTGATCACTAATTTCCAAGCATAAAAAAAAACATTTGTTTTTTTGATAAACGCTCATTTATTAATTTTAAATCCGTGACATGGTTTAAAAATTGAAAATTTCCTACGAAGGAGACACATTTTTTATTATACAATCTATAGCGTAATAATAATATTTTTTATATCATTTATGTTGAATACACACAGTTAAGGGAGTCTGGCCCATTTATCGTTAGTATAATTATGGTTAGTTAAAATTAATAGATGCTAATATAATAACAATTAATAAAAGGGCTATAACAGTAAAATAAATACATATATTGTAAACGTTTCACTGGATGAATATATTTTTTTGTATGATATATTTTCAATTTTTGTTGTTGATTAGGTTATAAATAAAAATTGAAAATTTATGCATACAGTCATTTATGCATACAAGTTTCACTTGTAATTGATTCTTTCACATGTAAAAATCAAAGCGAAATGTTGTATTTTATCATATTCATCAGCTAATTTATGTTCGTAACCGATAGTACTACATATGCACAAAAAAAAATGTAATACTGAGATATCAAGTTCCAGACACATGGTTCATTTGACCTGGAATGACCCTTACGTTTTTGGATGTAAACAAAGGTACATTCACAATTCAAATATACAAAAGGTTATTTTTCAGTATGAACATTCACAATGTAGGTTTTAATGGGTTGATATACCTCTTATTGATTATTTAATTACTTTATTAGTTGTTTTATTCAGTTTTGATACAGTAATAATTATACAAAAATATACTTCAAGTTATCATACATACCCCCCACAAGTTTATCAACAGAAGAGGAACTAACTTCGAAAACACAGAGAAACATTTATTTCAGGTAACAAAAAATTTCAGATAAACAACTGAAACTGGGGTAACGTAATGGATTAGGGGGTAAGACAAACCTGTGAAAGCCATTCATCACGCAGCAAGCGCGGGTGGGTTCAACAGAAGGGGAGGTTTACCAGTTGGCTTGATAAACTACTGATACACTGTTCAACACCCGCCTTAGTCTCAGTATCTGATCAGACTTTAGTTGGTCGTTGGAAAAACAAAACTATTAAATTTTATCTCTTTTTCTGACGAAAGAAAAATAAATAAATTATGACATTTGGGAATGTTTTTCGCCAGTTGCGACACCATTCATAGGTCACCATTACCTTTCTTTCAATAATCATAACTGTCTCTACTTGTGCTGAGCTCCAAAAAACAGTACTAATGTATTTTATAGAGAATAAAAAAAATCTATAGGAAATACAGCAACCCTTAACCACCATCATTTGTTTGGTCTGAGATGGGCTATTGACGTGAGATTTGCTATCCGTTGTTGTTTATTTTGAATTAATTTATTCTGATAATACCTGAATGGTTAAAACGTTAGATTAAATGCGCTTGAAATCTTTCAGTAATAATCTATGATCTTATAATAATAATATGACCAATATGTTTCTTTCCGAAGGCATGCATAGAGGCGCCTTTTCCCTACCTAATGGGGAAAAGTGGCCATTGCCTAATCTCTGATTAGTATAAAAAAAAATGTGTGGAATTACAGCGTTTGCTTTACAATTGATTATTCTTAATGGCATAACAGAAATCAACAATCAGGATTAAGATTCCAGTCCAGTTCAATCATAACAATCCGACTCATGGATATTATTTATTATAAGTCATTTACAAAATACAGTCTTGAACTTTTCGTCTTTACAATCGACAGCTCATGAAATCTTCGTTTACATCTCCAACAACTAATCAATCATTTGCTTCAGATATCAATTTATGCAGCGATCGGAGATCAGAGGTTTGATTTTAAAACTCAAAATAGAATTTCATCATAATAATCATTTCTCGTCTACCGCTCTATGCAGAGTGAGGTGTCTTTCTGTAAAGCCTGGACCACACTCCACGGTCCTCAACCAGTTCTCTTCTCCTATTCCAATCCAGTCCTCTTTTTGGAAAGCATTTCCGTATCCCTTCCCAGGTGCGTCTGGGTCTTCCTCTGGCTCTACCGTCAACCTTCGCTTCATATGTCATCCTGGCAAGACGATTGTTGTTCATCCTTAAAACGCGTCCAAACTACTTTAGACACCTTTCTTTAACAACCTTTTCTGCAGCTTCGACACCTTAATCGGTCTCTTCTGGTTTTCCTCTCTATCTTTCTAAGGAATCTCAGTTCGGATGCTTGTATCTAGCTTCTATGTTTCATGGTTACTGTCCATGATTATGAGGAGTAAGTTAGTACTGGGAGAAACGTAGATTTGTAAGCTTTTAATTTTGTGTCCTTGCTTATTTCCCTTTTAATCAGAATTTTTTTATTTACAGCATAAAACATCTTTCCAGCCGAACTCACTCTTTCTTTGATTTCCTTATCGATGGTTCCTTTCTAATCCAAATGGGCTCTCAGATATTTGAAACTTTCGGCCTGTTCGATGGCTACATAACAATCCAAGTAATTCTGAAGCTGTCGTCAGGTACTTATAGCTTATACGAGAAGTTTTACTTTATGTTGTCCAAGATATACGGATTTTGCATATCCATCAACAGCCTCCCCCCTAACATCATTGTTTACTGCAGTAGGATAGAAAAGGCTAAAACTAAAATTCATTCATTTTTTACAGCCACTGTTGGTTTATAGTTTATGCCAGCGCAACTAACAGTCCAAGATAATACCAGAATACTCGCCCTCCACTCGTTCTTTTCTAGATATTTAAGCATTAAACATCTATTATAGAGCTATGCTATTGTTTTCAGGACTTTTTATTCCTTGGTCCCTTCAGGGCCTCGATTTGCCCTAAAGACAATCGCCTTGACATGGCGGGCCAGCTTGCTCGTCCTAAGCTTGTCTTAATTTTTTATTTATTTTATTTTTAGAAATAATATCATTCTTAGGCGTCAAAATTTAACATCGAGACATAGGAACTTCCGTTTTAAAAACGTTAAAAATGTTTTTTCTTTTTGAAATTATATATCCAAATTATATTATTAACATAATTATAAATTTGGCACGCCGAAACCTTGTTTGTGTCATGTCGCGGAACATCCTAAACGCATGGTAATCGTCTGTCAGCCTAGTATGTCTAAAGCGTCTTCAGGCAGCTCTTTCATTACGCCTCTTTTGCAAATCCTTAATGTCATGACACATCCAAGGTGCAAGCCGGCGGAGTGGAGGTTTTGATAGGGGCACGGATATTCAGGGTGATGAGAAGATTGGAATTGAGAATATCCACCATGGAATCAATAGAGGAAAAGAAACGGACTCCATTCCAGTCTAGGGTTTCAATATCAGGAAGGATATTTTCACGCGCGAGGGCATCCAGGTTGCGGAAAGTAACAGTTTTAGGTAGGACCGGAGAAGTGTAGATATTATATAAAATTTGGATTAGGGCATGAAGGGATAAAAACGAAACAGGCAACTGAGAAGAAGAAAGGATATTTTGTGCAGAGTCAATAATGTACATGTCCAACCAAGTGTCGGACCTGCAGGTGTGGTGAGTGGGAGAGAAAGGAAAGATGAAAAGTTGGAGAGCGAAAAATAGGTTATACAGATAGGGCTTATCATTGGAATCGGAAAGGAAATTAGTGTTCAGGTCACCGGAGATGATTATTTTGGAGTAGAGGGGAACGAAGTTGAATAGGGCTGATTCAAAAGATGGATCAAATGGAACGAGGGGAGGACGATATACTACGGCATAAAGGAGAAGAGAACCACTAAAGGAGATTTCAATGATAAGGAGCTCGATTTGTGGATGATCGAACGGTGAAGAACAATCGAGGATACGGGTTTTCAAGGTGTCATGGACTTACATAGCTATACCGCCCCCAGTCCGGCTTACCCCGTCGTGGCGGATGAGAGTGTAGCAAGGCAGGGAAATGGAGACGGGTTTAAGCCAGGTTTCGAAATAGCAATAATGTGACAGAAGTTTTGGGTGAGGTATTGTAGGAATTCATCATAGTGGGCTGGAAGGGATTGGGAGTTAACGTGACAGGAGGTTAGAACACTAAACATAGATAGGATATAGGAGAGTAAAGTCAGCATTTGACGGAAGATGCTGGAATAGATATAGTGCATTAGGTAGCAAATGAAATAAGGTAGGACAAAAAAAAATAAAAAGCGACAGAACAAGTAAATAAAGTAAAAATAAAAATAAGAGATTTAAGTAAAAGTAAATAAATCAATCCGCAATAAGATAAAATGAGGAATGAAAAGAGAATCTGTTGGAGACCGATGGGACTGCCGTAAATTTGAATGAAGATGGAGAGTGGATAAAATTCTAACCGTCAGCCAAAAACATCGAGGTCTTGAGCCTGGTCGATGGAGACTACCTGGTGGCCATCTTCTTTTCAATTGACCGGCTGCTCTCTTTTGAGCCAGGTGTCATCTCCTCATTAAGATAAATCATGTGGCAGTCGTTCTTCTGCCACCTGATATCACATGTCGAGAAGTCCCTCTTTGTTTTTCTTTTCTGGATCAAGTCGTGCCTAACTGACTACCAGACGAAGCGTGCGAAGACAAGCGGCATTCGATATCTTCGACATTCTCTCACTGTGTTCAAAATTCAGCTCTCCACATTTGTCGAGAGTTGATTTTATATTCTTAATGTCTTCCTTAACGTTACCTTCTAGGCGATACTTCCGCCAGAATTTCTGAAGGTATCGGTTCGACCGCTTGAGATTGTCCAGATTTTCCACTGGCTGTCATAGTTTTTTTCGCCTGTTCATATCTAGGGCAGACCCATGTTCTTTAAAAAGATTTTTGGGTTCCTATATCTTTTTCGCTTAGATTATGACATTTACCGTGGTATATTACTTTACACTTTGAGCAGCCGGCATTCTTTTTGTAGTCTCGGGGGATGACATTATTACAAGTTCCACACTGTACGATAATGAATCGAATACAATAAATGGTAATTAAAATTTAAATTTAATAAATGGCAATAAGCTTATCTGTTATGATGCGTTTTTATAGCAACAATGACTTAATGCTGTAGGGATTTATTCCCGTCTGCAGTCCCGCAGCTCGTATAGCTTTAAAAAGCTTTCTCTTCTCTTTTTGCCCGTCAATCTCTGTCTAAATTCCGATTAATTAATAATAAATAATTAATTATATGGTTAATTTGAGAAAAAAAAAAACTAAGCAAAATTAAACAGAATAAAAGATATTATAATATAGCAGTACGGTCAGATGTTAACTGATGGCTGCCTCTGGCCAGACTTTTATTAGATTTATAGGATTTTAATTAAAGAGGAATGTGAATATTAGATGATTAGATGATATGGCAGGCTTTTTTAATGGATACAATTAAACTGTCAGTGTCTTCATTAAAAAAACCCACGTCCCACATGAGACTGATATTTCAAATATAATTATATATTTTTTAAAAATAAATTCACATCACACGAGAGACTGATATTTAAATTATAATTATATATTTCTATTATAATAAAGTCACGTTCCACGTGAAACTTATATTTCAAAGATAATACTGATGATGCATATTACAAATGCTTAGTATAATATAAATAGTTTAACTTACATACCAAACATAATTATAAGTATGAATGTAAACTACCTCCTTTGTGCTTTAAAATTATTTTTAATGTTTCCAATAATGATTTTGATTACATTGATTTATTGTTTTGATCCTTAGATCTTCTTTCACGTATTTGAGGCAATACACTGCCTAAACTAAAAAAAAGTTTGTTTTTTCCGATTCTCGATTACATTCATCGTTTTAATTTCGTTGTCTGAAGTAATCTGTAGTGTTTTTTTTCTATCTCTTATTATTGAAGCCGATTATACCTTGGGTTTTCATTTATGATTCCGAAACAAAGATGATTTTAAAATATAATATCATATTATATATTACATAAATTGATAAATTTTAGCATCACAGCGAATTATATGGGAGTGTAAAATAGTCGTAATGCTTAACGGACGATTCACTGAAATGGATATCAGAGCTAAAGCAACGGGTAAGCGTATGTGGGAAGATTGTGTCATGTCCGGTCTTGTTGATTTAGCTTTTGATGGAGGGAGGTATGAAGGCAAGTACTATCATTTTATTTATATTATTAACGTAATTAATAAATTCATTTCTGTATGAAAGTACCTTACACTACAAAAGCTGCATTGCTATGTAACACAGGCCCGCCGACAGGAATCGAATAAAAAATAATTTTAATATATAATAAATAATATTACGTACCAGTATCATGCTTTAACAGTATGCCCTAGTTTATAAATATGCATTTTTTTTATAGTTTAAAGAAAAAAGAAAGTTTTGTCTGTTGAGTCTAGGCTAGTAATAATCCATAATTTATGTTCAATAACAATGAATTTTGTCTCGGTTGTTGAATCTTTCGCTTAAAAGAAGGCAAGAAAAGTATTGTTAAGAATAATTATTTTTATTGTATATAAAAAATAGTTCAAGCTCTACTAGTGTTATTATGAACACTTCACAAAAATTATTATTATTATTATTAAATGATCGACTATCATTATTAAGTAATTTTGTAAAAAAAAAAAAAAATGTGCTTTTTATGTAAAACAAAATAAACTCTTGCTATTGTAATTCAGTAGTAAATATTTTTTTTCATTACATCATAATCCATATATTACACAGGCCTACAAAAACATTTTTTTTTTAAACTTTTTTAACTTTAATAGTTGATCTTTACTGGAGACATCCAGTAAAAAGTTGCAAGGTCCACGGTACGTGATTTTTTTAAAATGCCATGCAGTATTTAGCACTAGATTAAGAAGATAAACCTAAACTTGGTAACATCTAGTTTTGATCTGAAACCTATATTTAGGCTATACCTAATTTTGGATATTGGGGCCAATTTTTACAAAAATAATATTTCATGTAAGTTGTAAACGTACATAAAATAATAATAAAAGGCTTAGCGAACCCCAAGGTTCGTTGCCGATACTTGGATATACATACCTACATTCACACCCATTGGTTACCAAGATAGAGGTGCTTAGTAATAATCGGTTATATTAGAGGTGACAGGCGGGGGACCGCAGTGCAGAACTACTTACGACCTTCGGGAGAGTTCTAAATCCAGGGAGAGCTAACCAAATGCACACAGGGCGCACTTATGTGGATCCAAACTTGCCCAGGATTAGCCCTAGTCTCATTTAACAATAAAATGAGTTCCAACTTCGGGATGTTGCAGCTAATGGAAAACAGCCTAGTCGGATTCACGTTTTGATGAGTTGTCTTTTAACTATGAAACTCCGTTGAACCAATAAACGACACTTTATTGTTTATTTATTTTACATCAGTGCACAGCCAGCCCAAGCGGATCATTAGTGGGAAGTAATTACTAATCATAAACGATAAGAAACATTCCAATAAAAATGGAACCCCCCTTCTTGTGAGGTTTGCTGTTTCATCTGCATCGCCATTTTTGAGATACAACAATCACTTCTGATTTTTGAGTTATTCAAACGCTTTATAAAATCTGTAATAACGTGTGAGCTTTATAATCGGATGGTTTCTAAGACTTTTTTTGTACGAAATTCAGTAATCTACATTTTAAAATGCTGCAAATTATTACACAATGATTTATTATAACCACTTAGTAATATTTCAAAAATATCTATTCCGTCCAAGTAAAATAAATTAAGCAGTAGGCACTAAAGGAAAAGAAATTTGAAGCTTGTCCCAAGATGATCGGCGTGAGAGTGCCGAACTGAGAGTTTTAAGAAAAAACTGTGTCAATGCAAGTAGGCTGTGATGGTTAGGACATGTAATCACAGGGTAAAATGATACAGAGGAAATATCTGATATGCACTTCAGTCGGAAAAAAAGGAAAGACTAAGGAAGCTAAAGGAAGTGCAGAAATTCTCGAATTTTATAAATTTTTTGTTTTTTGTTTTTTTAATGCCTTGTTATGCTGATTCCAAAACACCTTACATCCCCCCTCTATCTTTATAAATGGCCGAGTTATAGGCATTTAAGATCTTTAATCGGCAATTAAAAAGATTTTCGTTTTTCATTTTTTTTTTCTTTTTTTAATGCCTTGTTATACTGGTTCGACAGATTCGAGTACCGAGGATCATCGTAGGGTGACCTCTAACATCGGTACCGAATCTCAAGAAAATCGGTCCAGTAATCTCGGAGAAAAGTTGCGGACGGGGTACGGCGTAAGGCGGACGGACGGACGGATTTTTTTTTATTCGATATTTGGATTCAACGTATCTTGAAACGTAAAACCTCAAATTTTGGGGGGAGGAGGGGTACAAATTTTTTTTCTTGGTCGATTCCGAAGGTCTATTATTGAACATAATAAACCAAAAAAATAATAGATAAATTATCTTTGGAAAATATTGGTGCGTCTTACGTATACGGTTCGATAATTTTTTATCAGATAAAAGGATTAATTGAGAATTAATACAATCTACCATACTCATAGGCAATAGGTATTAGGGCTATGAGAAACCATTTATACCATAAATAAAAATTAAAAAATAAATAAATATAAAAAAATAAATTATTTGTTTCTCCTTTTCCCCTCAATTCAACCAATAAAATGAGTTGATGTTATGAGATGATGATATTTATTTCAAAATATATTACCTAAAATACTGTTACAAAACTGTTTACTTTTGTTGGAAGGAGGGGGTGTGAAAGGAGTTGAAAACTTAATAAATACTAATACTTAATAATACCAGTTAGGTCCAATGATCGTTCAAATTAGCTTATCTTTATTTATTTATAATATTAATCAAAGGATTAGGAAAACAAAGAACCAATTAATCTCACATTCAATTTTTAATTATTTATTTTACCAATATGGTCAAATTGTTAAAGTTTAAAATTTTTAAAATGTTAGCAGATTCTTTCATGTGAAGTCCAGTGCTTTTGAATGATTATGATGTTAACTCATAATACATGTTTAAATATATTCAAAATAAAAGGCCGAAACGTCACTATATAGTATAATATATAATTAAGAAAAAATTGTAAAAAAAAAAAAAAGAAATGATTAATAAATTGAATCTGGGATTACGTGGATCTTTTTGTTTCTTAATCTAAATTAATTAATATCACAGATAAATAAGAATTCGCACTTATAATTGAATGAACAACCTAAATAAAAATTTTTTTTTACCACATGTAAGCTTGTTTATTTACAACCTATTTCAATAAAATTTGAAGAAACATTACAAGAAGGTATATCAGGAAAAAAGCATTATGAATTTTGAGACATCTGGTATTTTAATAGTTAAAGTAAAAATTACAATTTTATTTAGGCCAAAAGGTATTTAGGTTTAAATTTAAAATGTGCAAACATTGTCACATATATTTGATTAATGTTTCTACCAGACATATATGGTCATTCAGATTTACTATGCGAATCAGTTAAGGTAAGCCATTTGTTTTACCACCCAATATAAAAAATCTAACATTCCCTATTTAAACATTTAAATACAAAAATATTTTTACTATCCAAATATGAGCATAGGAATAGGTTATGATACAATAAAACAAATTTGTTATACCTTGGCGTGAAGTACTGTCCCTTGGTGATGTGTCTTTTTAGACTGCTGGTGTGAGTTGTGCTACATTTATAATGCATGTATGTGATATTATTGTTTCTGTCCTGATGATGCTTGAATTGGTGAAACCTATAGTTGTAATAAGTTTTGCAGTTTATTTAATCTTCCATTTATATCCTAGAGAATAAATTAGTTATCTACCACAGCCGGGACTGGGAATTCGGAGTCCAGTGTCTTACCCGCTGAGTTACCCCATTGCCCCTAAAAAAACAACAAAAAAACTTTGATACATTTCATTTAAAAAATAACAATTTTAAAAACCGGGTACTGTAAACCTTGAATTATAAAACGTGTAAACATAATAATTTATCTTTTATGCGGATTTAACATGCAAGGGAAATATTAAAATAAACAAATAATTGTGAAAATTTAAATTAAAAATATCATCACCAACAGACCTAAGGTTTAGAGGCGAAAATTATGAAATTAAATACTTTATATATAAACTATAAATGCTGTATTTTTAAAAAACGATTCATGATGAAAATAGTAAAATAAAAAAAAATATTTTAAATAACTTGTATCAATGGAGTTCTAAAAACCTTTTCAATTCGTACATTTAAATGTTTTAATTTAAACTTTTAGCCATTTGAACAAGCAGGATAAAATAAATACTAATTTTTAAAAGTTGGAGGAAAATTGGCCTTATATTTCCGAGCTATCCCAATTCTGAAAAACTTTATTAAGGAAAAAGTCACCCTTAATTAAAAAGTTATAAATGTACATCAAGGATATTTTTATTTTAGCCATTAAAACTAAAATGTTCGGCATCCACAAATAAAGAAACAAAGTAATAAATTCTTAATTCGAAATTTATCTATTCAAAGTATGTTATCGGGACAATTTCCTCTTTATGCCCAGTAAAATTTAGTTTGAATGAATCGAAATAAATTGAAATAATAAATTTCAATATCTAAAATAAAATAATTAAAAAATATAATAATATTAAAATTAAAAACAATTAATTTTAAATATATATATATATATATATATATATATATATATATATATATATATATATATATATATATATATATTAAATTTGCAACAAGTCCAGTAAATATGTTATTACAGATTATTTTAGCAAGAAAATGAATCGTGGATGAATTATACATCATTAACAATTTAATGACAATTCTATGTGTTATTGCTGTAAAAATCAATAAATATGGAAAGTTAATATATTTCCTATTCATTAAATAATTTCACCATCGCGATGCATAATTCATTTCACGCTACTGAACAAAGTAAAAAAAACAAAACAGAGAACATCTCTTCAACTTCAACGATAGGCAAAAATGCTATCAAAACATTTTCCTCATTTGCGAGAACAGATAAGAAGCTTAAGACAGCTTATACTCTAATGAGAATGGTGGGATTGTCTGTTTATGGTTTCATCATTTGCGCTGTGGATGTAGAAATTCATCTCTTGAAATGTTTTGCAAATCCGCCTCAAAATATTGTCATTACATCCGATTTTTTCAAAATTTAATTGCTACTTTACAAACGCTTAAAATTCTCAATTTATTAAAACAAAAATCAAGATCAATTTTCACATGATCATTAGCCAAATTCTTTAGGTTTTTAATTTTCTAGTTCATTTAGTTTTCAATTCATTAATTTTTCCCCATTTTCCAATTTCTTTATATTTTCTTACATTTTTTATAATCATATTTAGTATTATCTAAATTTAGCATTATTATTATTATTACTACAGAATATTAATTGTAGTTAATTTCACTTGAAATAGTCATTCGAAAATATTTCAATAAGTTTTATATTCCATTTTTTAAATATTCTTCACAGTTACTGTAACCTTATGAGAACAAATTTAAGTCTTAAGTATTATACGGACAATAACTTCTTACTCATCTTTTTACTATGCTTAACAGTTTTAAACATAAAAATCTGCAAACTGATAGATCTGAAGTTATCTATTAATATTATTAACCGTTAGACTCCATTACTAAAAGATAAGCCCTTGTGAACACATCAACTACAAAAAATGAATCCCGTCTCCTAATTAATTATTCATTAGGCATATTCATGATCGAAATGAATTATTGTTGCCATGTAATCATAATGCGTCTTTTGATGCAGGATGAGGAGAATTTTCAGTCGAAAGGAATTTCGAGAAAAAATCTGTCTAAAAAAACCTTCTACCCCCATAAAAAATATACTTAAATTAAGATGTTAAATATATATAATGATAATTAGTTTAATAATATTTTGTAAATTTATAGATAAGTAACTCCTGAATTAGGTTTTCTTTATGAAACTCATTTATTTATTTTTTATTATATATTATTCATCGTTCTCTTTTAATGACTGCAAAATCCCATCTTTCATTATAAAATACAAGATAGCATCTTAAAAACTGGGAAAAAAAAAAAAAGTTGAACAGGCAAAGTATGGCTGTGCCTACGATGTAAAATTATTTTGGGTGCTTATTTTTGGATAAAAAAAAAACAAAAACATTTATCAATAAATGCACCTAATTTATTTCACTTCTCTCCTTGTTTTCTTCATTCGTCAAAATTGGTCAATTCTTGGAACGATTTATTGTTTTTTTGCCCTATGATGACATTTATTTTATTGCCTATAACAAAGCAAAATTTATTTATTCAAGTCAAGACGAAAAATATGACTAAACCACCAACACACAACGAATGACCTCTCTTATCATCGGTGACGTCATATACTCATAATTGGCCAACTTTATTCGCTTAGTGTACCTTCACCTTAAGTCTGTTCCAAAAATTCTATTTGCAATCTCTAATGAAACTTTTTCTCTGTTGAATGATACCAATTCTGGCTTCCTACCAATAATAGAAGCGGAGCTATGAGCATTTAAAAATGACACCAAAGACGTCTGGAAATGTTGATTTAAGGTGAATACATTTATGTATAAAAATAAATACAGTCTGTTGCTAAACTCTGTGATGTGTTATAAATTAAACTAAATAAGTGCCTTTTACAGAGATGCCTGAGGATGGCTTGCAGGCCGAAAATTTGCATCAAAATAGTAACATCCTGCACTTAATTGTATACATAATTCTGAATTTAAATTTGTTGCATATTTGTCTGTTCTGTCCCTCCCCCTCCCTGCTTTTCGTGAAAGTCCATACTCAGAATATGAAAACACCTTTTATTTTTTGTTTCAATTGGTCAATGCAATTACTCATTCGAAATAAGATAGTATAGAAGTGGCGATAGCAAAGAGTTCGAATACAAAAAAGACATTAGGTTATGTGTGGCAAGTGCGCACTAAATTTTACAAAGCTCAACTATAAAGGACTGTAATTTTTGAAGCCAGATTTTTCCTCTATTTTAAAACGTTCCTGAGACTATTATGTTTAAATATTACATTCAAGCCTACGTCCATTTTGATGAGATTGATAATTTAATTGAATAGTATTTCGTACGCTCTTGCTCTTGCCTTGAGGGGTAAGTGCGTACAAGGCATCTGGAAGATTACACTGATGTAATCATCGAAACAAATTAAAACTTGTCTGAATTTCACGTTTTTCAATCTCCATTAAATTATGAAAGTGGGATGTGGAACATAATAGAATAAATGTATTAAAAATTTAATTTTTGTTTTCATTCGCAAGTCCGTAGTACCCTCGACAAAAGATGGTTGTAAAATTTTTACTAAAACATGATGGCAAAAAGCTTGCATCACGGACACTTGTCACAACACAGAGGTCTGAACTTCCCATATTATTATGTTTTGTTGGGTGACTGCGGACGAGTGCTTAAAAAAATAGAAAACTGTCAAGGGGGAATGCAAATCACAAATTATTTTGAAGAACAGCTGTAGATTCCGTTCAAGGCAAAAAATTTTTTTTTAAAATGGCCTACTGGTATATAAGCACTGATACTGCTGTACTGCAAAAGCTGAAAGACACAACTTTATCAACAGACCGGAATTAATATTTTTACAACTCGTTATACTTTACATAAACTAACTTCCGTGTCTCATTTTTGATACATCAGAGTTTAGACTTCATCCTCCGTAAAGGACAGCTCTTACATACTGAGGGTTTGGATCTGACCAGACAATTACGAACTTATCGCACATCATCCTATTCCTTTTAATTATTTTTACGTTATACTTTGGATGCCATTTCGTATATTATCTTTATCTAAAATTGAAGTTAAACAACTATGGGTCACAAACAGAAATATCACCTTATCCAATTAAACAACCATTCATATTCATCATGTATATGAAGATTTATTCTATTTAGATAAATGTTTACTGAAATATCTGATGTGGGCAACACATGACTTCCTTGTACGCCTATTAAGTTATAAATCCGTGGCTCAAAAAGTGATACTGAATTTGGTTACTAGTTGCCGAAGATTGCAGTAAAAACGACAATCGGCGTCGCGACATCCATCTATTGACACACACACTATTGTCACTGGATATCTCATTCCGTTATTATATGTCGTCTTCCTTCAGTAGGTAACTAGTATCCAAGATATTTCTTCATGTTCCATGACAACAATAAAACTGTCAATATCATTGGATAAAGCATAGAAATGGACAGTTTCGACATTTTAAGCGGAAAAACCCACTTAACTAATATCTTATTCTATGAAGACTTGTTGATCTCACAAATGGTGAGGAAAACCAGTATTTTAGACTCAATTTTAACACTTAAAACAAGTAATAAAAATGTTAAATTGGATTGGAAACCAAATTGCGTTTGTAACCATTATTACCGAAACATATGATTTCTCTTTTAATTTAAATATAATTTTTGATGTAAGCTTATTATGACCTTCAAGTAAAGTACCCTTTTCCGCTCACGAATCTTAACCATAATCTAGTAAATACAGTTATATCGATATAAAAGTCCTATTTACCAAATTTGAGATGTTTTACATTATATTTTAATATATTTTTTGACGAAAGTCTAATATGACCTTTAAGTAAAGTACCACTTCCGGTTTTCCAATTTAGACCAAAATCTGGTATGTTATTTAAATCAATATATCAGTTATAAATACTAAATTTGTGAAGTTTTGCATAGTATTTTAATATCATTTTTGATAAAAATCAATTATGACCTTAAAGTAAAGTACCACTTCCGGTGATCAAGCAGTGACCAAAAAGGGAGGTTCACAACTAGATTTTACAACAACCCTAAATACAAAATTTCAACTTTCTACGACTAACCGATGTTGAGTTATGCGACATACGAACGTACGTACAGACGCCAGTACGAAACTAGTCAAAATGGATTCAGGGATGGTCAAAATGGATATTTCCGTTGAAATCTGAAAGCCGAAAATTTTCGCGAATACAATACTTCCTTTACTTCGTACAAGGAAGTAAAAAATAATTAGATTACGATAGAGTTCATGAATTTTCGGGCCGCGGAAAGAATTTGTAAATTTTTAAATAATTTATGCGCTACACGGCCATTAGATTGGGGGCAGTTAATATACTTTTTTTTTTCCTTCTTTCAGCGAAGATCTTGGCCTCTCATTCTTCCTAGAAATATTTCATTCTTGCTTAAAAAGGGCCACCTTGTAATTTTAGCTGAAAAGAGAAATCTTAGCAGACTTGTAATTAATTATTTTTTCCAATATTCCGGCTTCTTCCTTCTTATTTTCTTTTTCTATTTAGGTCTCCTTTTTTTTCCCCCTTTGAAGGTTCGTGGATTTCGAGGGTCAAATATTTGGTGCAGCCATGTTTACAAGTAGTATATAAATCTTTTCAAGAATGGTTCGTCCAATATTTATAAACTGAGTTCTCGGAAGCGTCTGTCATTTTCTATGGCCCTGTTATTCCTTCCTTCCTTGTTCAAAAGATATAGTTCGAAATATCCAAAAATCATTCTTCTATCAATATTGAAATAAAATTTTAAATCTGACAATTTTCCTTATATTTTTATAAGGAATTAACCTGATATTAAAATATAATAAAAGGATATTATTTGAATATTCAAACGCGAAGTCAATTTTGCCGACTGAGACATCATCAGAGGTGAAAAATGAGTATGAATTCTACGTAGTTTTTAAGTCGATTCCATATCGCAATCAATTTTTTCCCTCATGGTTATCTATACTTTTTTTTTTGGTGTAAATCCTTTTATTGGTGTTCTTTTATTTTTTTTTTTATATTAAAAACATTCTCAATTGCTTTTATTTATTAAAATATAGCAGAGTGGATTCATTTCATGGTGAATCCTTCGAAAAACCTGTGTCAATATTTTTTATTTTTTTAATCTGCCCCTCAACGAAATTTCGCGGATACATCCGGGTAATTTTCAGATTTCTCGGGAGTAGAGACAATAATATGAGTGGGTTCTAAATTTCATTAATGAGAGATTTCTGTTTCAATGGAATATTTCCACCCCCGCTAATCCTTGATGAGTTAAATCCGTATTTTATCAACAAGGCTGCATCAGACTTGAAAAATCAATTTACTAAATATTATTCATTTGATATATATCATAATGTTATATTTAATTAATTAATATATAATCACTACTATATATTATTACGGTAGTATAAATCCCTTTTCTGGCTCTCAGGAGCGATGGATTTTGACGAGTGAGGTATCAAAAGAATGAGAATTTCACGGAGATGTGACGAATTCCAATTTTGTTTCTTAAAATCTTACAAGGGCTTAAATAAAAGTGATGAAAAAACTGGAAGGTTTCAAAACTTTGAGAGTCGGCGGATCGAGACGGGATAAGTTGGGTTTTAATGATTTTGACGCGGGCATCAAGATCATATATGATCGTTTGGATCATATTGGTCCAGCCTTTTAAAGCCTTATAACCTACCGTTTTCGAAATAAAACACGGTATAGGTCCGCAGGAGCCCTGTGCCATCTTGCGTACATGTCGTTGTCATGGCAATTTTATATCAATTTGAGTCTGTTTACAAACACTTTTAATGAGTGGGAAATTATATATTGTTTCCCATGTCCAACCCTAAAGGGCACTACTAATATGAATACTACATATAGAAAGTATTATAGCTGGATCTAATTGCCTAACTGCTAAATTGAAGAGATGTTTTCCAGTGAGGTAAGCTAATTGCTTATTAAGTATGAACTGTAACTTCAACATTACAAACTATGTAGCTTCACCAAATGTGTGTGTTAAATAAACTTTCTTAATAATATTATATTGTTTATACGAATAAATATATTTCTCTAATATCGCTTATATTTCGAATGCATTAAGAATTAGGATATATATCTAATGTGAGACTTCTCTCTCGGGTGTACTAGTATAATATAAAAGATTTAAATCATTAAAAGCGAAAAAAAACAATTTTTTATTTTTTTTTTACCGAATTGATTTTTTATTTAGTTAATCAAAATTTAATACAAGAAACACCGTTTGGAGCTAAATATACATGGTGTCCAATATAAATCGGCTCAAATGCTTGTCATGGTCAAACGGATGATCTAATAAAAAAACGTCAAAGAAAAAAGTCGTATGTCTACTTCTATACATTTTCGTATTTTTTTCGGAAAAAAAGAAAAAATGCACCTTCAGGCAATGTTCGGAAAAAAAATACGATGAAAAAAAAGATGAAAATGACGTATTATGCCTGAAAGATCCAAGCTTATGAGGTGTATGAAAAATAATAATGATGTTCAGAATTCTATAATAATAAATAAAGACAACCTACAACTGGAGGTGTTTTTCATATTTTTTTTTAAAAATAAATGGGCACATTTGAAAGAAGGTGTTGTAAGTAAACAAGTTTTCGCCATGCTTTAAACGTATCACGTCAAAGCTAAAAAGTAATACTCTAATTATTCATATATATATATATATATATATATATATATATATATATATATATATATATATATATATATATATAAGTAAATATGGGTAGACAGATATATAAATTATCGACATGAAAAAAAAGAAGTATGGAAAATATTTAAAAAAAAATGGAAATTATGTTAATGTGAAAATATATAAAATATAAAGAAATTATGTAAAATAAAATAATGAAATATATGAAAATTATTATGTTATATGAATAAATTAAAATAATAAGAAATATGTAACAGATTAACATATGTAATATATAATTAAATACATAAAAATATTAAGCAAATTAACCACGGCAAGATATAGATGTTATACAATTCAAAATGATACGTGGTAAAAAATAAAAATAAAAATAGGTGATAGGATGATAGGCTCATAAAGAAAAATGGAGGATGGTGATGAGGATTTAGGAAGAAGTAGAATATTGACGAAATAATAATGGCAGTTCATAACACCAGGACGAGCTGTCAGGCACTGGAAGCAGGTAGATAGTGGAGGACGGATGTTTCTTTCCATGTACAGAGGTAGACAAGAAACGGAGGGAACGGAAAGAAAGTCAAAGTGGAGGAAGCGGTTATAGAATACAATTTAATTTATTATATTGTTTATATGAAGAATTTATTGTTTTAAATATTAGTTAAAGGTGAAATTCGTGGGCGAGAGAATAGAATGGGTGTATGAATGGCGGGTTATGAATATAAATAAATAAAAGAGAGATTCCGATGAAAGGGAATTAAAAACGGTAAGGGGGGGAAGAGACCCTCATCATCATCCTCTCCCCCTCCTTTTTCCTTATGAGCCTAACAGATCACAAATTGTTTCTTTATCTGTTTCACCAAGTATCATTTTGAATTTTATAACTCCTATATCTGAACATGGTTAATTTTCTATTTATTTTTACAAGCTGATCCAGCAATGCGACGTTATTGCTGGATTAGAGTGTATATATTTAGATTAAATGAACACAATTAAAACTTTGATAAACAAATTTTGTATGCGTAAATGTAGTATTAAAAAATCAAATTAATTTAAGTTCAAAATAGAATTAGTTCATCCGTTCAAAAGATAATCGTCAAAATAGAATGACCATTGGCATAAAAATGTTTTTTTTTTATTTTTATTCAGAACTATTCAAAACTGCACATCAAAAATTTAATCCGGTTACAATATTTGCCTTATTCTAGCAGCGCACTTATGTTCTGTAGTTCGTCTGACCTGCAGCGGTGGGAAATTAAAACATGTCTACAATGTTCAATGCGCTGTATCTTTGCTAATAATTCAATGATTTCAATGATTTTGTGTTGTAGGGAATTAAATTATCTCTAAAATGAGCATTCGTATAATCAGCGAAAAATGTATACTGTTCGATTTATACGCAAATGAAATATAGAAGTGTTTTTTCGGCTTTTGATATTACAAAACCTAGGAACCATGAAGATGATATAGTTAAAATTTGATAAAGATTGGTTCTGTAGTTTTCGCTGTTAGACCTTACAAACGAAAAACGGACTGTCCGTTTATAAGATAGTATGATCTCTCTCTCTCTCTCTCTCTCTCTCTCTCTCTCTATATATATATATATATATATATATATATATATATATATATATATATATATATATATATATATATATATATGCAGGGTGTCCTTTTTAGATGGCCCGGCTGAATTTCTCTTGAACCGATAACGTTATGAAAAAATAAAAATTACGTATTTAATATTTTTCAGTCTAGTTAGTCTAAAATTTTGACCTGTTTTTGAAAAAAATAAATAAACGGGGTCTCTCCGATTCAGTATAACTTTAAAATTTCAAATAGAAACCTATGCCTTCCGATACATCATTTTTACGGATTTTTGAAACTGAATTCAATGGTGAAACCAGATTTTAAATTGGTCAATAAATTACAAAGTTATGGTACAAAGTTTAAAAAAAATAATGCATTTTGTTAGCTATTTTTAATTTAAAAAATCCATACTACATACAACCAGAGTTTAGTAAACCTACATTTCATGTTCGAACAGCCTACCCTCTTCGAAAATGCAAAGGTTGGCTCTTCTTAGCCACTCTTCGTTGGTGCTCAGTACGATATACTGACTCAATGGATCGACAAGCATTTTCCACTCTTAACTACAGTTCTTCAACTGATGTTGCAGGGTTATGATTGGCATAAACGCTGCCAATCATATTATTTCTCTTTTTTCACTACATCTTTAAAACAAACCTTTATTATGAATTACAGCTAAAAAGATAACAAACACGATGTGACCCAATTAATTCCTGTGTAACAAAAAAAATGTAAAGGCAATTTAAAAGAGTTAATACCGAAACAAACAAAATGTATTTGTACCATAACTTTGTAATTTATTGACCAATTTAAAATCTGGTTTAACCATTGAATTCAGTTTCAAAAATCCGTAAAAATGGTGTATCGGAAGGCATAGGTTTTTATTTGAAATTTTAAAGTTTTACTGAATCTGAGAGATCCCATTTATTTTTGTTTCAAAAACAGGTCTAAATTTTAAACTAGAGTGAAAAATATTAAATACGTATTTTTTATTTTTGTTATAACGTAACGAAATTCAGTCGGGCCATCTAAAAAGGACACCCTGTAAATATATATATATATATATATATATATATATATATATATATATATATATATATATATATATATATATATATATATATGTGTGTGTGTGTGTGTGTGTGTGTGTGTGTGTGTGTTTGTGTGTGTTGTGTGTGTGAAGAGCCTCCTTTCCTTTAATCTGCCTGCTTCCAGTACGTGACAGCTCGTCTTGGTGTTATCAACTGATAAGCCTGTCATTATTATTTCTTCAATATTCTGCTTTTTCCTAAACCCTCATCAACCCCCTCCCCATTTTTCTTATGAGTCTGTAATGGTCGTTACGTTCTCATGACAACCGTCCTCCAACTTAGCGCGCCCTACCTACTTTCATATCCTACCTCTCTGAGGCTGTGATCAGGTCTCCTGAGAAGTTATCGCCACAAGGACATTGTCGTTTCTATTAGCGTAGTGTTACTATTTAATGATTTATGTAATCAGTAGTAACCACTGTATGAAGGCCTGTGTAGTATAGAGCTCACCCGTAGGTTGCATAATAGCGAGTAGATTATCTTTTATTAGGTTTTTCTTTATTAAGCCTGGCGAGTCCCTTTGTAAATGCTGATTGTAGCTTTTGTTTTTGGTAGTACACGTCATTTTTTAGTTTATTTTTTTGTATATAATTCTTGCTTAGAAAATTGTATATCATTTTTTTTCTTTTAATCTGTGATTATTGAATAAAGCTGATAGAATCCTAAAAATATCCGATCAGATATTGTTTCTGTTTCTGTTTCACCACGTATTATTTTGAATTCTATAACTTCTATATCTTTTCGTGATTAATTTAGTTATATATTTTTATGAATTTAACTATAGCTTGCATATGTTATTCTGTCGCGTATTTCTTATTTCTTTAATTTCTTCAAATAACATAATATTTTTCATGTATTTCATTATTTAATTTTACATTATTTCAGTAGATTTCATATATCTTTAAACATAAAATCCATTTTGTTTTCTTATTGTCATATTTTTTATTTTTTTATGTCGATAATTAATTAATAACCTAATCTGTCTACCCAGTGAAATTTCCACTGTTTTTTCTTTTTTGTTGTTTATTTATCCCTTGTTACTGAAATAATATTTACAATTCTTAATCAACGCCGAAAATGAAAGAGACTTAAGTATATCAACTCATTTTCTGAAATCAACACCACTTCCCTGTTTTCGATGCTGTAACCAAAAAAAAATTTAATAGAATGAGATATTTCCAAAAGATTACGATGCCAACGTGATGGAAATTAATTTAATTACGATCATTTAAGGCATCATTTCTCTCTTGTGAATGTTAATATCGTCGATTTCTTTACATTTTATTTAAAGATTTGTCACAATCGAAAACAACTGAAATTACGAGTTTATTCCGAGGAAATACAATATTATGGTAGATATTAGCATTAAAAAGTTTCCTTTGTGAGCGTGAAGGCAGTATATCAGGTTTATCCGGCTCTTCCTTAACACGAAATATGCCTTTCTTTAGCTTTAATATTCCCGCATTATATCTCATCGCCGATGAGATAAAGTTGGAGGAAATATTAAACCGAGTAATTCTCCCAAACGGAGAAGTAAAGATAAGGAGAGAGGGGAGGGAAAGGGGGGGGGAGAGCAAAAGACTCGAAGAGTAAGGGGGGCCCCGTTTCAGTCGTAATTTCTTGCTCCTTACGTGCTAAAAACGACCCCATTTCTACTTTCCCGCTTCCGATTAAATAATCAATTTCAATTCCTTTAAATTGGGCCTTATGTATTCTATAATAAGCATAATAATAAAGATAGGGAGTTTATCTCGGAAACAGAAAGTATTTTTCAATTTAATATAAATTCATAGTTTTCACTCTCTATTTATCTTAAAATAGGATAGGAAAATAGCTCAGTGTCTTTTATTTGAAAGAAAGTTAACCTTCCGAGTACCATGGGGTCCTTTTAATTCTCGATACATTTCTAATTATTTAAATAACATTTGAAGATATTCTCATACATCTGTCATTTGACAGCCTAGACGAAAATGCGAGATAGTACAGGAAAAATAGACAAAATAAACCATACATTTTTTACATTCAAGAAACAATGATCATGACTTCGTATTCATAGTAAAAGTCGAAATCTTCAGAGTCTGCCAAAATTCCCGACGGACAACCAAAGGGTGTCGAAATGGAGGACGGGATATTCACAAAATAACATGCACAAATTAAATCGAGTAAGATGTCATTTCTTATAGCTTCTATTTTACTTCCTCGTACGAAGTAAAGGAAGTATTGTAATCACGAAAATTTTCGGTTCCCAGATTTCAACGGAAATATCCATTTTGACCATCCCTTAATCCATTTTGACTAGTTTCGTCATGACGTCTGTACGTACGTGCGTATCTCGCATAACTCAAAAATGTTTAGCCTTAGGAGGTTAAAATTATGTATTTAGGATTTCTGAAAAATCTAGTTGTTAGCCTCCCTTTTTGTTCACTACATGATTACCGGTAGTAGTACTTTACTTGTTGGTCATTATTGATATTCATCAAAAATTATATTAAAATATAATGCAAAACTTCTCAACTTATGTATATGTGATTTGCATATTAATATAAATAATATAATAATTTTTTGTTAACATTGACAGATCGGAAGTGGTACTTTACTTGAAGGTCATATTAGACTTTCATCAAAAATGATATTAAAATATAATGCAAAACATCTCAAATTTGGTATATAGGACTTCTATATCAATATGAATGTATTTACCAGATTTTATTTAAAATTGGTGAGCCGAAAAGAGTACTTTACCTGAAAATCAAAATAAACATATCAAAAATTATATTAAAATTAAATACAGAAATCATATGGTTCGGTAATAAAGGTTAAAAATGCGATTTTGTTTCCACTCCAATTAAACATTTTTATTCCTTGTTTTAAGTGTTAAAATTGAGTGTAAAATACTGTTTTTTCTCCCCATTTGTGAGATGAACAAGTCTGCAGCAGGATATTAAGATATAAGTTAAGTGGGTTATTCCGCTTAAAATGTCGAAAATGTCGATTTCCAATACTATATCTAGTGGCATTGACAGTTCTAATGTTGCCCCGAAACACGAAGAAATCTCTTGGAAACTAGTTACGTACTGAAGGAAAACGACATATAAGAACGGAATGAGACCTCCAGAAACAAGAGTGTGTGTGTGTGTGCCAATAGATGGATTTCGCGACACCGGGTGTCGTTTTTGAGATACTACAATCTTCGGAAACAAGTAATCAAACTCAGTATCACTTTTTTAGCTACCGATTTGTAGTTTAATAGGCGTACAAGGAAGTCATGTGTTGACCTCATCAGATATTTTCTGAATAACATGAGACCACTCGATGGCGATAAAGACAATAGTAAAGAACTTATTACTGATTTTAGGTAAAATACACAGGTTGTCCCGTAAGTCACGAGAAATATTTATAAAAGTAATTATAGTGCCTCACGATCAACCTAAAATTTGAACATGGTCCGATTACACGCAGAAAAGTAAGGAAATTTAAATTTTGTGTTTTTTTTAAGAAGTCACGTTTTTTCTTGAATGTGAAGCCTTCGCTCGAACAAGGTAATTAAGTTCCAATTGCACCATTGTATAGCAAACAAAGTTTCCTTTAAGAAAAATTTTTTGGCTTAACTAAATCCATTGTAAGGGGGCTTTTGGGAGGAAATGTTTTTAATTCCACACCACACTTTTTGGCGAATCAGGACCCCCAATTCTAGACCGAACGCGAAAGAAACCTCGATTTCATTTATATGATATTAACAAAATTAGAAATTTTCCAAGAAGTGGGGTACCTGGTGTATCACTTTACTTGTGAATATTTTTCTCAGCAGATACCCCACTTCTTGCAAAACTTCTAATTAGAGTATGGACACCAACCATTTTTTTAATAACAGAACAAAAATAACAGTATGAACTTATCTTCTCAAAGTTTAAGAAGAATCGATAAAAAAGAAATTGAACTTTTCAACATGAACACCCGGTGGCAAAAGAACCAACAGCGGCCCCTACCATTAGTGCCCCTAAGCTACAGATTGAGACAGCTACTGTTAGCTCATTATTACGTACCGCCAAGATATTAAGGGGTTCCATAACACCCGCAGGTAATATAGATTCACAATATCCAACATTATACATGGTGATATTTTTAAGCTATTTTAATATAGAAATTCAATTATGCAGAAGAACATGCACCCATAAATTATTAAAATTTACTAAAAATTAATATATAATTATAATTAATATAAAATATTCATAATGATTTCAACTTATTATACGGAAGTCTTCCCCTAATTTATTTATTGTTAATCGAACATTAGGATACGTTTTCTTTCTTTAAATGCATCATTAGAACGACAAAATAATATATAACATTTTTAATGATAAAACAGTTTGATTTTAAAGCATTTATAATAAAATTACTTTATAATCAACTTTATACTTAGGAGAATTTTTTTTTTTTAATAAATACTTTTATAATTTTCGAATATTACATATTACATAAATTCTATATTACCACCACTTTCTATACAAGAAGTGATCATTTTCTTTTTTACTCTCTACTTATAAATTAATATTTTTAAGTATTTGAAATTTATTAAAATCAGTTTCGACATTTATAAAGCATTTATTAAAAAAAAAAAAATATTCCAGCAAAGAAATAAAGTTCATTTTAAAGCAATTTTATTATAAATGCTTTAAAATCAAACTGTTTTATCATTGAAAATATTATATACTATTTTGTCGTTCTAATTATGCATTTAAAGAAAGAAAACGTATCCTGATTTTTGATTAACAATTAATAAATTAGGGAAGACTTACCTATCATAGCTTGAAACCATTTTAAAAAATTTTCAATAATTAAATATTAATTTTTAATAACTTTTATTAATTGATGAGTGCTATTCTTCTGCATTATTGGATTCCTAAATCAAAAATATATTAAAATAGCGTAAAAATAATATCATGCATGATTTTGCATATTGTGAATTCAACCAATTACTGTTAATATCAATTCGTGTTATTTAATTGCTGTGATATAATTATAAAATAAAATTGTGATATAATTATAAATAAAATTATATCACAGTAATTAAATAACATGAATCAACGATTAATATTAACATGAATTGGCTGAATTAACAATATGCAAAATCATACATGATATTATTTTTATGCTATTTTAATATATTTTTTATTAATGTATTTAAAAAAAAAAAAATATTTATGATATAGGAACTTGACAAAGTGATTTTGCAATCGATTCTGTCCTGGTATCATGTACAACAATCATGATAGGTTCAGCTGAAATATTAAACGAAAGACAGTTTCTTCCTTCAGAAAAATGAATCTCACGTTTCAGCTTGTAGAGTAAGATATTCCCTTAAATAAAGAATATTGAAAAAAAATAAAATAATAAAATCGTTTTTATCGATGAGGCAGATCTGGGGAGAGGTGCATAGCAATGATATAAAGAATTATATATCTATATAAGTGTTATATTTTTGGAAGACTTTATAGTGATCATTATTACAGACTTTCTTTTATTTAATTTAGCAATACTCTTTCATATTTTTAATTTCAACTTGGTTATTCAAAGATGGTTTATTGCCCCACCTTCAGAAATAAACACATATTATATTAGTTCAGCTAAAAATCATTCGAAAATGTATGGTATGTATGTATATATACACCTTTATTCTAGATCCTATTTAAATCTAGAGATATCAATGGTGAAGGGGCTGATAGAAAATTAGACAGGCGTCATATAATAAAATTAATTTTTTACACATTTTTTTTTTGCTCATTAGATGGTTGGAGGAGAGGAAATTTTAAATTGATAATGTATGACTAATACATAAAGCTGGGAATCAATCTAGGGACAGTAATTTTTTTTTTAAATTTCTAATACAGGTAAGTCAAAAACAACGTGGGGTTTGATATTACCACTTCTCCCTTCCCCTCCCCAATTAATACAAAGCTTTGTTAGTGAGAAAAATAGTTCTTCAACTCCATGACGTTAGCTCGAATATGTAACCCTTAGCATATTTAGTTGTTAAACTCTTATAAGTTGCACTAACAATAAAATTACGATAAAGTAAAACAAAACATAATTAAATCAGAAACATTCTAAGACAAATTTATTTAGCAGGGTTGTTGTATTTGATTCTAATAATGAAAGGCTCATTAAATATTAGTGCTTAGATATTCAGCGGCTTTGTTTAGGCTTTGAAACCGTTTGGATTTTGAGGTATGAAGCACGAGTACGGTTTACAACTGAGGATTTGTTTGAGTTTGCGATGGTTCAATTTGTTAATATTGAAAGATCCATTATTGTTATTTAATTAAAGGTTATATGAATTAATTAAAATTAAACATGAAAAATTAATTAATATTTTGATGATAGGATGATGATGATAGTAATAACATATTTTCATTATTGAAATGTAATAAATATATTTTTCGCAAAAAAATGAAAACACAAAAACATTATTTTTTTCAATTCGTCATAGTGATTATATTTGTATTACGGCTAAGTTTAATTTTCTTTCATTATATTCCAATTTTTAGTCTAATTTCTTCAGACGTTGTAATTACAAACGATTTTTTTGCAATTGCATTAGCACGTTTTGAAAATAATTAAAAAATACTGGCATGCGTTATTTACGTCCTCAACTAGATTTAAACTTTGAAATATTATTTTATCAATAACTTCCTCAACAGCCATTTTGATTAATTTTTCTATTAGCTTCATTACAAAAACAATTTACGTTAGTATTAAAAAATAATATGTAGTTTTGATGACAATTCTGTTTAAAAAAAAAAACATATGAATCACATGATTATACATCATCCACTTGGAACCTGAGTAGCGAAATTCGAAAATGACTGTTTTTTTCATGAGAAGCTTCCAGTGAAATATATTCTTTTAAAAATAAATATCAGATTTGTAGTTTCAATATTTACCGCAATCAAAAATTATTGTTAGTCAAGCAATAAGTATATGTAGGAGAATCGTGATTGGGTGTGCGATCAATAAATAAACAAACAAATAAGAAAAACCTTGTTATAATACAAAAATCAATTAAGTTATTTCACGGTCAACTATACTCTCACTGTTTTTTTTTTTTTTTTTTTTTTTTTTTTTTTTTTTTTTTTTTTTATAAAAATGTCGAAATCTGACCATGGAATGCCATTTCTTGAGTGCTAATAAGTACGGGAATAGCTTTACTCAATAAGTGAAAAAATTGAATAAGGCTGTTCCGTTTATTAGAGAGGTGAGAGTAGATCTCAAGGGCAACAAAAAAGTTCACATGGATCGTGGTTCGATTCCTCAAAGAAAAACAGAAAATTTAATTTTTGTATTGTTTTTTAAGTGAATAAATTAATGTTAATTTAGTGAATTTTTTTTAGTTGAATATAAAGCGATCACTCAAAAAATAATAAAGGTAATTAACTTCTTATTGCACCATCATAAAGTAGACAAAATTCCCTTCTAGCAATATATTTTTACTTAAATAAATCCATTTAAAGGGCTTTCGAGGGTACCAACAGCGAAAAGGTTTTTTTTTTTAAATTATTCTTTTCTTATATATGTTTTTCTCGGCCCCCTGCAGAGCTACAGGATACACTTTTTGGAAAACTTCTACATTTATTAAGTTTTAATATCGTATAAATGAAGTCGAAGTTTCATTTGGAATTACTTTGAATTCCCTCGGTATTTAATTTCAGAATTGTTGTGGTTAATTTATTACCAGTAAAGTCTAAAGGAGCTTGCAATGTTTAAGAAAAAAAAATGCCAAAATTTGATTCTTGATTCATGGTTAAATCATCAAAAAATGAAGATTAACTTTCTTTTTAAACAAAAGAGGTAAGTAGTACTAAGAAAATGTCCGACTTGTTATTTAATCAGTGAATTAAGACAACAGCGCTAAATCTAAATAGGCAAACTTAAAACGCTTGTCCTGTAAATTTACACTTTTTCATATTGTGGCTTATTCCGAATGAAAAATAAAAAAATGTACCACAACCCATGAAATATCTTGGGTTCAGTACTTGGTAAGGACCGTACTTTTTCTAAACCAGCGGTTGTGCAAGGAGGTGATTCGGCCGAGATCACGCTTAACCGCCAGGTTTTCTCCCCAATTAATGATACCCACTTTATAGAGGCTGGGTGAGCCCCAGGAGGGTCTCCCGATTCCGCTGGGTCTTTCTACGACTGAAAAAAGAATAAATAATTATCTGCCTCAGTCGGTATCGAACCCGAGACCTTCAGATTAGTAGCACAGTGGCCTACTCACTGAGCTACTCCGCTCCATTCTTCCAAATGGACGATATATAAATATATATTAATATTCATATTAAAGTCCAGCTAGTTACATTTGATACAGCAGAAATTTAGTTGTTTTTAATTCCACGAGTTACCCAAGATAAAATGCGAAAAATGGTCCTCTATTCGTAATTAATATAATTACGCCAATGCTAAATATTCCACACTTATTATAATTATTACTTCAATTTTTTATTTTTTCAATTATAAACTGAAGAAGGACAATAAGATTCGGCCGAAACTTTGGCAATTTCAATACACACTAACTTTTCAGTTTGCCATTTTCTTATTAAAAAGCAACCATGAACAATCCGCCAAATAATTATCTTCCTTATCTATTTCCGTACTACACCTTTCCCAGCCATGCTACACAGAAGAGGACAATGCTGGAAAATTAGGATGAGCAAGGTAAGAGGGTGCGCCGTATATTTCCAGAGTTGTGTTTGGATAAGTTGAGGCAACGCAGGCCAACTCCGCTCATAAATCTAAACCTTGCTAGGGTTAATTACTTCTCTAGTAATTAAAGGTACATCAGGTTGGACTGGGCCACTGTTCCCAAATCACCGCTTCCACGAATATATATTGTGCTTGTGCCTTTCTTAGGGGAAGGTGCCATTCCTCAAATGGATATAGGTCAAGAAATTAACTATCTCTTTCAGATCCCCAAAATGCATAAGGTTTACGCAGTAACCTGAGTTGAGTGCATAGCCGTATCATCGGAAGATTGGAAGGGTGCCCCCCTTCCAATTTTCCGATGATATGGAAATGCATAAACAAATGCATGTCTATAATGTTCAATGAGCTGCATCTTTGCTAATAATGGCCCAATTTTGATGATTTTTTTTTTGTTTGTATGGAATTTAATTACCTTTCAAATGAGCATCCGTAAAATCAGCAAGCATTGTATACTTTTCGAGTTATACGTAAATAAAATATTCTTTCCGCCATAACGTTTTTCTTCTTTTTCTCGGAGATATAGCTCATGTATGGATAGGTAAAGGGCATCAAGAATAAAAGTTTAGGCAAATTTTATTAAAATCTTCAGAGTCGTTTTGACACTTAACTCAGGGAAAAAAATGGCTTTTGGGCTTTTGCTCTATCGATATCGGTTGATTTTATTATTGCAAAACCATCTAGAAGCCATGAAGATGATATACTTAAAATTTGGTAAAGATTGATTCCGTAATTTTCGCGGATAGAGCTTACAAACGAAAAACGTGCTATAAAAATTATGTTATCTTATATATAAAAATTAATGTGGGTTTGTTTGTTCATATTTTATGCGCTGTCAAGCCGTTCTTCCGATTGCAATGAACCTTCGTCAACTCGTTGTTTTCGCTTGCGCGATGGTTATAGGCAGGTTGGGGTTTGAACAAATCGTAATCTAAGTGGTTAAAAAAAAATTATTTCTAAAGCCTAAGAAATTTTTTTTTCGAATAACTCAAAAACCATACATCTTCTGGAAAACTATAGGTACTCATTTGATAGATAATTAAATTCTATACAAAACAAAACCAAATCATCAAAGTTGGGCCAGTATTAGCAAAAATATCTTATATATAAAAATTAATGTGGGTTTGTTAGTTCGTATTTTATGCACTGCCATACCATTCACCCGATTGGAATGATACTTCGTCAAATCATTGCTTGCACTTGCGCGAAGGTAATAGGCAGGATGGGTTTGAAAAAAATCGTAAATCTAAAACATTATTTGCGAGAATCAAGCATCAAGCATTGGAGTCAGAAGACAAACATGCCGCGAGAATTGAAAAAAAACGTTCATATTCTACTCTATCTCGACGAACAATACATGTTGATTTGAATCTTGCTGCATTTCGATATGATGTCAACTACGATTACTGTTTGCATCCCAGTGTAAACATCGGCGAAATGGATAAGGTGTGTGGGAATTGCTATTCTCTTAAGTTCAACAATGAAACATCAGCAATGTGCTGCGCTGATGGCAAAGTTAAATTACAGGCATTGCATCCACCACATCAACCATTGTTGTCATCGCTTTCGGGCGGTTCTTTGGATTGCAAACACTTTTTGCTGAGCATTCGCTAATATAATTCAGCCTTTCAAATGACATCTTTTAGAGTTTTCCAAGATCAGTGCATGCCTACTTTTGAAATTAAAAGACAAATATATCACCGTGTTGGCTCATTTCTACCAGTTCCGGACGCTGAACATAAATGCGCCTGATGCCACTAGAAAAACGTTCCTCGTCAGTTTGCTATCGGCTCACATTCGATCTCAAAATGGAATTGCTTTGGCTCTTACTTCGTCAGGTATTGCAGCTACATTATCAGATGGTGGACGAACAGCATATTCGGCGCTAAAATTGCAATTGCATATGCATTTATCTGAAGCTCGAACGTGTAATATTTCAAAAGGATCTGACATGGCTAAAGTTCTTCAACATAGCAAACTCATTGTCTGGGACGAATGTCATGGCTCATAAGAAATAGCTTGAAGCACTTGAACGAACTATTAAATATTTACGGTCAAATGCACAACCGTTCGATGGCGCTCTCATCTTATATCTGGCGACTTCCGACAAACTCTTCCAGTGAGACCTAAAGCAACACCAGCTGATGAGCTCAATGCTTGCCTCAAAGCATCGCATCTTTGGAGACATGTGCAAAAACTCACAGCGACAAATATGCGCGTACATTTGCAGCCCGATGCGCCGGCAACCACATTTTCCAAGCATCTATTGAACGTAGGAGAATTTTAATTTTCTAAGGCCTAATGTAATGAATTTAATTTGTTTTAAACAATGTTATGACTCCTTTGATGAACGTTCTCATGCATGAAAATTTATTTCAATACTGCCTGGTCTTGCTGTGAGTAATTCAGGAATTTGGAACAGAACAATTGGTTATATTTAATACCTCTCCTCCACATTTGCAGGTCTTAGTAAAAAATGCGTTCTTATTTAATTGTAAATTCGATTTCTGGGACATTTGGTAACGTGGTTCTTTTAGGCATTTTTGGTTCGTGCTAGCGCTTAACCCCACCACAAAGGTTTTTAAGTAATAGGGATAATATACGCACACGCTGTTCGAAGATGGCTTTACGGTTAGAGTAAGAAATACTACCAGAGCCCAGACGGTCAGAAAAAGAATCTGATCCAGAAACTTCCAAAGAACAAACCAATCAGGAGTTAGCTGGAGAAACAGTGATCCCAATGCCCAAGATAACACAACCACAGACCGCGATGAATACGGCGAGAAACCAATATGGACCAACGAAGAACGAACAGGACTTAATCCTAGAAATCTTTCAGAGAATCCAGGAAGAGATGGAAAAGGATCGAAAAGAAATGGAGGAAAGTGCAAGGAAAATGATCGGGAAGTGATGGAGCAGGAACCTCCCTCTGCTGAAAACAAGAACGAGACGAAGCTTGAACACCAGGAAATAGAAGATTTGGGAACAGAAAAGGAACCTCAGGTGAGAGAAAATAGTGAAATATCTGTAACTTCCCCTAGTGATCATGAAGAAAGTGAAGAAGAAACATTGAAAAGTTTCACAATCGGCACCATCGATGTCATTATGAAAGTTATCATAATTGAAAATGAGGTCCATGATTTAAAACTCAGAGAGGAGAAGTATTCAGATCTCACAACTTCAGACAAGCTCTCCATCCAAGCAAGACAAGCTCTCCAGTACAAATACCTCTATGCTTAAAAATGAATTAGCCACATCAGAGCGATGGAATGAAGAACTCCCAGTAAATAAATTCGTTGGATCTTCCTGGTGTGCCACCGTACAAATTGTCACTCAAAGTCGGCGTGCCAATTATTCTCTTGCGCAACATTAATCCATCCCGATTATGTAATGGAATAAGACTCGCTGTGAAGGAACTGATGCCAAATGTAATCGAGGGAACTATCCTAAATGGAAAGTCGAAAGGAGAAGATGTGCTCATTCCACGCATTCCCACGGATATGCCATTTGATTTCAAACGGCTGCAGTTCCCCACTGACTGCGTTCTCAATGACTATCAACAAGGCACAAGGTCAATCATTTGAAGTGTGCGAATTAAATTTAGAAAATTCAGTTGTATGTTGCATGCACGCTAGTCGGGCAGCCAACACATTTATTTGTCTTCGCTGAAGACGGGAAAACCAAAAATATTGTCTACCCTAAAGCACTTAATAATTAAGTCAAAAAAAATAAAATGAATATCCTTGAAACGTCTTCTTTAAAGATTGTTCTATTTCAATGAATGTATTCATTATCGATAAGAAGATAAATATCATTCTTTTTTTCTTTTCATTTCTATTTCCTTTTCATTCTATTATTTTATCATCATTTCTTATTTTTTCTCTGCGGCATCAACGCGCCAGGTACTAGCTAGTATACAATATAATAGCATGACATCATTTGAATATAATTTTTTAAACATATTTTGTACTTTGTACTAAATAGCATCTACTTAAATTATTTCGTATATTGTATTAAATAAGATGGCAGGTTCTTGATGAAGTCTGCTTCACTATGGTGTATAGGGGACGGCACTCCAACCGCACGGAAATTGTTTCGCGCGGTGTTCACCTCAGTGACTTGTCTAACTTACTGGAATGCCTTCTCGTCTAACAAATAGCTTCGTTTATAAATTTATCAATAATATCTTCAGAACATTATTGATCAGTTTTTTGTGGAAGTTCTTTTCATTTTTAAAGTTAAATATTTTATTGCAAATTCAAAAAAAAAAATTTCTTTTATATATTTTCAGATAGCAAAGGCGTTCAAAATTGTAATAAACACGAATTATACAATAATTTTACTACTTCATTAAACACACGGCAATATCAATTCAATAAAGATGAGAAAATATTTATTCCAACACGTTTATAACATTTAATTTTTAAAATCATTACAGAAGTTCAAAACAGAAAACAAAACCGTTAATTGTATGATATTATTTCTTCATTTTCACTAAACTATTGAAATTCATATCATAGTAAAATGAATGGACAATAAAATTAAAAATAAAATAATTAATAGCGACTGATTATAAAACCCAAAAAATTTTATGTGAGATTTGACTGGAATGTATCACTTCGGTTTATTTGTGTCGGTTCAATGTCATAAAGCACAATACGTCTTTTTTCATTTTCATAAATGTTTTATCAACATTTTTTTTTTTTTTTTTCCTTCTAGGGAATTTCGAAATCTATTATGCAGACAGAAATCACTCGCATTGGTAAAGAATTAACATTTGATTGAACCTGTAGTAATGTTTAATATAAAATATGATTTCGTACTACCCTATTGTATGGTCTACCACGTGGTCTGTCGGTTTCCCCTGTAACCTATGCTGTAACTTTCTTATCACTTCAGTTTTACTAATTAAAATTATTAGTAAAGTATTAATGAGTTGTTCCTTAATAAGAGTCGTTCATTTTTAATTTATTTTATCACTTCTGCTTTGTTATTAAGCATTAATAAGCCTTTTGTTAATTAATGCCGTTTCTTTTGAGATTTTTATTTTTATCTTCCGTTTTGAACGAAAACAATTAGGAATTGCCTTCACTGGATGATGGTGCTGTGGAACATTTAAAAAATATAGGGATAATTCCATCAAAAGAAGACTGTGAGAATGGGCATGGTATTTCCATTATTAAATAACTGAATTTAAATTAAGGTAATGCCCCGACCTCAACTGAAAAGGTACTTCTTTTGAGCAACCGAAAGTTGATCAAATTAAAGCACCGATAATTTTAATTTTTAACGCCGCCATTTAAATTCAAAGTTTTGGGATTAGTCCATTTTTTAAAAAAGGAATTTTTGTATCATTATAAAATGTGATCACAATTTAATTTTTTAATGCTGTAACATAAATTTCTATAAATACAAAGAAGATGGACGATATCGGTGTCAGGTTATGAGAGACAACATCAGGCCATATGTTCGACCGTGTAATACGTAAGTAACTGTGGTTAAGGTGTCACACTTAATTAATATTAGATGTTATTAATAGGCCAGTCAATGAGAGAATTGTAGATAGAAATGAGGGGACGGAACTGATTTTAGGGCTTTGTTGGACTGGAGGTGAACAGACTAAATTCCCCGGATCTAGGAGCAGAGGAAAAGAGAGGAGGGAGGGAGAAGATCATACATTTCAGTTTTTCATGTACATCTTGAAAACGCTTGGCCCTAGGTTAATAAGTTTTATTTAAATAATTGAAGAACATTAAATTTCCTACAAGAATGTTCGTACTAAATGTTTGCGGATCTGTTATAGTTTAAGAAATATAAACTCTTCAAAGTAATAAATTCTACCCCCCAAAAAAAAAAAAAAAACATTTTTGACTCTTTGCTAATCTGGAGTATACGGACTTTTCTTTTTATCGTATTTACCGTTTGCTACTTTGAAGAGCGCATATTTCTTAAGGTATACCAATTACGAAAAAAATAATCAGAAACATTCTTGTAGGAAATGCAATGCTCTCCAATATTCTGCCTAAAATGTTTTAAGCTAGGACTAACCATTTTCGAAGTATAAACGAAAAACCGAATAACATGACCTTCCTCCTCTCCTCTGTATACTCCTAAATTTGGAGAATTACAGTGTGTCTACTTCTTAGCTAGTCCAAACAAAGCACTGACGTCAATTTTGGCCATCCCGTCATTTCCGTCCTTATTGAACATGATTTATTCATCAAGACGTATGTTTAATACCCCTTATTGTTCTATAGGAAGGCAATGTTGGTTTATTATCTTCTTTTTTTTTTTCTTTTACTAAATAAGATTTGTTCTGGGATAAAGGATCGCACCAATTGATTTTAAGATCTATTTTTCAGACAGACAGGCAGAAGTTATCGTATAGGATGTAATATTCCAAACTGATAACGATGTGACTAAATCAGTCAAAACATTGGGGTTACCTAAACAAAAAATGGGCAGGAAAAGATACCCGTGCGAGCGATGGTAAGTAATTACACAATTGTATGATGAACTGGCAGTTGGAAAATGAGTGTAGGACCGTAACATACATGGACCCGCGGCAAAAACCTTGTTCGTTCGAGGGGGGGGAGGGGGAGAGGTATTCTGTTGGGGAGATGCGCTCAGGAATTGCTAATGAGAAAGGCTCGCAGGTGGCTCGTACAGGTCCGCTCTAATATGATATGTGTACATCACGCTTGGATTTTCACGTGTGGAAGCCTTTATACACGGGAATGACTGAATTGTGTTTTACATGAAAAGTACGAAGGTAAAAAATCTTTTTTATCGAAAAATAAATATTTATCGATACAACGGGAACGGCATACATTTAGGAAGCGCATATCCGAAACATTAGGTGAAGTGAATAAAACTGAGCACGTACTTACAAAAAACAGAGCAGGTGCTCTGGTTCGATGTGAACAAATAGAAGTTACACAATGAAATACTTACATAATCTATTATTATTTATTTAAAACAGATCTTCGTTCAAAACTAATTTCCTATATTATTATTTTACAATTCTTTTAATTATTATTTTACTTAGTGTATAAAACTTAATAATATTGAATAAAACGTAATAATACATGCTATGCAAGCAGGTACTCAGAAAAATGCCGATCTTCAATACACTTTAGTAGACATAACATTTTACTGAGTTCCTGCTCACATATACATTCTAAATACATACATTCTCACGTTTTATTTACTTAGAAAGGTGACCAGGTACTCCGAATCAACAATCAGTCCATATTTGTAGAGCACGTGTTCCATACAATTAGCAAAATAATAATTAAAATAACTGTAAAATAATAATAAAGGAAATTATTTTTTAACGAAAATCGGTTTTCAATAAATAATAATAAAGTATTTAAGTATTTCATTGTGTAAATTCAATTTCATTACATCGAACTTTATTCACCTATAATATTTCTCAGTTATTCCGAATCGGTAATTTTTGTATCGAGAAGTTTATTTCGAGAAAACTGTGTTTTAAACACGAAAGGACCAGGTTTGAACCAGGATGGTTTATATTTTCAAAGTTTTATTTTTTTTTATAAATAAAATTAGTCATAAAAAAGTTAATGCGAAGCGAATGAGGTTTAACATGTTATATGTACAAGCTTGTATATGCTGATTATTTGTTAATGTGGCTTTATCCCCTCTCTTCGACGGCAGTTCTTCCTTAGTTCTTACCTATTCCCTTCTAATAAACCTTCCTATATCACCGAATTCCTTAATCTGCGTTCCTTCATCCACTCCTTAAACACCAGAACCCAACAAATCAATATTTATACTCCATCACATAGAGCTGCTTCCTTTGACAAATCCTTTCTTGTTCGTTCCTCCTCCTTGGAGAAATTCTTGCCAATTTCTATCCCAAAAGCCTTTTCCTTACCTTCCTTCAAGCATCCATTATTTGATCACCTCATTAAATATCAGTCCTGTCAAATGTAAAATGTATGCATAAATTTGATTATTTAGCATAAAAATTACTCAGCTAGATCATATGAACATACGTAGATATGTTCCTTGTTTTTATTCTTAGTGCACTTAGTCCCAGAATATAGATAATGTTTCATTTCATTATTTGGTTATCTATATTTTTTGAGAAGTTAGAATCAAAATTATATTAATAATTTTTATGGAAGTAAAGTATTAATCAAAATTTAAAAATTAATCATTATAATTTTTTTAGATTCATTTAATTATTTCAATTATTTCATTTTTAGCTTTTTTTTTTAAATGTGAATTGATAATTTCTAAATCGTTTGCGGATAGTTCCAATTTTTTAATTTAATTAGAATTTTACAATGTTCACAAACTCGAATAAGTTTTTCTTTTTCTGGTTATTTTATAACTATTAATTTTATTCATTATTTAGTTTAGGACAGATAATTACAAAAAAGTGATTGTATTTATATTTTTCTCAGTACAACTCATTTTTTTTTTTAATGTGCAATTTTCGTTACCTACGATCCTTTTTTAATTTATCCAACTGTTATGCACTAGATAAACAGAATTATAAAAATAAAGAAATGACGAATTAGTGGGCAACCATGTCCTGAATAGAAACCTAATAGAAAAGTGAAAGTTAGAAATTGAAATAAAAAAAAGAACATAAAAACATTTAACTTTTTTGATTTCTCCAAAGTATGTCATAACTCCATTCTATAATACTTAGATTAATTAATTTTCAGGAACAATTTTTTTGCAATTTTTAATGCTTGTAATCCTTTGTAGATTTGTTCTTAATTGCGAAAAACCTGTTGTTGTTTTTTTTAACATCTTAATGCTGTGTAGTAGAAATCGGCTCAAACGGTGCTTTTAATTTCAATAATATTGAACTTATTTTTATTTTTTTAATTCGTGGAGTTATTTTGAATAATATGAAAAATTTACATCTTGTTTACTTTTTTCTTTTTTTAAATACCTACCCTACTGTATTGGTACTGCCGCTGTAAATCGCAAGAGATTGATTGAGCAGTTAGCACTTACTGGATGGGCACAATTAGGGAACTGCTAAATACGAGCAGTCGTGCAGAGGAAAGCTCTATCGACCTTCAGTCTGAACTAACTGTGGCCGAGGAGCACGCGAAGGCTGAATACTGAGCAGGATTCTATATCAGAGCTGCCCGCCGCTCCAAAGTAGAACCTCTAAAAAAATATATTCCCCCTACCAAATATATGGGCATTTTATCCGAAGTGGTACATTTCGCTTGAATTTACTTTATTGTTGGTGTCATTTAAATAAAAAACAAATAAATATTGTCCAGTCAATGAATGCTTAAAAGGGGAGTGTAGACGGAAAGACAGAGAGGGGGAAGGCAAAATTGACTTCAGGTGTTTGGATTAGTTATGGATAAAAATACGAAAAGTCCTGGGATCTATGAGCAG
Organism: Rhaphigaster nebulosa; assembly: GCA_948150685.1. NCBI lineage: Eukaryota > Metazoa > Arthropoda > Insecta > Hemiptera > Pentatomidae > Rhaphigaster > Rhaphigaster nebulosa. Next base: position 43,354,009 of record OX411312.1, on the reverse strand, counting down.
AGGCAGAGAAAAGAAGGGGAAGAGAAAGTCAACTTTTTCGTTTATATTTCGAAAATGGTTGATCCTAGCTTAAAACATTTTAGGTAAAAAATTGAAGAGCATTACATTTCCTAAAATATTTTTTTTTTGTTGTACCTAAAATTATGATTTTCCTTTTGTTCTTTTCTTTTTTTGAATTGGAAAGGTTCCATTGATGTAGATTTCTTAGAGAAATAATGTCAGATTTTTAATTTCAATATTTACCGTAATATAAAATTATTATAAGTTTACTAGTCGAACGTAATGACTTCCTACAAACTGTGATTAGAGAGTAACTTTATAAAGACCAAAAGGTATCAATTTCAATAGGTAATCTAAAACAACATCATTTATGCTAAACATAAAATCTGTACTTAATGAAATTCAATAAAATATTTGCATTTGATTTTGATTTTCAAATTCAATTTATTGTTCAATAAAAAGTTTATTTTGTTTGATATAATCCATTTAAACCTTGAACTGAGGAAGGATGTATCACATTCGAAACTGTTTTCAATAAAACAAATTTATGGAAGTGGCAAATAATTTGTCAATCCCTAATTTATTTTATTTATTTATTACTTCCTTGTACGCAGTAAAGGAAGTATTGTAATCGCGAAAATTTTCGGTTTTTAGTTTTCAACGGAAATATCCATTTTGACCATCCCTGAACCCATTTTGACTAGTTTCGTCGTGACGTCTGTACGTACATTCGTACGTTCGTAAGTATCTCGCATAACTCAAAAACGTAGAAAGTTAAAATTATGTATCTAGGATAACTGTATAATTTAGTTGTGAACCTCCCTTTTTGGTCATTTTATGATTACCGGAAGTGGTACTTCACTTAAAGGTCATTGCGGATTTTTAAAAAATTATATTTAAATATAAGGTAAAACTTCTCAAATTTGATATACAAGACCTATATATTAAAATAAATAACATAATAAATTTTGGTGAAAATTGGCAAACCGGAAGTGGTACTTTACTTGAAGATCATATTAGACTTTCATCAAAAAATATATTAAAATGTAACGAAAAACATCTAAAATTTGGTAAATTAGACTTTCATATCGATATGAATGTATTTACTAGATGTTCGTTAAAATTGGTGAGCCGAAAAGGGTGCTGTACTTGAAGTTCATAATAAACTTACATCAAAAATTATATTAAAATTAAATTCGGAAATCATATGTTTGGGTAATAAAGGTTACAATCGCAATTTGGTTTCCAATCCAATTAAACATTTTTATTACTTGCTTTAAGTGTTAAAATTTAGTGTAAAATACTGGTTTTCCTCCCCATTTGTGAGATGAACAAGTCTGCAGCAGGAAAATAAGATATAAGTTGAGTAGGTTTTGCCGCTTAAAATATCGAAACTGTCGATTTCCAATGATTTATCTAGAGATATTGACAGTTTTAATGTTGTCACAGAACACGAAGAAATCTCTTGGAAACTAATTGCCAACTGAAAGAAAACGACATATAATAACGGAATGAGACCTCCAGAAACAAGAGTATGTGTGTGTCAATAGATGGATGTCGCGACGCCGAGTGTCGTTTTTGGTTACAATCTTCGGAAACTAGTAACCAAATTGAGGATAACTTTTTGAGCCACCGATTTATAATTTAATAGGCGTACAAGGAAATCATGTGATGTAAACATCAGATATTTTTTTGAAATGTCTTTATTATCCAAAATCTAAAGGCGTTTGCACTGTATTTTTTTTTGTCTAAATCTGCCCCAATTTGGTTCATGATTGAAATATTAAACATGAAGATTAACTGTTTTTAAAAACAAAAAAGTTAAGTAGTATTGACTAACAAAATTTTTAACTTGATTTTTCATCAGTGATTAACCCAAATTCTTAAACTTTAAAAGCTACTCCTGTAAAATTTAACTTTTTCGTATTGTGGCATTCTTCTTCCAAACGAACTATGTATGTATATTATATATGTATATGTATGCAGTCAACCTTCTATCATTTAATTATTTTTTTTATGCTCAGAAATAGAGAACAATTACAAAGAACCACATATATAAATTTAAATTCTTTGACAAATGAAATCTTATATATTAATATTAAAACAATAACGGATGCCAGTAAATATTCCAGTATTGGATAACAAGCGAGTTATTATCAGGCGTTAAATCATAAATCTGAAATGTGAACATAAACATAAAAGGAGACAGCAAACCTGTATTGTTGTAATTTTCCGTAGAGTAACGAAATAAACAATGTACGTAATTTATCTGGACGAGATTCAGTTAATTTGCAGAACAACAGTTCTACGCTGAAATTATTTCCACTACCAGCTGCCTGTTCATTATTTCCACCAGGAATAATACCGCTGTATTTCTATATAATTATGTAATTATAAGGAAGTTTTTGTTGTTATGAATTCTGCATGGAAACGAGTCACTATTTGTATATAAACATCAAATTAAATTAATGTTTATATACATCATACCAGATCTTCGCCCTAAATCAGGTATTCGAAAAACGATGGGAAGTAGAACATGATGTGCACGCCTCATCTATCGGTTTCAAAGCAGCCTATGATTCCTTGAGCAGAAACTTTCTTTGGGAGATTATGACTGAGCAGGGTGTTCTCGGTAAGTTGCTGAGATTGACGAAGGCGTGCAAAAATGATCCTTAATAATCCTGATATCTCAAGCCTATAAAGTTGCAGCAGGCCTGAGGCAGGGAGAAGGACACCCGCCGATAAGAGAAAATGGAGGAGTACATCGAAATGAAGCATAAAATTCTAGGGACTGGTACTGGTACTGGCAAGGGCGGGGGGACAAAGTCCGGCAAGTGGGCCTGATGGTCCTTTTTGCCAACCCCGGGGGATTACCAATAGAAATAGCTATTTAACCCTCCATATCGAACCTTCTGGTTTTTCTAATGAAATTCAGAAGGGATGTCCATTCGATGGAGGGAGCCTCTTGTATTCTGATTCTATCAGATCCTAACAGTCTGTATCTCAGTGACGCATATCTATCACATTCGGCTATGTAGTGTAGAGCAGTTTCAGGTGCCTGCCCACAGGAGTGGCAGGTCTCATCTTCCGCTATTCCACATATCTTTAAGTGTCTTTTTCAGTCTGCAGTGCCCTGTAAGTACCCCTATATCCTTTCTGTTGAGGCCCAGCAGCCATTTGGTTCTAGAAGCAGAGGGTTTTTTAATTAGTTCCTTAGCCTGTCTAAGGCCCGTACACCCCCTCCACTCCTTACCTGCTATATTCCATGTCCAATCCTGGACCTTCTTCCGCTGATATCTTTTAGAGATGCCTACTGACGGTTCTGGCCCAAAGATAGGGTTCTCAGCACCTTCTATAGCAAATTCTAGGGAACATGGATGATATAGCAATCAAGCTGATTTTAAGAGGCTCGCTAAAATTTAACAAAAAATATGATAGTATGCCAACAAATCCATACCTACAACAGTATCTGCGTGGATGGCAAATCATTCCCAATGGTAGACAGGTTAAAACACCTCTGCTCCACAATAATCTCAGTAAATGACCAACTAACAGAGATCAGCGCATAACAAGCGCAAACAGAGGTTTCTTGTCTCTTTCAAGGGTATCCCAACCTGGAGGACCGCGAATTTGATTTCGGGGTTACTTTCCCATAGACCTGTCTACCCCAACGCCTGTATTAGGGGCAAGGGCACCACGAGGAGCTATAGGTCGGATTTTGCCCCCTATAAGTAGTTAAAAAACAAATATATATATATATATATATATATATATATATATATATATATATATATATATATATATATATGTGTGTATATTTGTGATGAAACTTAAAAACATTAAAGGATACCCCGAGCAGATAAAGGAAGAAATAGAGAAACTGGAGATCAGAGAAGGTCCTTGTGGTGGAGAGGAGATGAAAAGGTGAAGGAAGGTGGACAGAGGAGCGTAGAAGGGAAATGGGGGAAAAGATGAAGAAGGTGTGGGCTGAAAGAAAAATGAAAGCCATGAAGTGATATACGCGTGATCCTTAGCTGGCCTTTGTCGCGATAAATAATAATAAATATATATATATATATATATATATATATATATATATATATATATATATATATATATATATATATATATATATATAAGAATAAATGAAGGTTGATGGTACAATATATTCCAAATAAAATGGATGGAAAAGAAAAAATATTCATCTAATAATAAAAAAAAAAAAAACGTAGAAAGGAGAAAATAAAATTCAACTGTTGTACAAAATTATTTTTAAAAAGTACACAAAATCATGTGGATAGAAAAAAAAATATTGTAATCTATGTACAAAAATGTAAATGTGGAGGAAAACACGAGAAGTAGTACATTATAGTTTAATAAAAAAGAGCTCGTAGAGGAAAAAATAGAATACCATAAAAAAGAAAGAACTCTTCTCGTAACCATAGGAAAAAAAAAATGTGTATGAAAAGTGAAATGAAATATATGTTCATATTCACAAAAAATGTTATTACTGGAATCAAATTTTTTCATAATACATGATTAGCCAGCCTCTGACTGGATTGTGAAGAGGAGCTGCTTAAGGAGGGTTTTAAATGAGCATAAAAAGGAGGCATGCCGGATTTTAAGATGGAGGGAATTCCAGAAAGTAGTCTAACGGGCACTAAAGGAGTGTTGAAATGAGACGGATCAGTGAAAAGGATTATAGATATCAGAAGATCGTAAGCAGTGGAAAGTGGTAAGGTAGTTGATAGATGAACCTGAATTGGAGGAAATTTTAGACAAAGAAAGGACGATAGTCGTTGATTATTTGGTAAAGTAACGTGCCTAGGAAATATTGTCTACGGTAGGAGGGGAAAAGCCACTCTGAGTTAGAGTCTTATGAAGATATTCGGTTTATATATATATATATATATATATATATATATATATATATATATATATATATATATATATATATATATACCGAATGTATATTAACTAAATATTTTATGTTAATAATCAACTTAGTACGTCAATCTGAGTTGGCTATTCAGCTGTAAGGGGGAAATAAAATGAACGCAAACATTTAAAAATTCACATATTTTAGATATATTAGTAAAGCAAATACTTTGTAAATCACAAACTTATTAGCATTAGTTCTTACGTATAGTTCAATATAAAAAGAAAACCGAATAAAAGAATTTAGGATCGTTATGTCTTCAGTAACAGTGTCAAAGTTCAAACAGATCTACTTAAAAATTATATATTAAAATATGTTAAAGCTTGAAGGAGAAACACACATATTCATTCAAAAGTGTATAATTCGGCTAAAAAATCTTTTTAATACTTTTCTTCTAAAGAACATTAGGCATTTAATATTCATTGTGAAAGGTCAAGTTTGGAAAGGAGTTGAATTTAAATATTTTCTGGTAAAAGGCTAACTTTTGTACCTGACGACGTCTAACTTTCCGATAAGAAACTTTGCTCATCAGGTAACCAAGTGTATTTTCCTGCCCATTCCATTCCCTCATAGAATAGAACTTTATTCCACTTTAATTATCGCCAATAATGGACAAGTCATTAAAATGTAATTGTATTCCATTTGACATTATTCCGAGTCGGAGTTTCAAGGGGAAACTTGGTTTGGAGCTCTATAGGAAAAGTGTATTTATAATTTATGAAAAATATACGGTTATTTCCGTCACGGATACCTTAAACTTTTTATGTAATAAAGGATTTTTATAAAATAAAAGTAAAAATAATAAAACAAAGACTTAAGAGGTACTCTAAATAAAAAGGAATCATAAATTGGCACAAAGTTTTACCAATGATATAATCTATAAATTGCGAATTGAGTATTGAGAATCAAGTCAAATCAAGAATGACTTGCTTCAACACAACACTTGGTAGCAGATGCATCATCATTTTTATCTTCATTAAGCATATAAAAAAAAATGGAAAATTAAATGATCAATATGATTAATTAATGACGTAAATTTTTTTTCATTTTACTAATATTTTAGCACTTACTTAAAAACAAATTTTTTTTCACACCCCTGAGCAATCTTTTTTTTACTTTATTAAAAAACAAATTTACTTTATTAAAAAAAAAATCCGTGAGCAGTGGAACTCCGTCACTAAAGTCGTATTTTAACTTTAAAAAATATATTATAAAACGGGGGAGTAAGAAAAAAATTCGAGACCCACAAAAGACAGTTTCCTAACAAACCGAAATTTACCCGTACTTTTATTATAAGGTTCTGCATCTCCGCTAATCTTCGATACAAAAAACAATATATACATAGATATTTTAAAAAATCGGAAAACCCGGGGGGAGTGGGGAAACCAAGTCGAGGCCCCCAAAAGATACTTCCCCAACACCAACTCAATTAAAATACAAATTTTCAGCACTATAAACTAATATGGTGGAGCTGTTAAAAAAACTTAAAAAACGCCGAAATTTCAAGTAAACATACCGAAATTTTGACTGAGATTTACCCGTTCTTTAATGGTATCGTTCTGCCTGGAAGAAAGCGCTACATACGGAATTTCAGCTCATTTGACCAATAGGGGGCCACTAGAGGTGTTCAAATGTAGCGCCTCAAAAAAAAAAAAGAAAGAAATATATATATATATATATATATATATATATATATATATATATATATATATATATATATATATGTATATATCAGACATCTCCAAATCTTCCATAATCGTGCTCTAGGGGTTATGAAACGGATACCAAACGCAGTCCGGCCGCTCACCGCCGATCTTCAGGCCACTGCAATAGTCTATTTTTTTCGGAAAAATAAGACTAAAAAGTGTTTCTTCATTAATCAATTCAGGAATTTTCTGAAAATTCATCTATGTAGGATTAAATATATAAAAAAATGTTTTGTTTTTTGTGTTTTTTTGCAAAACCTGAAACATCTTTTCTACCCTAATAATTTCAAACAAGATTCAATGGATTATTGTCAATCACGGAGTGCGATCTTTGAGAATGAAACACAGTATGGAAATGTAGAGCTTTAATGCGTGGCGACATTTCGGACTAAGCTATAGAGCTTTATCAAGGCAGACTCGAAGACAGAAATCGAACAAATAAAATCTATTAATCTTTTTTTTTTTTAAAATATAGAGGTTCGTTCACTTTTTGTCATCGGGTAAACCCTGATGAAGGCTTATAACTTGGGTAGTAATAGTAGCTCGATATATCGAAACAAATATATTTCGATATATCGTACATCGAAAAAATATGCCTCGTATGATCAATGGCCAGATTGAATAGCGAAGGTGACAAGGGTCTACCGTGGGGTACTCTTCGTAGCACATTGATCTGGCCTGTCACGTGTGCTTCTACAGAGATCTTAATTTTGTTATTGCATAGGAGAGCTCCTATCGCGTTTTTCAGGTTCGGTGACACCCCTCTTGCTTCTAGTGACAATGTGATCATGTTCACCGTTGTCAAAAGCGCCAACAACGTCAAGAAACACCACCGCGCAATCATTATTCTTTTGTGTGGCATCTATTAATAATTTTTTTTTGAAATCAGCATACCTAAGCCGTATAAAAAAAATAATTAAAAAAAGTTATATTTATTAGATAATTTTTATATAAATGTTTTGGATATACAAACTTAATTAACAAGAAATATCGAACCATAGTGTAATAATTTGCAATGTTTTTTTAGTTAGTTCATGCAGATATTGATTTTAAAAAAAGGTCTAAATGATTTTTATAAAATTTAAAAAGTAATTAATTCTTGAAATTTCTGTAATCATGCAACATTATTTTAAAGGCTATAATGCCACAAACACCTTTCGAGAAAATAAATGAAGTATATAAATCTATATAATATATAAATCGCGCAGAATTTTCTTACCTCCTATTCCAGGAACTATTCCCATTTAATATAGACCTTCTAGTCATGTAGGATCTGTGTAATATCGTCCTCTTCAATATGAGACCAGCGGGATAGCCAAAGACTTAATAAAAGCCCCATCCCATTTTGGGCCGGCTGCCTGGGACCTTTCCGTTTGGGATAACAACTTTAGCGATGCTTCATTCAAGCCGGGCCTCGGACTTAATCTGTTTAAGTCCCCCTCATCAGTTTGGGGCCAATAATGGCAATCGCCACCCGCTATCGGTTAACTCCTACTCCGTTTTCCCTCCCCATAATCTCATCATCAATGTCAAGTTCTTTTCCCATCTTAGTGCAGTAACTTTTTTTTTTCTGGTCTTTCGTTTGGGCAGTCATGCTGTTTAAAAACTATATTACAATATTACATATATGCTAATAGCCCTTTAAATTTAGTCTTACAATTAAAAATCGTATATAACGTTTCCTAGACTTTTGGGAGAATGACATGCTTGTTTTTGAAAAAAAAAAATGTCAAGTCTCTTGTTTCAAAAACAGTAACGTGTCAACTTTTTAAGGAATTCGAAAATACTACACCATCATAAATTTAAAGGTCATTTTCAAAATTTGTGCAACATTGAATTCCACAGGTTTCAGTTTATTTTTAACTTTTTCTTCTAAATAAATTTATTAAAGGATTAGCATTATAATAATATGCTATAAGGAGAACTAGTGAATATAATAGTACATGATATTCCGTAAAAATTATTTTTATATTAAAAAACGGTTTATCTAATAATGTCCCTATAATCTGCCATGAGTGTGACTTCATGACTATCTAGATTTAAATGGGATTTATTGGAACCATTATTCTGTTAGATTGGTAATGATTAGCCATTTTCTCTTTTGTTAACTGCAGATGTGTATTTTCCAGACCAAGTTTAATTGTAGAGATAGAAATGTTTGAAAACCAGAATAACATGGTTAGTATTTTAATCCACTTTCATTAGTTTTAATTACTTTCATTCATCCTATTAATTTACTTTAAATGTAATGTTTTGAACATTCATACAATTTAGTTTCCAAGTGCATGATATTTTTACCACTTTGTTAGCCGTTCATAAAATGTGCAATCCCAAGTTACCATAATGCGCTCTTAATAATTTAAGACAAGTTTAGGTATTTGGTAAAAATTATTGATGAACTGTATGAAATTGCATTTATTTTGAAAATGGCCCAATTTCAATTGATTCATTGCTATTAACTGACAAAGAAGGATGATGTTGCTTTGATAGTACAAAAGGTAATTATAAAGTATTTAAATGCTATTTATAATACTGGAAGTATACCGTTCTTCGTTTCTACGCTGATAAACTTAGCGGCTAATTAATTATAAAATAAAATGATTTTGAATAATATTTTATTAATAGCCTGGTGTACATCGCCGCAATGGAACTGCATTGGCTAATTGGCGAAGTGCCCTCTTCCTGAAGCCTAACATCTAATGTCGTTATGTTATCTTTACCACAAAATAATTGAACATTAAATCAAATCATATTGCATAATACAGATAATACGAATTACATATTCATAGATCGTATATTGCCAGAACTTTTAAAACACATTATATATCTTAAATGTGTTAACTAAATCTTGTTCGATGAAATCTTGTTTGAAGAAATAATATATATATATATATATATATATATATATATATATATATATATATATATATATATATATATAATAAAAAGGTAAAATTAAATTGGGATTAAGTTTAATTATATTTTGTAATTGTCTGTAATAAATTAATATATATATGAAAAATTGAATTAGACTTTGTCATAAAAAAAAATTGAAATATTCTAATAAAAATACACACATTGGCATGATTTTTGTAACATTGATGAGAATAGGTGAATATGAAATATTTCGTAGCCCTAAATCCGAAAATGATAAGCTAATTATTATAACACGTACACTATTTTTTTGTTTCAGAGGGTGGAGGTTGATGTGGAAAAAAAATGGAGGCGACATATTGTTACAATCGAATATTTATTTACGTGGAAAATCTATGCAAAGCCATTAAAAAATGCATTACATGATATGTCATACTGTGAAAAACTAAAAGATGGTATATTTATTGGACCTCAAATAAGGAAGCGTCTAGGTAACTTCCGTTTTTATGAAAAATTATATGAAAAGGAATTGGCAGCTTTGAAGTGTTATGGGCAACATTACGGAGTATTATGGGAATAAAAAATATATTGCATGAGCTGTCATACAGCGACAAAAAATCTAGTGTTCTGTAGTATCCCCCATCTTTTTTAAAAACCAGCAATAGTCGCCCAACATAGATTAGTTCCAGCACCACTGCTATCTTGTTTCCGTCGTCCTGATGTCCTGGTGAAACATCTCTCCTTCTTCGTCGCTTTCTGCACCTAAAGTTTCGGAGAAAAAATAGGAGTGTACTTTAAGGATATACGACGCCTTTGTATTTCATAGGTTTTCAAGAGTTCATCTATGAGATATATATAGTTTTTGTCTTTCTTGTTGTCCAGAAATTCTTTCACTACACCTACAAAACACATCCAAGCTGCCAAATCCTTTTCATTTGACTTTTCACGAAAACGGAATAAACTAATTCGATAATCATCTATATCTTTGCATAGTTTTAACACGTTTTTGGTAAATAAGTATTAGATTGTAAAAATATGTCGTCTACTCTTTTCTTTTTTTTTTTTTTTTTTTTTTTTTTTGGGGACCAGCACAATTTCTAAAAATATCCTGGCGCCTTGACAAGGCACTATCATTTGAAAATTATCAAAGAAAATATATTATAGAGGCTCAGCAAGACGGAAGACATTACATGAAGTATTATTTTAACATTTAATTTTTATTTTTGTAAAATAATAATAAATAATTTAAAATTTCACAAATATAGATATAAGCAAATAAGGTTCTTATTTCTCACAAAATTAAATTAATCAGCCTCTTTTTCTTTTGCATATGCTAAAAATATTTTTTTTATTTAAAAATTAATTAATGTTGAATTTTTATAACTTATATTATTTTGTTATTAAATTCTGTTATTAATTATTATTATTAATTTAAAATCAAAGACCAATAACATTATTTTTTTAATATTTCAATAGATAAAGCTTTAGAACCCTTACTATATATATATATATATATATATATATATATATATATATATATATATATATATATATATATATATAAGTTAAAGACCGGAGCGTGGCAGTATCAACCTTAATACCATCCTGGAATGTAAACAACATTCCGATTGTATATAAGGAGGATTACTTTTATGAATAAACAGTCTTGTTACAGAAGTCGTGATAGTTATTTCTCAGTCCTTTTCCTTTTTTTTAATTCAATTTGTTCGCCGTCGCATAACTGGTGCCGAAACCCGGGAGCCGTAACGCGAGACCTTTTTCTTTTTTTTTTTTTTGCTTTTCGGAAATTTTGTTATATCCCGTCCTCGTTTTTCTTCTGCTACTTTTCGAACCAGGCGAAGACGAAGAAAAATCGAGATGGCATCAGAAGGCATAGTAAGACCGGCAGTGCTTAATGTACCTGACTTACCTTCACTACCACGAGAAACCATGGCGGAAGCTCATGCCAACGCTCTGGAGTGGATGAAGCTAAGGACAGCGACATCGCAGGACCTCCGGAGGGCGATTTCTGATCTGGAGCGCTTCGGCGGCGAAATTGGCGAGTTAAACCATTTTTTGAAGGGTGGTGATCGCCTTATGGAGAGGATACAAGCCAAGACATCGGAGAATCTGGTTAACGCTGGGGATGCCGAAGCACTGAAGGCAGCTCTGGTGTGCAGAGTAAAAAGGAACGTGCTAAATTTAATCCAAGCAGATGAGGAGACACCGTGGCCGGTAATTAAGGAGAGGCTGAAGAAAGCTTTCGGTGGTGGCAGGTGGACCCCGGAAGAGGACATCTATCAAATGTTTAGAGAGAGGCGTTCTCCTCGACAGACGAGCGGACAGTACGCAGGAGCGCTGCTAGCACGATTCAATCAGATCACGGAAAAAATGCGTGAAACCTTGAGCATAGGCGAGGTACAAGGCAGGATGGCATTCTTGGCGACCATCCTCAAGGTCCAATTGGCGAAAGAGACGGGAAAGAGGGAAGGCTTGCCGAGAGATCGCTCATTCATCGAATGCGCCCAGGAGATGATCGACTCGAGCGCAAGTGAAGAAGAAACCAGGATGGAGGTGGAAGAAACGGGGTGGAGCAGAGTGACCGATAGACGCCCCAGAACCACACCAATGGGCTGGAGGAGGAAAGAACCCGCGTATACGAGCAGAGAAAGACCCTCGGTAGGCGAGAGAAGGTCGGGACAACCGAAAGCGAGGAATGGTCCTCGAAAAGAAGAGAGGAAGTGCCATGGCTGTGGGAGGCCCGGACATCTAGTGGACCAGTGCCCGCGCACTAGATGCTTCGAGTGCGGCACAGAAGGGCACGTTGCGAGGCAATGCCCATACATTTACCGGAGGAGGGAAACACCACGGGCAGAGCCGATGGAGGTCAACACCCAGAAGGTGCGGAGGAAGGCGGGTCCATTCCAGAGGAGTGGAACTTCGGAAGAGGCGACGGAGACGTCGGGAACTTCGGAGACAGATGACGAGGAACCAGGGAGCAGCGGAGGCAGGAGCCGTCAATGGGGTGAGCGACGACGAGCGGTAGCGGAGAGGAGGAAGCCAGCAGGAATCTGAGGGGAGTGCCCGCAGAGAGGCGACCGCACAGCGACATGCAACAACATCAGAGGTAAGTCATGCTGGTTGCCAATTATTAAGTTGAAAGGGGGAGTGAGATGCCTGGTGGACACAGGGAGCTCAAACACTGTTATGACCCGAGATGCACTGGAAAAACTGTGTGGCAGAGAAGGGGCACTCCGTGTTCAGAAATGCGGGTGTAAATTAATCACACTGGGAGGGCCGTGCAAGGTAGAAGGAGAGGCGGTAATCGGTCTAAACCGGTGGGTGGCAAAAAAGGGAAAGATAAGAGTGCACATAGTGGGGGAAATGACTCGGGAGTACCAGGCAATAGCGGGGTGCGATCTATTGGGGCAGGCAGGCGCACGAGTAAAGAATAGTAAAGGGAAGTGGAGTATTAGGTTAGGAGAAACGACATATAAATGCCGGGGGATTGCAAAGGATAAGAAAGCACGAATAGGAGCGGTTAATAGGGTCGAAGACTGGAGAGAAACGGTACAGAAAGAGTTTGGGGATATATTCTTTAAGGAGGGCAGTACGTTAGGAGTGACAGGGAGGACGGTCCATGAGATCCCGTTAAAGCAAGACAGAGTGTCTTATGTGAAAGAAAGGAGGTATCCGCAGGCTCTGAGACAGCATATTAGGGAAGAACTAGAGAGCCTGAAGAAACAGGGAATTATCGTTAATAGCACATCACCGTACAATAGTCCACTGTGGGCAATAAGGAAAAAGAGCGCGCCAGGAGAAAATAAAGAGAAATATAGGGTAGTCATAGACTATAGACGATTAAACGAAAATACAGTGGACGAAAAATACCCTATCCCCAGGTTTGAGGACATTTTGGACAGGCTTAGTGGGGCGATGATTTTTAGCACTCTAGATCTCAAAGCGGGATACCACCAAATAAAGATGCACCCACAGGACCAACACAAAACAGCGTTTACTTTTGAAAGGGGGCATTACGAATTTACCCGAATGCCGTTCGGATTAAAAAACGCCCCAATCACCTTCCAGAGATTGATGGATGAATTCTTGAGAGGCATAGATGAGGGGGTGTGTCAAGTCTATATGGACGATTTACTGGTTTTCAGCAAAACCGAGGCCGAGCACATACAACATTTGAGAAGTGTATTCGAGAGGGTGCGGCAATTCGGGTTAAAACTGTCCAGGGAAAAATCGACGTTGGGGCAGGGACAGATTAATTTTTTAGGCCATACCATTTCCGGGGAAGGGGTAAAGCCCGACGCGGCGAAGGTAGAAGCGATTAGGAGGATGACGGTGCCGCGAGATGTAAAAGGGATCCGCAGACTCCTGGGAACGCTAAATTACTATAGGAGATTTGTACCCGAAATGGCGGAATATTTGGTGCCGCTTAATAATTTACTAAAGAAAGGGGCCAAACTAACCGTGACACCGGTGATGGAGGATAATATCCGAAAATGCATGGAGAAATTGCAAGAGCAGCCGGTATTGGCGTTTCCGGATTTCACCAAACAATTCACCGTTACCACGGACGCCAGCGAATATGCGCTAGGAGCCGTTTTATCTCAGGAGGGTGTGGGAGGAGAGCGTCCCATAGCATACGCTAGCAGGCGTCTAACCGAGGCGGAGACAAGGTATAGCGCCTTGGAGAGAGAGCTACTAGGGATAGTATGGGCTATTGACCATTTTAGACCATACGTTTTTGGAAGAAAGTTCCGCGTCCACACCGACCACAGACCGCTTCAATGGGTAGGAAGGCTAAAGGAATCCTCGGCGAGAGTCGCGAGATGGAAGGAGTTCCTGGGACAATACAACATGGAAATTAGTTATAAGCCGGGGAAGGAAAATATAGTGGCAGACTGGTTGTCAAGAGCCATCATGGTCAACGCCATCGAAGAAGATAGCGGCGAAACATCAAGAAACGTACGGCAATTTCTGAGAGAATGGACGCCAGGCGAAGAGGGTGACCACGGCACGGCAGAGACGGAGGGAGGAGAGGAGTCCCCAGAAGAAGAGAGCCCTGCGGAAGAGAGGCCGGTAGAAATGGAAGAAGTCGAGGAAATCATTAACGACAAACGGCGTCAGGTGATCTGGAAGACGAGGACCTCGGGCATGATGAAAATAGCATATAGCAAATATGGGAGGAATAAAATTAATACGATCTGGTCACAACCAGGGGCGCGAGAAGACGAAATTTGTAGGGCACTAAGGGACGCGTCAGAACCGGGAAAAACCCATCATCTCTATGTAGGAAATGCCACGATATGGAAAAAAATTAAAAGAATTTGGAGAGCCGAACGAATTGGCGTGGATAGAACGTTTATCCGATGCAAATACATGGTAGAAACGATAATGGACGTAGAGCAACAAAAGGAAGTGACGTTAGCGTATCATCAGGGAAAAACAAACCATCGGGGGGTGCACGAGACGCTACAAGCATTGCGGAGGAAATATTTTTGGCATGGGATGAAGAAGACCATCAAGGAAACTATAGGGGCGTGTGAAGTTTGTATGCGCACGAAGTACGACCGGCATCCTCCAAGAGGGAGACAAGAAGAGACACCCACAGGATACACGCCATTAAAAGAGCTGCAGGTCGACACGTTCACGTGGAGGGGATTCAAATGGGTCACCATGATAGATCTTTTCAGCAAGGTAGCAATGGCGTATAAGGTATGCGACAGATCTTCGGAAGCAGTGTTGGAGGCCCTACAAACATGGGTTCAGTTTTACGGGGTGCCCGACAGAATTTCATCCGACGGAGGTAGGGAATTTGATAGCGTCGCTATTAGAGAGGAAGCGAAAAGATTGGATATAGCGTGGCATCTCAACACTCCGGGCCATCCCAAGAGCAGGGGAAATATCGAGCGATTGCATAGTACCCTGAGTGACCATCTACGTGTGTATCAGGGAGAACAGGGAGATGAAGCAGATATAGCTATGAGAAAAGCCGTAGCTGCATATAACCATTCAATACACTCGATCACAGGGTATTCACCCATCGAAGTTTTGTTCGGAGTGCGAGGGTGGAGACGTGATTGCGGGAATACGGCCGCGGATGAAGAAACGGCGGAGGCAATCGTTAGTAATAGGTTAGAGATAGCGAAGGTTTGGGAGAAAGTACGGGGGAAAATAGAACGGGAGAAACGGAAGAGGGTAGAGAGAGAGAACCTAAAGGTACGAGACAGGATGGGAGAGATACGGATAGGGACAATCGTATACCGGAGAATGGGATCTAACAGAGGGAAAGAATTGACGCGGTATGAGGGCCCGTTTAGGGTTATAGTTATAAGGGAACACAACATAGTAACCATTGAGAGCGTCAAAGAACCCAGAAAGAGACGAACGGTTCACATTGAACAATTGAAACTCCCTTTGGTAGAACCCGAAAAACCAGTGTGAACGGGAGCACCCCCGTCTCTGCACACGGATTTTTTTTTTGTAACCATAACACAATTGTAATTGTACCAGAGCATAAGAAAGTTTTTTTTTAGTGCAAGTGTAGCTGTAAGAACCCTTTGTTTTAATTTCTGTGAATAAGTAGTGTGTAAATAGAAGAAGTTGTTTTTTTTTGTTTTTTTTGTTGTTTTGTTTTTGTAATAATAAATAGGAAGAATTGTGAGCCTTACGTATAAGATAGTGATAATTGATAACAGTGATAGTGATTTTCTTTTTGTTTATTGTATATGCTGCAGAAGGACTTTTGAGTTGTTTTCTTTTTGTTGGTTGTTTTATTAAAAGATCAGATGTAAGGTATTAAGATTGACTGGCCGCTCCGCTCTGTGAGGTGAGGAGATTAACAAGTTAGGGTTGAATATAGAGTTTACGGAGATCCCCGTAAACTGGTGGGGGGGAGTTAAAGACCGGAGCGTGGCAGTATCAACCTTAATACCATCCTGGAATGTAAACAACATTCCGATTGTATATAAGGAGGATTACTTTTATGAATAAACAGTCTTGTTACAGAAGTCGTGATAGTTATTTCTCAGTCCTTTTCCTTTTTTTTAATTCAATTTGTTCGCCGTCGCATAACTTATATATATATATATATATATATATATATATATTTTAAGTTATATTATATTGAAAATTATATATATATAATATTTATTTACTTCTTTTTTTTCACATTGAAAAAATTAATAACTTTTAATAAATATTAATCTTAGTCGGGTGTCTATAAATAGATATAAATGGTATTTTGTTAAAAAATTATAACAACTTTTTTACTAATAATTAAATGGCTAATAAAAATAACACAGAAATATCACCTTTTGTTCCCCTCAACCCTTTTTTAGAGAAGCTTCATTATCTCTTCAAATATTGGCATTCCTTTTTTTTAATCTTTTTTTTCAAGTTGATACTAAATATTTAATCTCGCCATTCTTCTTTCACTAAAGGGTCATCATTGCTTGCAAGTGCATTGGTTATATTTAAAATGGATGGAATTAACACTCATTTGTTCATAAAAATTCCTAAAAGAAAAAAAAATTGTTGTTGCTTCCTCAATTAACAGTGAACAATTATTTTTCTTTTAATATAAACTATATTTTAAACAACAAAATAATTTCTTTAAGTATCAACAAAGTTTTTAGTATTAATGCTTTACACATTTTTTATCCTACGAAAATTGAATAATTGAATAGGGACAAAGCAGTGGCATTTCAACACATACTTTACGTTTATATTAGGGCTGTTGATGAGAGATGTGCTGTATTTGGTCTGAATTTATGTGATCTTGTTGTTATTTTCTGTCCTGAAGATTGAAACGTTGAATCATATAAAAAAAAAAAAAAAAATATATATATATATATATATATATATATATATATATATATATATATATATATGTTTCCTAAGGCCCAAAGTTAGAGGAAAATTGAGAATTAGTTTAGTATGAATTTTATATCATATTTCATCAACTAATTTCGCTTACGCATGCGCAAACGTATTTTCCAGGACATTTTAAAGAATTCATCGGTATAGAAATCGTTTATTAAAGTTAATTAAAGAGGACGATTCCCAACTTAGTATCAGATTTAACATGGCGCATATGCTTTTCGATTTAATGTTATTATTGAAGTTTTCTTTCATACATGGAACGTTACTTTTGGCATTCGAGTGTTCTGATTCCGTTTTTTTAATCAGATTTTTGATTTTGAATGCGCATTTTGAACTATTATTATTTTTTTGTGTAATTTCCCGACACATGTCAAAATAAAAAATTAAAATATTAACTTTTTTTTCTTACTCTTTTAATTGTTTTTTTCTTACAAAAAACAATTAAAATTATATAAAATTAAAAAAAAATATATATATAGTATATGTATATATATATATATATATATATATATATATATATATATATATATATATATATTATATTTATGTATATATCGTGTATGTGACGGAGGCTTAGTAGTCGCATTGTGGGAGACTTAATCTGTAATAAATTAATATAAATAAATGCAAAATAAAACGATACTTTCGGTCAACACTATAAGAGATAATATAAAATACTAATCTATAAAGCCTCATACAGTTAAATATATTACATTTATCTTACAAATACTTTATTATATAATTATATTTGAATTGAAAGTTGGCTTTCGGAAGTTGGAAATTCGGCCGTTACCGAAACGTTGTATGATACTAATCCATACTCGATAGTACTTTTTTTTTTTAAATCATCAATGTTACATAATATATCCTGCCTTTTAGGCTTGCATTGGAAGTTCTAAACGAGCTGGAATGAAATGAGCCAAGTGATAGACTGGAAATAGGAAATAGAGAATAAGCTAGCTTCGTTAGACCATTATCGGGGAGGGGAGGGAGGTTGAAGAGGGAAATGGTGGGGGGACCTCAGCGTTTTGTAGCCAAGGGTCCGAAGGGGTCGAAATCAGATTGCGGCTAACGAACGGGCGTGCTGGCGCTGAATGCAGATCAGCCCACACCTCTCAACTTTATCTCCAGCACACTCTATATAGGACTTTACCAGTATTTTTTGCCCCCTTTTTTTCCTCCGTTCTTTTTGAAATACAAAATAAAAACTGTGATAGTGCACCGTACCATTTCAAAATTGAGTTGAACGATCGATCAATTGATAATATATTGACTTCTATAATTACAAATAAGGGAAACGTATCAATCGTGAACAGTTTAAGAATAAAATTAAATATTTTTAAATAAATACAACGTCACATTTAAAAAATGAAAAAAAAAAATTTATTATATAATTTTTCATAGAATAGAATAAAAAAAGGAAAAGATTATTCTGTGATTATTCTTATTATTCTTAAACATAGCGTTCCCCAAGAATAATAATATTGTACAATAGAAAGTTTAAATATGCCGAGCTACAAATATCGCGGTAGAATACATGTCAATAATAGATTAATAATAAACATATATGTTGATATGGACAACACATAACTTCCTTGTACGCCTATTAAAGTATAAATCGGTGGTTCAAAAAGTAATCCTGAATTCGATTACTAGTTTCCGAAGATTGCAGTATCTCAAAAACGACACTCGGCGTCGCGACATCCACACACACAAATGGGGAGGAAAACCAGTATTTTACACTCAATTTTAACACTTAAAACAAGTAATAAGTAATGTTTAATTGGATTGGAAATCAAATCGCGTTTGTAACCTTCATTACCGAAACATATGATTCATGTATTTAATTAAAACATAATTTTTGATATAAGCTTATTATGACCTTCAAGTAAAGTACCCTTTTCGGCTCACCAATTTTAACCAAAATATAGTAAATACATTCATATCGATATAAAAGTCCTATTTACCAAATTTGAGAAATTCGTATAGTATTTTAATATAATTTTTGATGCAAATCAATTATGACCTTCAAATAAAGTACCACTTCCGATGATCAAACAGTGGCCAAAAAGGGAGGTTCAAAACTAGATTTTACAACAATCCTAAATATAAAATTTTAACTTTCTACGGCCAACCGTTTTAGTGTTATGCGAGATACGAACTTATGAACGTACGTACGTACAGACGCCACGACGAAACTAGCCAAAATGGATATTTCCGTTGAAATCTGAAAACCGAAAATTTTCGCGATTTCAATACTTCTTTTACTTCGTACAAGGAAGTAATTATATCTAAATAAATATTAATCGCATTTGCATCAATTTTTATTAGAACAATGCGGTAAAGCTGATATTATACCTTGAGGCAAATATGTAATGGCCTGCATGGACCAATCTTCAAATCGGGATGGTTACGACGTTCTTTAAACTAAAGTTGGAATTTCGAAAGAAATAAAAAAAAAAAAAAACTGTTATTTAGCCAACCATAGCCACCAATAAACAAAATACACAGAGGGAGAGGAATGTTCGACAGAAAGAGCGAAACGTCAGTGCTCCGAACAGAGCGTACCCTCCCTCGAACGTACTTCATCAACGGAATGGCTGCCATGGTTTTGAGTAAGCACCGCGGTTATTATCTGTCGGTGAAAAAGTTCATAAAGCACCGGTCCAATCCCATATCTCACTTATTGTCTTCGACTTCCACAGCGCTCCGCATATGTGCATGAATAGAAATCCACGAATCACATATGTTGTAACGTATCTGTTCAATCCGCATAATCAGAAATACCGTAAATAATTTATAATATAATTAAAACGTAATTTTATACCCTATGACGGAGGCAATACTTGCTGAATACTTTTTTCAAACTGGGATCTTCAACTTAATATAGTGGCCATACACAATCTCTCAAAATTAATATTTGAGTGTTACAGAGGAACACTCTATATAAGTCTATTCTTAAAAAATTTTCTGGCGAACGAAATTCTGTTATTAACCTGACAAGCTGTTTTCTCGTGAACAGTGCATGCTATCCGATTCATCTGTCTTCAGCTATTTCCACACTGTTGAAATATTTAGCAATATTTAGCGGAGTGCATACTATTTGAATTCAATATATATATATATATATATATATATATATATATATATATATATATATATATATATATATATAACTTTTATAATAAATAATAGTTTAATAAATGGATGATTAAATCCAAAAAAAAATATATATGAAATAGCGTGTGAGTATGTTTAGTGACGATTATACTGAATTCCGTCATGGTCTTCCCGTTAAAAGAATTGAGAGGTGAAGGAAGGAGCTGTTGGAAATAGGGGTGTGGATTGAGCAGTGGTTGCTGTGCTGGCACCCTTCCCTAACTAACTGTATCAAATAGATATTGACAACGGGGGGAGGGGAAGGAAGTACGGGGGTGCTGAGGCCGCCCAGAAAAAATGAAATAGCAACTTCGTCGGCAATACTCCGCTGACAGTTCACTCCTTAGTCCCCGTGTCACCGTTCCGATTCTTCACCCTCCACGCTTAAGGAAATCCTGCACAGAGTCGGATGAAATAACAGACATAGATAATACATACGTAATAATATAAGAAAAAAAGTAATAAATGTTACAAAATAAATACTCTCCTAAGTAAGAATTTTTCTTGCTAAAAGAATTAAGATATTGTTACCTACAAAATATAAGAGTCCTTTCCCACCTAAAAAAATGATCTAAATGTATTAAGAAGAATCCCTGTAATGAAGTATAAAGAAAAAGA
Organism: Rhaphigaster nebulosa; assembly: GCA_948150685.1. Classification (NCBI taxonomy): domain Eukaryota; kingdom Metazoa; phylum Arthropoda; class Insecta; order Hemiptera; family Pentatomidae; genus Rhaphigaster; species Rhaphigaster nebulosa. The sequence goes on along the minus strand of OX411312.1, from coordinate 43,332,814 downwards.
AGAACTTATTGTTACGGACTTCCTCTGAGATATAGATACATCTAGGAATTCCTCTGAAACATAGATAAACGAGAACGTGCTAATTCTTAAAAAAAAAAAGCAGATGCTCCTGTTATAAGTAAATAATGAGAAGTTACGCGATAGAATACTTGCTAAGTGTATAGAGTACCTTCTTACCTTTCTAAGTGAATAAAACGTGTGAACCGTCCACTAAGTGGGCAGGTACTCAGTAAAATATTGATTATATATAAAATATATATGACGGGAGTTGAACCTTTATACCTTCCTCATCTTTTTCTTTTTGGCATCCGTAAACTCCTAGTTACTTCCTTAATTTTCCTCCACTTTGACTTCTGTTGCGCTGTTTGTGAAGTCTCTGGGTATTCCTAGGAAAAACTAATGAGGCTGATCAATTATTTTCAACTATTTATATTTGGGACTTCAAGGAAGACCTCTGGCTTCCTATTTCATGAAGAGCTGAGGTGGCTTTCTTCGTTTTTTCCTACCGTTTCTTCCTTCTATTTTTTCCTTCACAAGAATTTCCTGTCATCTTTCCTCTACCAAGTTATCCAATCCGGACATTTTTCATTGCACATCTCAGATCTTCTTCAGTTCTAATCTTCTGCCCATTTATGCAAAACCCTATTTCAACCAACAGACTTATATACAACAGATCAGCAATCAGCAGCAATCAACAGATCTTTTCTTATCCGATTCTCGTCCTCCTGGAATTCCATTCCTCTTTCCGTTCCCACCTTTGAATACCGCATATTCATTCATCTATCCATCCAGTTCTCCAAGAATGGTAAGCATATTTTTTTCCATATACAGTCATAATTTATAATCAATATTTTATTTTTTTTTACATTTCATAGAACCTTCTTTACTATTATTATTATTACTTAATTTAAAAAAAAAAAAATACTCCACGTCTCTAAAATCCACATTTTGTAAACCGTAAAATTATTTTAAAGGCCACGGAATAAATAAGAAATATTATGATTATAATAAAAGAGACAGATATGTTATTTAAGCGTCGAAGCATTATTTTATGATTTTTTTAAACCAATTGTGTCACATATAAAGCCACAATTAAGAAAGTAAACTGTTTCGAGTGCTCTAATTCTTGCTCCGGTAATGTTTATTATTGGAGCGTTAATGACTGAAGGGTAGAGGGAGGGGTGAGGGGGAGGCCACAGCAGTACGTGACGTAACTAATGGTGATGAAAGGAGGGTGTGAGGTGATCTCCGTGAAAGTGCAGGCTGTCTTGTTATAGATCCCTTCTCATCTTGAATGAAAAAATAAATAGTCAATAAACAAATAGACAACATCTCCATATTACATGTCCATGTAATATTCAATATTTTATTACTATACTATTTGAGAAAATTGTTTAAAAAAAAAAATAATAAAAAAATAAATTTAGGATTATTACATATGTAAATTGAGTGGTTACAAAAATAAAATTACGTAGTATTTTGTATTTATAAGTTATATTGTATAAACTATTTGATATTCGGTAACACATACGACTGAGAAAAAAAATCTAGCGAATTTCTATATTGAAAGCCTAAATAGACCCCCGGGATCCATTAAATCTCCAAATAAAAAATCAATGTATCTCATGAAAATCATTACCATAAACCATAAACAAATATATGAATTAATATAGGTATTTTAATCTTGAAATTCACTTTATAAAAAAATGTGGCAAAAATGGAATTTTTTTTGGTTTATTATTTTAAATAATGAACTTTTGTAATCGAACAAAATTTTAAAAAATTAACTCCCCGCAAAATTTTAGGTTTACCTTTCAAGATACGTAGAATCCAAATATCGAAAAAAAAAAATCCTTCCGTTCGCCATACGCCGTCCCCGTCCACGACTTTATTCTGAAACTACTAGACCGATTTTCTTGAGTTATGGCAACAAAGTCACTGGTCACCCCAGGGTGATCCTCGGAACTCGACATTACCATCCGTCGTTTCGTTTCAAAATTGAGGCCTATTAGGTATAATATAAGTCCATAACTTGGCCCTTTATAAAGATAGACGGAAAATGTAAAGTGCTTTGTAATAAATGTAACAAGACATTAAAATAAAATAAAATCTATATAAAAGCTAGTAATGATCGTTACACTTTCATGAAAATCGTCCTGCAACTTATCAAGCTCTGCCTACTTTCATGGCCTACCTTTTTGGGGCTGTGATCAGACTAGGTCTCCTGTGACCAGAACCATATTGTCGTTTTTATTAACGTGTTACTATTTAATGATCTATGTAATTAGTAGTAGCCACGGCATGAAGGCCTGTGTTGTTAGCGAGCTCACCCGTATGTTGCATAAGCAAGTAGTTTATTTTTTCTTTAATTTATCTTTATTATGTCTGGCATGCCCCTCTGTACATATCATCCTTGCAAATACTTATTGTAGCTTTTGTTTTGGTAGAGCACGTTATTGTTAAGTCCAAGGTTCGAGGCCCGCTGAGGCAGGCAATAATTATTTATTATGTATTAAGCTGTGGATCGACCCTGTGGGATCGGGAGACCCTCTTGGGGCTCATCCAGCCTTTTTAAGTGGGTACCCTTAATTGGGGGAAAACCTGGCGGTTGAGCGTGATCTTAGGCGAATCACCTCCTTGCACAACCGTTGGCCTAAAAACAGTACGGTCCTTACCAAGTACTGAACCCAAGACCCTTATCGGGTTGAAGTGGTACAGGTTTTTTTTTTTTTGGTTTATTTTTTATGTAACTCTTGCTTAATAAAGTTGTATATTATTTTTTTCTATTAGCCTGTGTTGTTTATTATTTTCAATAATAAACCTCTGTTGTAGTCGACCAAGAAAAACAAAATTTCAACTCCCCCCACCCTCAAAATTTCTGGTTCTACGTTTCAAGATACGAACGTAGAATCCAAATATTTAATTTTTAAAAATCCGTCCGTCCGCTGTTTAGCTGTTAGCGCTGTTTAGGTAATAAAATTTCCTAAAAAAAAAAAAAAAATCATCGAAATAAAAAATAAAAATCATCGAAATCGGAGAAGTATTAGCAGAGATATAGCGTATTGAACTTTATGTACTAATTCCTCGGCGCACGCGACCCTTGGCTTGCTGAGTTATCCTTTTTCATTTCTTTCTCTCCTGCGCCTCTATCTTAAAATTCCTGGATCCATCCTCCACTTCCACCAGTTTCTTTGTCTTTCCTTTTTTCTTTTCCTACTGAAGTGCGTCTCCAACATTTTCCTCTTTACCGTTTCACCTTCTATTCTCACCACATATCTTTGTCATCTTAGCCTATTTGCAATAAGGAAAATCGTGTGAACGGGCACGCCAATAATTTTTGATATATAATTATTTGGAAATAGCAAAACACTTTGTAATAATTTGCAGCGTTTCTTAAGTGGAAACCAACTGATATAAAAAAAAAAAATCAGACGTCTTTCCACTTAAATGGGATTTTTTTATTTTTTTTATTTCAATGAAAACTTACACCGTTGTTTTTTTTATAATTTTTAAAATTTATAACTTACAGGCACTTCTTCAAAGTCCAATTTAAAGTATTAATTTCCGAAAAGCATATTTTGTATTAGAAAAATTGGTATAAATCAAATTCCGCGAGATCAGTAAGCGAGTTGAGATAGTGTGTCGAAATAAGTGGCCTTAAAGTCCTTATTTGTGTTCGGGACTGAGAAATTGCTTGCTGCAGAGCCCCCTTAAGAGGGGGGGGGTTGAGGAGGGTGTGGGGGGGGGGGGCGATGTTTGTATAGCCGGTTGAAATAGACTAATGTTTGAGTCCCCTGCTCCCGCGCCATTATCACTCTACTAGTCGTAATTACTCACTCCCGTGAGATTACTGATAACAGCCGTATTAATTGTTCCTCTGAGCTAGGGAGGATGTTAAATGGCGTAAAGGAGTATCCTCCTTCCCTTTGTATAATCCATACCCCACCCTCCCGCTCTACTCCTTCCTTCATCATCTTCATCTTCTTATATTTAAACGTATATATGTCAATCGGAGTCTTAGATGTTTGGTTCTTAGGCATTAGGCTTAGGTATTTTAAGTAGTACAAAGTCCAACCCAATCATTTGGTTCAAGCATTGGAGTTATCAATAGGAATCCATTCAACCGGATATTTTAAAAAATTAAGTGCAGTGCACACATCCCGCAACTCTCCCTAACCACTTATTATCCATTTTTTGAATAATTTTAAACAGTTCATAAAAAAAAATAAAAAAAATAAAACTACTTGAAATCTTCTCAGCAGCAACAGTATGCTATTCTTCACGTCCTCTTCCATAAAAGTATAATAAAAATAAGCTGAAAATACATTATGAAATATAACAGTATAAATTATTAAGTTAATGATTCCTACTTTTATATTATTAAATGAAATAATTAAATAATTACAGGTTCGGTAGCATCCGTCCTGTGGTTCTTTTAAGATATGCTGTATCTTAGCTAACACTTTTCCGATTTAGATTTTTTTTTTTGTTTTTTAGGAAATTTAATTAGTTAGCTTTTCTATGTTCATATACATAATTTAAGTTTCCCTAACCATCCTACTAAAATAATTCATTTTTAAAATAATTTTAAAGAGTTCTTAAAAAAATAAAAAACTACTCGAAACCTTCTCAGCAGCAACAGCATGCTATTCTTCACGTCTTCTCCCACAAAAGTATAATAAAATAAGCTGAAAATAAATTTTCCATGGAAATTACATTTATTTTCCATGAAATATTAGAAAATTATAAATTATTAAGTAAATAATTCCTAATTTTATATCACTGAATTAAATCATTACAGTAATAGCATGGGGGCGTGATTGTATGATGTTCGGTCGCATCCGTCCGCTTTCGGACAGCCTCGGCTTTCCATCTAGGATTTAGTATTATGGTTCTTTTAAGACATAACTTTTAAGGTTTCGTATCTTAGCTAACACTCCTCCGATTTAGATCATTTTTTTGTTTTTTTAGAGAATTTAATTAGGTACCTTTTCTATGTTCATATACGTTATTCAACATATGGCAGGTACATGCATACTTTTTGATTTATACACAAATAAAATTTTCTTTTCATCATTTCTCTTTTCCCTGCATTTTCTCGGTGATGTAATACATATATGAAAAGTTAAAGGGCATAAGGAGTTAAGCAAGTTTCATCAAAATCTTTACTTATCGATTTGTTTCTATGTATACAATAACAAAAAAATATCAAAAATTGTTGATCAAAAAATTACAAAAACCAAAAGACACATCTAGAAAAGTAGGCAAAAAAAAAAATATTTTAGGGGAAAACAAGCCAGACTCGTTTTTAGCGTCCATTGAAACGCTTAAATAAGAATTTTCATAGAAATCTAAAAACCAGAAAATTTTGGAATTGATTTTTTTTTTTGGTGGATTTTTTTCTGCCGAAGTTCATAACCGCTCAGGATCTCATCCAAATCCAGCCTTACTACAACCGTTGGAAAGCTGAATTTCTGATCCCTAACTCATATCATATCGATAACTCATACAGTTTAGATTTTCTACCTTTATAACGGAAAAAATCCGGTTCTAATTGGTTTACGGAGGTCGGATTTGTGGCATTTCGTGTAGTTTATAGGGCTCCAAACCACTACCAAGTTTCGCGTGGATCGTTGGAATCGTTTTGAAGGTATAGTAATTTTAGTGAATTTCAATATAAATCGAAGGCGGAAATTTTTCGAGTTGTGAAAAATCAATAGATAGATAAACGTGTTTTATTGACATAATTCTCTTATTCATCTACATTTAAGTGCTCTTCAGAATTCGAAGCGCTTCATTAACAGGTCAGGAAACTAACTCATCATAGGTGTGTTTTTGCTATATTATGCGTTGGTATATAATAAATAGTTAAAACTATTGAATTGTATTTGCCACCCGGACGGTATAAATGAATAATAATATAATTATTATAAATAAATAAATTAATTTTCTTTACGTTAAATAATATTTATTATTATTATTCGTTATAATTTAATATTATTTATTTATAATAATTATATTATTATTCATTTATACCGTCCGGGTGGCGGTTCAGAAAAACAATTCAATAGTTTTAACTATTTATTATATACCAACGCATCTACTTTTTTTTAAAGTCTAAATTATTTCTTTTGTTTACATCTAAATAGTTTCGATTATTTTAGTTTATATCTTAAACGCCAGCCGGAGCATCTTGATTTATAATTTGCTCTACTACAAAAGTATAATAAAATATCTGATGTGGACAACACATGACTTCGTTGTACGCCTATTAAACTATTAAACTATAAATCGGTCACTTAAAAAGTGATCCTGAATTTGGTTACTAGTTTCCGAAGATCGCAGTATCTCAAAAACAACACTCGGCGTCGCGACATCCATCTATTGACACACACACACACACAAATAGGGAGAAAAACCAGTATTTTACACTAAATTTTAACACTTAAAACAAGTAATAAAAATGTTTAATTGGATTGGAAACCAAATTGCGGCTGTAACCTTTATTACCGAAAAGTATGATTTATGTATTTAATTTAAATATAATTTTTGGTGTAAGCTTATTATGAGCTTCAAGTAAAGTACTCTTTTACCAAAATATAGTAAATACTTTCATATCAATATAAAAGTCCTATTTACCAAATTTGAGATGTTTTACATTATATTTTAATATAATTTTAGATGAAAGTCTAATATGACCTTCAAGTAAAGTACCGCTTCCGGTTTTCCAATTTAGACCAAAATCTAGTATGTTATTTAAATCAATATATAAGTTATAAATACCAAATTTGAGAAGTTTTGTAGAGTATTTTAATATAATTTTTAATGGAAATCAATTATGACCTTTAAGTAAAGTACCACTTCCGGTGATTAAGCAGTTACCAAAAAGAGAGGTTCACAACTAGATTTTACAAAAATCCTAAATACAAAATTTCAACTTTCTACGGCTAACCGTTTTTGAGTTATGCGAAATACGAACGTACGTGCGTACAGACGCCACGACGAAATTAGTCAAAATGGATTCAGGGATGGTCAAAATGGATATTTCCGTTTAAATCTGAAAACCGAAAATTTTCGCGATTACAATACTTTCTTTACTTCGTACAAGGAAGTAAAAATGCAATACTTTCTCAATTTTTACTTCTTATTTCAGAAACAAATTTATTTCTAAAGTTATAAGAAGAAATGTTTTTACTTTAGATTGTTAGGAAAATAATTAATAAACATTCGCTTGGTACAGCGGAATTAATTAAGCTAACTTCTTGGAGGGGAGTGATGGCCTTAGAAAAAAAAAGTTTAATATTAAAATATCCCCTTTAGGGAAGACGAAAAGCGGGGATAAAAACGAATAGCCCCTGAGAAAATAATAAGGCTGATGGCAGGCTAAGGTAGAGGTGGGGTTGAGGAGGGGGTTGATGAGGCTGAGGGGGGAGAAGCACAAAGCTTGTCAACTTGTCTTCAATGCAACTAATATAATATATAACTATATAATATATTTGTATAATACATTAATGTACATTAATATATTTGTATATACATTAATTCATATATACATTAACTCATTAATACATGAAATAGTAGGTGCCTATAAAGTAAAGTACAAGTTGTATGACTTACTACGTCTATGACAAACAATGAAATGTTGAAACCCGGTAACATTTAAAACAGTTTTATTAAAAAACAGTAAAATAAAAAAAAAATTGAATAAAATTATTATTATCTAAGGAAGATAAGTAACGTGTAACATAACTTTTCCCACTTGTGCGTAAGGACAAACAAAATAAAGATAGTCTTTGACACTTCAAGACACTGTAACACATACAGTATGTGATATTTTAGAGATTGATTTTGAATCACTTTTTTTATTTGAAATGGCTTGCAATGATTCTTTTTTCTCTCTAACAATAATTATGTCACTCTTTTTGTTTTCAGAAGAATAGAAAAAAGTATCGGAAGAGAAAAATATATGATATATTTAGATATATATTAGACTAATGATTTGGTTTGAAGACTGATTTACTTGAACGGCATTTCTATTAAATGGATCTAAAAATATATATTAATTCATCAGAAGAGATAAATATAATATCACATAAATGCAGACCAGAGACATCTCACATCAACGATCTAAAAAAGTCTGACTGCACATATGACATCAATAGTCCAAAAAGTACAAACAAAATAGAGATAGTCTTTGACACTTCAAGACACTGTAACACATAGTACGAGTATGTATACCACATAGTATGTGGTATTTTAGAGACTTGATCTTGAATCCTTTTATATTTGAAACAGTTTGCTATGTTTTTTACTTCCTTGTACGAAGTAAAGGAAGTATTGTAATCGCGAAAATTTTCGGTTTTCAGATTTCAACGGAAATATCCATTTTGACCATCCCTGAATCTACTTTGACTAGTTTCGTCGTGGCGTCTGTACGTACGTATGTACGTTCGTATCTCGCATAACTCAAAAACGGTTAGCCATAGGAAAAAGAAATTTTGTATTTAGAATTGTTGTAAAATCTAGTAGTGAACCTCCCATTTTGGTCACTGCTTGATCACCGGAAGTGGTACTTTACTTGAAGGTCATATTAGATTTTCATCAAAAATTATATTAAAATACAATGTAAAGCATCTGAAATTTGGTAAATAGGACTTTTATATCAATATGAATGTATTTAATAGATTTTGGTTAAAATTGATGAGCCGAAAAGGGTACTTTATTTGAAGGTCATAATAATCTTACATCAAAAATTATATTTAAATTAAATACATAAATCGTATGTTTCGGTAATAAAGGTTACAAACGCAATTTGGTTTCCAATCCAACTAAACATTTTTATTACTTGTTTTAAATGTTAAAATTGAGTGTAAAATACTGGTTTTCCTCCCCATTTGTGTGTGTATGTGTGTGTGTGTAGATGGATATCGGGACGCCGAGTGTCGTTTTTGAGATACTGTAATCTTCGGAAACTAGTAACCAAATTCAGGATCACTTTTTGAACCACCGATTTATAGTTTTATAGGCGTACAAGGAAGGAATGTGTTGTCCACATCAGATATTTTTTTAAAGTTTCTGCCGAGTTTATCAAAAACGGTTGAGTCGTTCAACGTAAATGCTGATGAATCCCTACTCCATTCGCTATCAGATATGGTTTCTGAGACTGATTCACCTGAATGACTCTTCTATTAAATTAAACACCAGATTTGTCTGTCACACGTTACATTTTTTTATCACATTTAGTTAGAATAGTATGGCAATTTCGTCCGATTACACGAATTATATTTTAGTATTGTTTTTTGTTTTTTATTTGTAATGTAACATCCTTTACAACTGATAGTCATGTGTATTTTATAAAAGATAATATGGATGAAATGCACTATTGCTAGATTGAAAATTATTTTATAATAATTTATAGAGGCCCCAGTGGGAAGAAGGGCAGAGGAAGCAGAGAGATATTACTGAGTTCATATTAAATGCATTTATTGGTCCCTTAAAGCCACAAATTCGAATCCCTTTCAAGGGAGAGCAAAGCCTTTCCATTAATATTTCACAATCTCTGATTTGTTGTTTCCCAGTTTAATAGATAATGAGGGATTTCATTCTGACCTTAAGCGACATTGTTTTATTCCCAGTTTGAAATAGAAATTTCATAATGAGTAAATTCTTAATTTCCTTAATGACAATCCCTTCAAAATATTCGTCTTAAAATCGGATAAATATTTACTCAAAAGTTCAGTCCTGTTATAATAAATTGATCGAAAATGAAATAGTATAAGGATGGATTTTATTGAAAATGATAATTTACTTGAAAATAGCTACGGACAATGTGCCTAACAGATCTGAAGCTAAAACTTCTGTTAATAACTTTTTTTGTAGTTACAATCCTATTATACTACCTATCTATTATCTATATCTTACCTATATCCTCCGAATCAGAATGATTGGATATGAATAGAAAATGGATGACTACAGTTCCATCATCAGCCATAGTCTCTGTAAGGAAGTTCTGAAGCGGTATGGGTTCAAGATACAATGCATGATGGAAGTTGCTTCAACGTTTAATAATTTATTTTTATTTTTGGCTAACATTAATTATTCTTTTCAAGACAAGAATTTATATTGTTTGCTTATTATTTTATTGAAAATATTAATTGATCTTTATTTTATATCTTATGGCCAGATAGTATTTTTGTTTTATTTGTTACATTGTGTCATTCTTAACGGAACTAGTCCCAGAATAAAATTCTTCTTCAATTCTATTCTAAAATCTGTTTTGGTCTTTCAAGGACGATAAAAATACAACCGATCCAGAACAACGCCATGTTGAAGTCAAAAAGTCACGAGTGTTACTTACCAGCATTCACTTTAGCATGGTAACACTTGTGATAGTAAGTTTATACAAAAAAAAATTTAATTCGAAAAAGTTAAAACGCTGGAAAATTTGATAATAAATAATAATAAATTTTTCAGCGTTTTAACTTTTTCGAATTAAATTTTTTTTTTTATAAACTTACTATCACAAGTGTTACCTTGCTAAAGTGAATGCTGGTAGGTAACACTGGTGACTTTTCGACTTCAGCATGGCGTTTTTTTGGACTGGTTGTATTTTTATCGTCCTTCAAAGACCAAAACAGATTTTAGAATAGAATTGAAGAAGAATTTTATTCTGGGACTAGTTCCGTTAAGAATAACACAATGGAACAAATAAAACAAAAACAGTATCTGGCCATAAGATATAAAATAAAGATCAATTAATATTTTCAATAATATAATAAGCAAACAATATAAATTCTTGTCTTGAAAAGAATAATTAATGTTAACCAAAAATTAAAAAAAAAAAAAAGAAGAGGAGAGAAAATGAAAAATACAAAATAATGGGCTGATTAGCAAATTTGAAGCTAGTGCATTAAAAACTATTATTTACTTCTGATCTAGATATGAATTTTAAATTGCAATTTCGTAATTAGAGAGCATCATTTTGGAAAGAAAGAAAGTGTTGGAAAAGGAGGGATTTGAAGGAGAATAGAGAAGAAGCATGGCGGATATTAGAAGGAAAGGAATTCCTGAGGATTGAGGTGCGGGCTTCTGAGATTATGGCCAGTGTAATCTTCATCCAATTCTCTCATCATGGCGATATAATTAATGACCTTTCCGTTAGATACTCCTGTATAAAAATTTTCTTGTTTTCGGCCTGGATCTTCAATCGCAATAAGACCATGGCCACTTTTTTATCTTGTTATATAAGCCTTTGGGGAAAGAATTTTACCATCTCTCATCATTGTGCGCAACAGCTGGAGTCCTTTACGTCCCCTATAGTAATATTTACTATAAAACACGAGACCGAAAGATATACAGATTGAATTATTAAAAGTTGAAGCAACTTCCATCATGCATTGTATCTTGTACCCATACCGCTTCAGGACTTCCTTACAGAGACTATGGCTGATGATGGAACTGTAGTCATCCATTTTCTATTCATATCCAATCATTATGCTTCGGAGAATATGGTTTAAAGGGTTAAGTGCTAAGCAAAGCCTTAAAGGACTTTGCGAGTCTTCTTGATAAATGTTCCGACATTTTTATGGTTCCATCATTATAACTTGAGCGCCCACTACCCAATGTCTCATTCTTATTGCTCCACTGCTCCATATGTATCCACAGGAGGTGATTATGCTCGGATAATTATGTATATCATGAAATTTACTATCTATTATTATTGTCCTACATTGTCTATACAATTGTTGAATATTCTCAGCGTTTATTACTTTTTCTATATCTTATTTTTTCTATTCTCTGAATATATTTTATTGTTTTGGTAATGTAACATTTTAAAGTACTAGTGGAGGGCAGTCTGAACGTCTAAGTGTAAATTTTACATGATTTGACTTTTGTGTGTTAATTTTTATACGCCATTTAGCCAGAGACAAATTACTTGGACAGACGATGTGCAGACCTGAAATCACACGTGACTACTTTGAAAAAAAACAATCACGGACTCTCAGTACTAAAACGATTGCTACACTATAAAAAAAAAAACCTGCCACCACCAACAAAATTATTATTTACATGTTACTTAAGCCTATATGGACTTACGCCATTCAGGTGTGGGACTCATGGAAGAAATCACACTTTCAGGCCATTCAAATCTTCCAGTCAAATTTCTTCCGATGTATTACATAGCTACATAGCTAAGAAATCATTATGCAAAGACCTACATATACCACTCGTGACTAAGTAATACTACAAAAAATTTCAATAACTCACTTGTTTGACATCCGAACTCACTGGTACAGACATTACAGACAGAAACTCTACCACGGCATCTGATAAGGAGACTGAAACGTCTCTAGAGCAGATATCTACAGCAATTAAAGAAATTACCACTCTAGGAATGCCTTCCCTGGGAGGTTTTTCTATCCATGTTTCTATATCAATCACTTAGTGGAGGTTTCCCAAAGATGAAAATATGTACAACATATGCCGCCAAAAGGCATCTATAGAAATTTTCAAATAAATATAATTTGAATTAAATGTTTCATCGATTTATTTTTTATTTTGAAGGAGAATCTTGGTTGGTGGTGCGGTCAATAAATGAACACACAAATAAGAAAAAAAATATTATAAGTTTTAAAATTGATCATAGGTTTGTTAAAAAAAACTTATTATAAGTTTGTTAAAAAAACTTATTATAAAAAACTTATTGACCGCACCCCCCAACCAAGATTCTCTTGTATACACATTATATACTTTTCCATGGTCAACCATTTTCACACCATTACTTTTTTTATTTTGTTCAATGAATCTGATAGCCGTGACGTAGTTTATTATTTTTAAAGGTTTTAAATGTGATTTATTTTAATTTTCCCTCTACTATATTTAATAAAACATACCACCATCCCTAAATAAATGCCATAGCAATGGATAGAGTTCCATATCCATAAGAGCTAGAGTATTCAAAGACTATGATTAGGGAATGAGTACTATTTATACTTGGCTGGCCTCGCTGGATGGAGCAGTAAGGCAGCCCTCTGGAGGATTCTGAGTACCTAGAGGTGGAAGACCCCCTGGGACAGCTAATAAACCCAGAGGTTCTCCGGATCTATAATAAAACGAGAGGACTTCCTTGCTACTTGAACCATGTCACAGCTATTTACAAAATATCATATATCCCACTAATATATATCTAGCTCGCATTTATCATTATTACTAACTTTTTTATTTATTTAATAAAATAAATAAAAACTTTATTTATACAATATTTATTATTATAAAATCGGAGTTCTCTGAACTTCTTGAAGACAAAAACCTTAGTCTGTGTTACATAATTCGACAACTCCATGTTATCTTCAGTGACGATTCACTCAATTATCATCTTGAAATATCTGAGTATCATGTTGAAATATCAACAGCTTTATGAGAGACTGAATCAACACTACAACAATAAACGAGGAAAAGTGTTGCTCTCCAACCTTTATAGTAATGATTTAGCTCCTGACTAAACTATTAGAACTTCAGAGGATTTAGGACATCATGATTATAAACAGGAAGTAGGAATAAAAAAAAAAAAAAAACCTTCTTACGAAGGAACGATCTGCGCAATGAGTTCAAAACAGTTGCAAAATATTATTATTTTCATTTCTATTTTCTGGTTACTGATAACATACATTTTAACTATCAATAATGAGCTGGCGTACGCATGATGATATAGAAGGATCAATCAAATTAGGGATTATTAAATTATTTGCCACTTCTATAATTTTGTTTTTATTGAAAACTAGTTTCAAACGTTATACATTCATCTTCAGTTCTAAAAACACAGAAAAATTCAAAAATAATCAATTCAAAATACAGCTTAGTATTATGATACACATTAAATTAAATGTAATATGAATTAGTATTATAAAACATTTATGAATTATAAAATTATAAAAGATATACGGATCACTATGCACCAATTATTCTACAAATTTAAGGAAAAATAATAAAAAAATTGTATATACTTAAATAAAAATGAAAAAAAAAAAAGCTAAAAAAGGATAAAAACTTTTGTTGGAGGAGAGGGGATAAAAGAAATGTAAGTCAATGATCCAGCAATTACGCGAGTATACATGCACAAATAATTATCTTCCTTTGTATTACGGAGGAAAAATCACAATAATCAATCCTGAACAGAACGCTTTTTCATTGTTTACCAAAATAACGGGAAAAAAAGATGGCTTAAGATACAAAAAAAAAAAAGAAAAAAAAATATTTGATGTGGTATCTGCGATACGAGGACAAAACATTGCCACAGGCCTGAGGGGGAGGGAAAAAAATGTGACCCTCCCCCCGCAACTCCCTACTCCTGCTGATATAGAGCTGTAGGATCGGCGAGTGCGTTATGCGGCCTATCTGGATTCCAACGGGGATTGTCTGCGATCCGAGCTCTAATACTCCTTCAATGGTTCTGTGATATTCTAGCTATATATATATATATATATATATATATATATATATATATATATATATATATATATATATATATATATATATATACATGCATATTTTATTTACTTATAATTTAAATAGAATCCTTTCATAATGAATTGGCGGAGGTTACGTATTAAAGATTGCTGCACATCCAGGATACATTAGGAGGAATTACTGAGAGGAATTCCCTGTGTTGGAGAATTACGGAGTGATGTGGTTATCACTGCATCTTCGTGAAAAGGAAACCTCATTGCTGTGGTTTTCAAAATGGAGGCCGCAAAGTACCTCACAAGAGTGATGCAAAAATCGAAAAAAAAAATACAGTTAAATAAAAAATGAAAATATTAAATTATAAAAAATTGATATTGTTATTATTATTAACATTTTATGTTTCTAATTTATTTACTTATAAGGTTTTTTCACGGTTTTGGAATGTATTAATCATCATAGAAGACAATAGTCTGTTCAACAAACAAAAGACAGGAAAATATGTTTACTGCCGGAGTGTTTAGTCTGCCATTTCTAATAGCTTCATAGATAATTACCTGCCCATTTGGGCAACGAATCTACGAGACGAACGGCTTTAAAAAACAGGTTTGCCAAGGAAAATACGTGCAAGCGAATCTGGACCGTTTGGACACAGATACTCGTACCAACCATTCCTTCAACTTCGGACGAGCCGTATTTGAAATACGTCTAGAAAAATATGTCTGCGCTTGCGTAATCGAAAGTTATGGAAGGAATTTGATAAAACTGATACCTATTGGGCCAGATAGGTACCAACCCGCACAATCTCAGAAAATTTAATTTAAATCATGGATTTGATTACAGACATGCAAACACTTAACCTTTGTTTCTTATTGTATAAAGATGTCCTTACAAGATCGGTTTCTTTATCTATCCGAAGCTTCCACCCATCCCTTTTAATTGATTTCGTTCATTCATTTGATTGACCTTTTTTTTAATTGATTTACTTTAACTTAATTATAATTAACTTATATAGAATAAGCAAAAACAATTAATTCAAAATCTGATAATTACTTGATTAAATTTCCAACCCGACCAATGTTTATATATTGAGGAAAGTAAATAAAAATCAATAATAAAAAAATTAATAATAATTATTGTTCAATGTAGACTAAGTTGACCGGCCATCTTTGAAGAGTGAATTTCTAAAAACAACAACATAGTTAAAGCTTATATCTGAAATGTAATAATGGACTGAGATCCTGCATGGAGGGCAACGTGTGGGAAGACCTAAGCTGCGATGGAAAGACTGTGTTGACAACGATGCCAAAGGGCTAGGGAGTGAGAAACTGGATTGTGGCAGAACAAGACAGGGACGCCTGGCGGTTGCTGTTGGAGGAGGTCATGACTCGCTAGTGGCAGAATAGATAGAGAGATAAATAGATTAATTGATACTTTATGGATTTGGTTCGGTGAGAATATTACTGATTCAAGTTTGATAAAAGTTCATCAAAATTGAATTTATAACGTACCAAAAATCATAGAAAATACCGACGTGTCAGAGCGATGCAGCTCTGACGGGCAGTTTTGATCGGCATCGTTCCAACACGAAGATCCATTTATTTTGTAATGGAACGCCTGCGAAACCGACGGATTTTTTTTCATCGACTGTGAACCACTTGTCTAACCGAAATTTTCGGTTCTAAAGACTAAACAAATTTTCACCTTCCCTATCAATACAAATCTCCTCTACGTTCGCTTACATTAAATAGGATATATTTTTTGCTTTATCTTTATCATTATTTATTTAGTTTAATCCATGGTTGACAGTATAAAGAGGACGAAATAAAATATATATTTTTTTAAATGCTATTTACAAATATAAAATTGAATTGAATAAATGAAGTGAATAAATGTTTTTTTTAAATATAAATTACGAACCAACATAAATATTGTGATAGAGACTAAAAACAAAGTAGAAACTCAGAAACATTTTATTTTAAGTAAGGAATGAAGCTGATTGTCATAAAATGAAAATTAAAACAGCTAGTAAAAAGGACATTGCATTGTATGCATCGTAAAAGTAGAAGTTATTCGGGTAGAGTTGCGCCTTAAAACTTGAACAAGGCTAAGTAATAAAATTAAATGCAATGCTAGATAAGGAACTAGAATGGGCAGTCCTAGTGAAGGCTTAACAGTGAGCCTTCACCATTTGCATACTAACGCTCTCTATTCTTAAGAATAATGTTCAACATTCAACTATTATCTCCTAGCTAAACACATTTTAACCACATTGCTTATTTTGTACATTTATATTTCTAAATAATCTTTGGATTTATTGTAGTAATACTTGAAATTCATTACAAGATTTAAATTCGTTATTATGCACAATATAAACATGGAGGCGGAACTAAATCATGGCCTGAGGGTGTGGCTGAGAGACTCCTACCGCTGTTCCGGAAAATATGGGTGGAAGCCGTGTTTCCGAAGGATTGGGTCAAGGGAATAATAGTGAAAGTTCCAAAAAAAGGGAGACCTTACGGAATATAGCAACTGGAGAGAGATCACGCTTCTCTTCGTGCCTAGTAAAGTCCTGTCCAGGATTATCCTAAGAAGAATTCAGCCCGAGGTTGAAAAATACTTTAGACGAGAGCAGCCCGTTTTTAGGCCGAAACGTTCCTGCATAGATTTAATAAATACTAGGAAGATAATTTTGGAATAGTCTAGAGAGTACCGGAGCTCCTTTATCTGGTGTTTATAGATTTCTTGAAGGCCTTTGACAGCGTGGATAGACGCAGAATTTGGGCTACTCTAGGAAGATTCTAAAACTCATTCAAGCTATATGTAGGGAGTTCCAATTCCAAGATAGGAGTTCCAATAGTTACATGGCTGACGAAGGGAATCTCTCTGAGTTTTTCCGAAGCATAAAGGAGCTGAAGACGATCAGGAAAGTCGGATCGGAAACGTTAAGAGTAATTTTGTGCAGCTCCGCATCCTGTGGCGTTCCAGGGAAATAAATCTGGGTCTTGTACTTTGTACAACTCTGTACCTTGTACTGCCTTGGCTCCGGATATTCAACTCCAAAGTAAAATCCGTGCTCCACTATGGCTCAGAGACGTGGAGGATGACCCGATCCATCTCAGCCCGTCTGCAAACTTTCCACAATAGAAGATTGAAATCAATTTTGGGACTTTGGTGGCCAAGAACCATTTCCAATGAAGAGTTCCTGAGAAGGAGGAAGCAGAGAAAATATAATATGAAATTAGGCTAAGGAAATGGTGGTGGATGTGGCACATCTTAAGGATGAAGGAAGACATCGTCCGGGGAGCTCCTGAGTGGAACCCTCAGGGACAGCGTGGAGTCGGCAGGCTGAGGAAGGCGTGGAGGAGATCTGTCCTGGAACAGATTAGGAAGCAAAATCACACTTGGACCACTCTCAAGGAGATGGCTCTAGAGATCGATGGCGTCGCTTCACAAAGGCCCTATGTCCCCTGGAGGGATAACAGGAATTAAAAAAAAAATAATATCACGGAGTGATTTTCTTGTGATGCATCATGGATAATCACCGAAGATTTTTTTGAGAAACACGATTATAGTTTGCTGAGTTTTATTCAATGGTTGGATAGATATTGGTCCAGGAGACAGCATGCAAAAATTGATTTCCATATGACTTAGATATCAAGCATATAGCACAGTTTGGAGAGCTTCATAATTCGAAGTCCTATAAGAATAGACAAAAATCCCTTTAAGAGAGAGAGGCTGCGTTCGACAGTTATACAAATTCGTAAAATTGTATAATTTGATTCTAATTTTTTAAAACTTTTCTAACCCTTAAAGTGGCCCTTACACGATTGGTTTTTTCATCCAGCCGAACCATCGATATTAACGATGGAAAATGGTGGGAGAGAAATCATCGGTTTGGCACGAAGACCAATACTCATCTACTCCATACTTTTTCTACATTGCTATATATTATCGAGCTTACCGATCTAATTTTTTTATTTTCAAATAAACAACCATCCCAATTTATTGATCAGACGATCCAAATTTCGCAAGAATTACATGAGTTGGTTGAAATTAACGATATTCCCAGTCATCGAGAAGTAGAAGTCGAAGAGATGGTACCTGAAATTGTGAAATGTACAACAGAAAAAATGATAAGAAATCATTTTACTTTTTATAATTTAAACTATTATGTCCACATGTAAGTTTAATAAATGTTATTTGTTCTCACTTTGAAATTATTTTAAGAATAATTGCCGGAAATTTTGCCATTGAAAGTTTTCTTCAGTAGCGGTATGACAGATCGCGTCCAGGTAAGTCCGAAGTTTCCAATTTTCATTTTAATGCATTTTGCCTGTGGACAATATAGCTTTTTCGATTGGTGCAAGATGCAAAAATGTTACAACAACCCTCTCCTATTGGATAAATAATGTGGCAAAGACTACTTCATCGGCCAATAGAAATTATGTTATTCGTTGTTCCAAAAAACAGCTATATCGAGGCTTACCTTGTTTTTTATGTCAATGTTCATGAATGCTGCTATCTTTCTCATTTAAAAATTTGATTCTGATAGGATTGTTCATTTATTCAAAGCATGATGGTGGGCTTACCAGGTGTTTTATTTAATTTTATTTGACGCTCAACAAAAATTTGTTTTTTCCGACTTACCTGATTCTTGGACCAAGACCTTCAATTAGATTCATGATCCATGATTAGACGAACAAAAAACTAAGATTGATATAACTTATATATTGCCGTTCGGCTATTGACTTAGATTAAACAAAATATTTTTGCAAATAAATAAATAAACGTAAACGTATATATATATATATATATATATATATATATATATATATATATATATATATATATATATATATATAAGTATGTATACACACGTTTATTTATTTATTTACAAAAATGTTTTGTTTAAGCTAAGCCAATAGCCGATCACATCCGCTGGCCATGACACCGTTAAAGGAGCACCATTCAGTTTATGGAAAGCTATAAAATGGACGGGGGTTGATGGTCAGTAAAAGAAGATATCAACGGTTGAAATAATGGGGAAGGTTGACGGCTGTGTATAGCGCCCTCCGTGTCAACGCCACTCCATGCCTTTCCACCTCTCCATTCGTGAGAGGGCAGTCCAATCAAGAGACAAGGCATTCATTTGAATCCCTGCTCAGTCTGTAAACGGCATTGATCTGTCGGCTTCCATTAGCCGATCAGTGATTGGTTCGCTCCGATCAGTTGTTCAATAATTCAGGCATCAGTTTTACTACTTCAAGGGCCGTTGGCTATGCATGGACGGGCACTTAGTGCATATTACATACACTCACCATATTTTATAATTAACGTTTACAAGGCAGAGAACTGATTCCCGTGATTATTTGACAGAACTGCGAAAAATCAGTCGTTCAACTCACGATATAGTATTATTTAATCAGTTTTGAACGTGTCAGTTGCATTGATCATTCGTACATTGTTACAGTACGTCAATCGTCTGTTTACCTCCCGCATCTATATAATAAAATATATAGAAGGGGAAGTATTGAGATCGTGAAAAATTTCTAATTCGGGTTTTCAAGTGAGTAGTTGGTCCTTCAGCGGTTTGTGAGATAAACTGCCAATTGTGCGATTGGTTCAGAAAGAGTATTTAGGATCATTCAATATGAAATTACCTGAGACGTTAGCCGCTATGTATCAGATTTATATACTTTATACTAACTAAATACATTACAAATCTATTTTTTTTTTTGCTTCAGTATTTTTTAATATATATTTTTGAAAGCTGAATTTCACAATTTCTGGGATCACAAAAATGCTCATAGATTTACAGCAGATGGCGCAAGAGAGATGTTTGGTAGTTCATTTTCAACCTTACGGTAGGGTTTTCATTTGACACACTATGCGAAAACGAATCAAAAGACATTTCTCTTAATTGTTTTCAAAATTTTGAATTTTGAATTTATTTCACGTCTAAATAAAATCTATATACCAAATAGATGTTATCATATCAAACCATATGATGTGAAAGAGTAACCTAATTATTTTTAAACTTTTTATAGATTTAACAATTTAATTATTAGTAATGAGTCTTTTTAATAATAAATGTCATTATGTACTTTGATATGTTATCAGTAATTCGTTCAATGATGATTTTCCTCCCTCCTTATTATTTTTATTTTTTATTTTTGAGCAAATTAATTAACTTTTTCTCAAATTTCAAGAATGCAATATTTTTTTTATTGACAAATGTTAATAAATTAATAGACCTATTCTTCAATTCAATGTAAAAACACTCTTATACAGATTTTAATGATTAAAAGCATCGAAGCACGATATATCGATTCTATATATTTGAAAACTCTCGATTTTTTTTTTTTTTTTTCCGTTATTTACATCCCTAACCAGAAACCGTTACCAAGATGGCTAACTTGAACACAGCACACGGACAAACCACACCACATTTTGTTTTTGGTCCTTTGTTTGTCAAACACTCCGTTCTTTGTAAAAATTTTTATCGGAGTGAGTTTGGTTGACCATAGATATACTTAAGGAAGAAGATGGCCGGGGGATGCGGTCAAAGACTAACACATTAATAAGTGAGACTTATTTATTTTGTGCCAACGTTTCGGCCTATGTTTTAGGCCATAATCAGGGCTAAAAATAAAAACAAAATAACATTGAAAACGACAGAGGCAGTACCAATAACAGTAAAAAATGATAAAAAAAAAAAAAAAACAGAAACGACTAGTAAGATTAAAATATATGAAGTATAAAAAGAAAAAATATTTTAATATAATTGTAAAAATGGAAGATTAAAGTAAAGTGTAAACAGTGAAGGAAAGGTTATGAATTACGAGTACATAAGATTATGAATTTCGTACATGAAACAATAAAGTACATTATACCGGATATAATAAAATATATGAACACTAAAAATAGAAATTTAAATTTGTTAATGTAAATTTTCTTTTTTTTTGGGGGAAAAAATATTGGTTTTCGATACTTAAAGATAGCGATTTATATTTTAAAAAAATATCCTACAAGACACTTGGTTGTAGTGGAACGTATTTATTTATTAATATGCATTGATATTTTTCAGTTATACAAATTGCCTCCAAATCATTTCACGAAGCCAATGACCGTGCCCCAAATGTAACGTTTGTGTCCAGAAGAAATTAAAATCTTACGAATTGAATTAAAAGCTTGGAGAGCAATTACTCGAAAGTTGCATTTCGTGGCCTGTTTCTAAGAACTTGAGACAACAAAGACTCTCATGATCAATTCTACCGAGGTTGTTGAAAATGTTGCCTGTGTTTGCCACTTTAAATGACTTGTCAAAAACAAGTTCAGCTTAAAGTTGATCATTGTCGGAATTAGTTCGATTTCGTCCCGCTGGAGGCAGCTCCTCAATCGGAAATATAACGATCCCCTGTCTATCTCAGCCACTTCTCTTCATTTGACAGCTTACATTTGAGCGGGTTAGTTCCCTCAAAGCCGTTTATTCCCCATCTAGTCCAGGGGGTTTCATATAACAGAATCACTTGCATGTGAGAAGTGAAAACATTAATGAATTAAATCTTTAATATAAATCGTAATTTAATCATACCATATCCGCATAATTTATGTTTAGAACCGGAGGAAGAGAAGATAACCTCGCCGTAATGTAAGATCGGGTGTTTTCGCTTATCGTTACGCTGGATCTTCATGGAGGTGATGTGGCCAGTTGGAGATATTCCCCATCCAATTAACAGTAACATTTTACAGAAGTTGGAGTTTAGAGTCCAATACTTTACCCACTGACCTACGCCACTTATCCAATAAGCGGGATAGTATTAAAGGATAGTTTAAGATAGGCTCTCGATGGTAGTTACTGATGACAATTGACTACTACTTTAAGGGATCAGAACGGGGCCTATTTCGTTAGAACTGATCAGCAGTCCAGGTATTATGTAATACTGCTTCGTACTGACCGCTCCAAAAGGAGTCTGGCGGTCAGCAGTATGAAGGTTATAGGTTATGATTATTATGGCGAAGGCAAAGTTTTGATAACGCTCACATTCCGGCGGTTCTTATGTTACCTTTATTTATTTCTTCGTCATGTGAGACAAAATTAGATGAAGTTTTGTTGAAAAATTAAACCAATCTATAGCCAATCAATTTAGTAGGATTGAAGTAACAACAGTATTCATTACACTTAAGATCTTATACTATCTAAGAAATTTTCTTAAAAAAGGAATTCAATGAACATTATATACTGAAAGAAATTTTTATGTTAGATAAATATCCAAATTCAAATATTGAAAAATCAAAATATATTTTTTAATTAATGTACTGATTTACTGATAACATAATGATAAAACATTACCTGTGGTGATTTCATTAAAAATCCATTAAATTTAAGCTAAATATTATCATTTGCCAATATTTTAGACCAGGATGTTTAGTGCGAGGGGAGTTGGCCGCTACGATGAGCAGTTTCAACGAAATATAAAAGCAGAAATAGTTAGCGGTAACGGTTGGCAAGCGCTGTCAGCCGCAACCATGGGCAGTACTAGTGCAGGTCTATGTTTAAGATGGCGTAGTTATGATGAAATAAATCAAATTAAATATGAAATTTTGACTTACAGATACTAGTTCATATCTCTCATAATAATAGACAATTAGCAAATTATAACTATTCAAGGAATAATGGTACGTCAGAAATAGAGATAGGGAGATCCATTGACGTGTCTCCTCTTTAGCATTGCACTGGAGAAAGCGGTGCCGGATGCACGGATCCAGTCAGCAGGCACGGTGTTTAATAGAATGGTTCAGATCCTTGGTTACGCGGATGATCTAGATATTGTCGGAAGATCCCAGGCTGCAGTTCCTGAGCCTTTCCTTGTTCTAGAAGCAACAGCCGGTCAACTGGGACAAAGCGTAAATGAAGTATACCTCGGAGTCTGCACCTTGGCGGATACCGTGCAGTTTGGCTCCTATAAGTTTGAAAAAGTGGACGAATTCGTCTACCTGGGGTTCCTGATAACTGTGGTCAAAGACATCTCAAAAGAAATTGAGAGAAGAAAAGTTATTGAAAAGTTATCTGACAAGGACAACAAAAGTGCGACTATATAAGACATTGACCAGACCGGTTCTGGCGTACGGCTCGGAGTCGGACAATATTTTGAGAGAATTCTGCAGCGCATTTATGGTCCTAGGAGAGTCGGTCAAACATAACTCAGGAGAGGTGATCAAGAAATATATAGCCTCCTTGGTGAACTTGAACAAGCATATAAGGCTGGAAAGATTGAGGTGGGATGGCCATGTCGCTCGAATGTCAGAGGAGGAGATCCTCAGAAAAATATGAGAACCAGGCGTAGAGGAAGACCGCGTCTTAGATGGATGTATGGCGCGTAACGGAGGATGCCCGGAGGATCTTGGGAGTCGGAGACTGGAGAACTGTTGTCCAACAGCGCGAAGACTGGCGGAAATTATTATGGCTAGGGACCAGTGATGGTCTGTTGAGCCAATGGAAGAAGAAGACGAAATAGAGACTGGACCAATCAGCACCTCTATCCAAACTGTAACCAAAGGTCAGGAAAGGAGATCTCTCATCCAATCCCATTTTTAGTCCTCCCGTATTTTTGGGCAGGTCACTTATAGAAACATCTATTATTAGCTTGTTGTTA
Organism: Rhaphigaster nebulosa; assembly: GCA_948150685.1. Taxonomy (NCBI): domain Eukaryota; kingdom Metazoa; phylum Arthropoda; class Insecta; order Hemiptera; family Pentatomidae; genus Rhaphigaster; species Rhaphigaster nebulosa. The sequence continues at coordinate 43,308,695 of OX411312.1, read as the reverse complement.
TTTCCGTATAATTTATGATGGCAGGGAAGATGTAAGTCAGTCAACATGAACAGTTTTGTTGGTCACTGACCGAAGTTGTTTTGTTATGATTACTTTATTTTTTGTTGGGAAATACACAGATTTTTAAGTAAGTCTTTTTGGCTGTACCACAAGTCTGTGAAGAGTGTGTTCATAGAAATTTATAAGTATCGGAATGTATTTTACTTGTGTTGAAGAAGTTGTGATTGTTTTGAAAAGTGGAAAAAAAAATTGAGTAAAAAAGTTGGCAAGTAGATTTTTGTGTTTTTAATTTATAAAAAAAAAAAGATGAAAAATCTAGACATACCTATAGGGTCAGTCCATGTCAAATCAACCAATGCGGGCTGCTGACACAATTTATTTATTTTTTCATTATTTTGTCTGTATTAAGAGAGTTGAAAAGAGATGTTCATTGATTTTATAGAAGTCCAGTTTTTTTATTAGCGTCCATTTTGTGTTGGTTAATCAGATTTTACAGAGGTATGCGTTAAACGCTGAAATTTCACTAAAAGTAAATCTGGTAGCGAAAAAAAATTTCTAACTAAAAAACTAAAAAGATCTCACAATGAGTGATAAAATTTTAAACACTTACTACGACACAATAAAAGAATGTTTTCTGTAAATTTTGGATTTTTAAAGTACGCCCCTTCTGAAATATTGTTTTTATATTGGCTTCTGGTTCGATCACTAAAATAGTTTTTTTAGTTGTTTTTTTTTTACTTCTGGTGATACTTTCTTCACTTCTTCAACGAAGTAATTTTGAAAAGTGTGTACAGCAGCAGTGTAGTGCTCCAATTTGTCACTTATAACACATAGGTAAATTCTTGCAGTAAATCTTGTCATCATTTTTACTTAACTTAATTTATACTTAAATTCCTAACTAAAAAAACTAAAAATGCCTCAGTGATGAAATTTTAACCACTTACTAGGACACAATAAAGATATGTTTTCTAAAAGTTTTGGATTTTTAAAGTCAGTCCCTCCTGAGATATTTCAGTTCGAAAATACATGATTTTAGAAAAATCGCAATATTTGGAGATCCATAGCAAGCAAAGGATTTAACTTTCAGGCCTGAAACGTTTTAGGGAAGTAGTATCCTATAAGTAGTATATCCTGAAAACAATTGGAATTGATTCTTTAGCATTTATAATTTTAAAAGAGAAGATTTTTATTTTGAAAACAATAGGATTTGCTTCTTTTTTTTTTTTTTTTTATTTACGATTATTATTAGCAGAAGCCTGAATACTGGACAGATAATGTGTATATTATGCTATTTAACATGGTTTTTGTTTCAACTAAATATCTTCAAAAACCAAGGAAATAAAGAGTAACACACCAATACAAAATGGGCGATTAAATAAAACGTATCTAAAAAATTTGTGAATATCTGTTTTTACTCATCTGCATATAGTACAAGCATAGGTCAAAAAAAAAAATCAGCAACCTTTTTAAATTAAATTGGTTGATTTGAAATGGATTGGCCCTTGATATATACTGATATATATGTATATATATATAGGTATATCATAAAATAGTAAACATTTATTTTTATTCATCACGGGAAATATGTATTAAAATGTAATATAAATTTCAATGTTCCTACCAAAAGTTGTCTGAAGCATATTCAACATAGAATTTGTTGAGACCAACCTGATTCAACACCGTAAGAGGCCGGCTACCATAGTTCATCCAGTTTATCCCATAACTCATCCGAGGATGAACTGCTGCGTACGGTATGGAGATGAAACACGCAGACTTGCAGACTTGGAAACACATTTGTTCGGAGTGTGGCGTGTGTTGTTTAATTAAATTGAATGTTACGGTTGGAGTGGAACAAGGGACCACCTCCAACGACCGCAAGAAGTTCAACAAGTCCGGGTGCCTTCTGGCCTGGATGAAGGCTCAGCTTGACCTAGCACATGTATCACACTAGCAGCCTGCTAATAGAAGGCAGTCTAGTCTCAGGTTTAATAACTAATTTATTATATTGACGATAGTGCTCATTATAGTTATATCATACTGTCTTATATGATAAAATCCAATAATATTAATTATTTTTATTATTTGTTTGTAATTATTTATTTATTTAAGTTAGTTACATATTTGTTTTAATTTACACACATTTGGGAACTTCCACCGACAACGTTTGGATCAAATGAGCTGGAATTCGTAATGCATAATTGTTGCCTAGGCAGAACAATGGCATAAAAGTGGGGGGAAATATCAGTCATAATTTCGCTAGGTATACCTGAAATTAGTCCATTTTTAAAGTTTTGCGCACGTCTACAGCCCCACCAAATTGACTTAGAGGATTGAAAATTTGTAGCTGAATTGATTAGGTTTTTTTCTTAACTTTTTTCCTAATCACCGGTTTTTCGTTTTTTTTTATAAAGGATTTGCATACAACTATAACCCCTCCAAATTGAATTGGAGGGCTGAAAATCTGTTTTATTTGAAATTTAATTAAATTAGCTCTAATAGAAAGAAGTTTCATCGAAATCGGAACAGTATTAGCATAGTACAGCTGTTTTTTCAACTTTTCTTACACGTTTTTAGTCGTATTTTTCTTGGAAATTATAGACTATGGCACTGTATTGAAGAAAGTGCATTTTGTATCTGTTTATATATATATAAAAACACAGCCAGAGAATGCGCATGTACTGGGCAAGCATCAAAGCACATTCCCAGCAAAAACGTTGAATATCGTGGTCCTTATTTGGCCTGTTCGAAATATATATATATATATATATATATATATATATATATATATATATATATATATATATATATATATATATATTATTGTTTTTATTTTATTTTTTCTGTTGGCACTATAGACCATGGAGATCTTTGTGGTCGCGCGATGTGGTATTCTTAAAGACATATATTGCTTGCGGGAGCACAAACAGCCTGGAGGAGATCACCCAACCTCACATTGCTACGAACTATAGTGTCCATGGTGCTGATCTAGGCTATCCATAGCTCCATAACCAGTCCCTTTGGGGCCAATTCGGCAGCGTCCTTCCCCACCGACTTATTCGGGTTCAAAGACACTGACAAACCGGTCAAGATCCACGGATTATGGCTGTTCGGGGTCAGCAGACGCACGAGAAGAAGAAGACCGCCGCCCATGGAGCAAACCTTCGGGCGGCTATTTTACATACTGAAAAAAACACAACGCGATTCACAATTTAGGTACACGGGGTAGGGCCATCACTCCTACGCCCGGTCTGTATGAGTTCCCTCCAGTAGGCTGACGGGCCTCATAAACCCGGGGAGAAGGAGTGATAAATTGCTTGATGAATTAAATTAATTATTATTTAAATTAAAATGATGCCGGAACCGAGATTCGAACTCACAAATCTTGGGTTTGTAAGTAGCCGCACTTTTGCAAGCGCGTTAACCCGCTCGATATTTTGGGTTTCAGTGAAAATTCGATTTTAGTGACGGAGTATTGCTGCTCACTTTTTTTTTTTTTTTTTTTTTTTTTTTGTCATGCAGTACATGATGAACTCTCCATGTACTATCTCAACAAGGGTCTAATCAGATTGTAGTGTTGGTAATAATAACTAGCATAACTGTATTTAGGGGTATTTAGACTTTATATCCGCGACTCATTTCGCAGAGGAGACCGACAAAGCTCACGTGCAACTGTTATTCAAAGTTAAATAACCGAATAAGTTAATTATGTTTAAAAAACAATTATTTAAAAGACTAAAGAGCGACATCCCTTGCGTATCTGTGGCGTTTCTCTGAAAAATGACAAGCGTTGTGAACAATGTTGGCAGAGACAGGCTCTAAGAACAGTGATAAGCCGCCTTTCTCACTCTAACCCGCCTCGACAACCAACAACCTTTAATCTCTCTTACATTTTTTTTCTTTAGTATTTCCCTTGTCGTTGGAGGTAAAGGGGCATTACACGGATGACCTAGCTCTCTTTAAATAATCTCTCCCTTTTCCGACAGAACGAGAATTCCAGCATTCCTTCTCCAATTATATAATGAAATATATTTTTTTGTCTCCTGAATTCATCAGTTTTAGCGATTACTGTTGACTATGAAATTACACGAAATTTTTATTCAATCTTTTATTAAAATTTATCCCAACAGAAACACTGATTGAAAAATATTTTCATTGTTATTTTTTCTTTTAGATTGTGAGTCTTTATCAGTCCCCAATACCTCCTTGACTCCTGAAATTCTGTCCATCATTAGAATTAGAAATAAATTATAATTAATAAACTAAAAAACTGATTATGAACAATAAACTAAACCTTAGAAGTAATTATCAGTATCCCTTCTTTCACGCCTGCAATGTAAATTTCTACAATTTGTTTTCCAAATTTTTCACGAATGTAATTAAAACATACTTAGCACAATTATTGAAAAAAACAAAACAATATATATATATATATATATATATATATATATATATATATATATATATATATATCAAACATTCTTTTATTTTCAGACATTGGATACATATATATCCAAAACTTCGGGCTCTAGGGATTATGAAACGGATAGAAAACGCAGTCCCGCCGCTCACCTCCGACCTTCGACCCACTGCAATAGTCTATTTTTTCGAGGAAAATACGACTAATAATTTCCAAATTCCCATATTTCTCGTCAAAACTGAAATAAGGATTCTCCAATCTGATTATAATTTAAATGATACGTGGAGAAAATCATTACGATGTAAAAAGACAGACATCTTATTCTATAAATTTTTTTAGATCAAAGAGTTGGAAAAAAATGGTACCACAAGGTAATTTTATAGTAATTATACGAAACATCATCAAATTAATCGTGAATAAATAATTAAACTTGAAAGATAATTTTAAGAAAACAATTAATAGTAGTCTTTTATTTATTATAGTATTTGGTAAAAATGCTGCAAATTGTTACACAATAGTTTATTATTAATTATTTGTTAAATTTCTTATTAATTATTATTGTCCCTCGAAAAGTGTTACGGAATCATTATACCAATTTTTACAAAAAAAATAAAATAATTTGAAGTTGCTATTTATCTATTTATTATTCAATATGTTTTTGTTATAATGATTCCAAAACATAAAATATTTTTTCTCTATCTTTATAAATGCTCGAGATATGGAGGTGTGAAATCTTTAATCGGGCGCCATTTTTAAACGAAATTTCCGAGGCACATTCTGGGATGACCTGATACTTCTGAGCCAAATCTCAAAAATTCGGCTCTATAGTCTCGATGAAAGACTAAGAAGGCGGAGGGACGGATTTTTAAAAAAATTGTTTTTTGGATACTATATCCTCAAAATTTAAAAGGAGGAGTTTACAACTCTTTTTCCTTGGCCGATAAAGGTTCATCATTAACATAAATCGAAATTGTGTTAAAGATACAGTTATTATTAATGCATATTATATAGCATGTTATTTTAACTACGTGGACATATACTATCTATGGACATATACATATACATATGGACATATACATACATATGTGTTTCAGTGGTTTTATCACTACGATATTTTTTTTCTTTTATTTGTGCAGTACTAGTCTTACTGATTAATGTGTGGACATTATGTTATATTTCGCTAAAAGTACGTTAAAATTATAAAAGACGATCAAATTACAGAACTTCTACTTATCCTAGAAGCATGTTTGGTGGTGGGTTAATTTGCGGATTTTAGTGATTCGTACCTTCAATAAAAAAATGCATGCATAAATAATAATAATGTTTCGCGGAAATCGCGAAAATGTAATACCAGTTATCGAAAAAGGTTAAACACTTCCAAAAGCTGGTATTTTCGCATTAAATTTTTATCGTAAATAGGTACCAGTAAAAGCCACAATTTAAGCCACCAAACATGTCTCTACGACAATTACAAGTTCTGTAATTAAATGTCCAGAAATTGCACCATTCCGCAATTATTAACTTATTTTTATTGCGAAAATCTTTTGGCCGATTTCAATTGTCCAAAGTTCATTTTTATAAGCGATATTGCGAACATTTTTTTAAATTTCCCAAAGAACATTAAATTTCCGAAAAACTCTTTTCGGCCTTGTTTATGAATATTTTTCACCAGATTGAAAAATAAACATACCAAAAAAACATAGAAAAAAACATGAATTGTGTTTTTTTTTCTAAAGTATGTACAATTCGTTTCTATTATTTTCTCCAATTTATCACTTTGAGAATGACCATTTTATTAAGGGTTTATTTCAAAAAATGAATATGTTTTCGCTATTGCATCTGGACTAATAAATAAGTGAATAACAAGGATCAAATTATTAATCTTTCTTTATCGACTGTGATTTTATTATGATGAAATAAATAACCGGGATGCAGTCAGCAAAGTATATTTTTGATTTTACAAGCCAGCGTTCTATCGCCAATTCGAACTAAAATAGCCCTGATGATGGCTCACATGATAGAGCCGAAACGTCGGCTTTTACTATAAAAAATATGCTTTGTTGACTACATGCCGATTATTTATCTCATCATAACAGGGATCAATTTTTTATTTTTATTTTATTTGTTCGGCTTAGTTTTTAATTATTCAGCTAGGTTGCATTTTTTCCATTTTTCTGTTTTACCAAATATCTGGTCATTTATTTACAGATAATTGAATAAAATGCTTTAAATGAAGTTTATTAATAATATGGGCGGAGAAATCATTGGACCCATAGCTCATTATATCAAGAGCGTATAAACCGTAGGTGAAACTTCAGCAATTGGAAGGCTCCGAACAATGTGAACCTTGTGAAAGGGTTTGATGAATGTATCTCTGTCGTGACTGCTCACCGCTGACCTCAATTTCTTTGGTTAGTCTCCAACCCTGGTAATGGTCGTTAGCCGGCATTTCCGATTGGAAAATTAAAACTATAACGTATAATAAAAAAATAAAAAAAAAAGTAAATGATTCACTATTATCATATTATTAGAAAACTCGAAAAACAAGTCTCTCAACTAGCAGTGAATAGTTTCTACCAAAACATAAGATCACATAAATGGACCATTCTTCGAAAATAGGGAAAATCACAGTCCTATGAGGAAACCGGGCTTTTTTTATGAAACGCAGATATTTTTTCATTGATTTTGATAAAGCATGGACTTAGATTGTTGTATCAATGGTTAGCATTCATGTTAATAATAATTTTACATATGTAAACATACTAAAATCTTCATCTCTTGAGGATTCAGAATGCTTAAGTTAGCTTTTATGAGCAGCAATAAATTCCTCTACCGTTTAATGTAGGTTGCAAAAGAAAAAAATTCATAATTAGTAGAAAACTGAAGATGGGACGGAGCGTGTTTATGACATTTTATTAGCTCAAGTAATTATACAATCAAATTATACATTAATATTCTTTTATTTTTTCAAGGAAATAATAAATCTTTCATATATTCAAAAATGTTTTATTTTTGCATCTTTAACATTTCGAGCCCAAGTTGGCTCATCATCAGGTTCCAATCTACAAATATCAATTCTTAAAAAAAAAAAAAAAAAAAAAAAATCGCATTTATCCGAAATCAAATTCTTTAATATTTGCATTTTTAATATTAAATTATGAAGAAATGTTACTTTGCCGTATAGCAGAGGGGGGGAATTCAGATTAGACAACTAATTTAGAAAAAATTGTAAGAGACTATAACTTGCCCGTAAAATCAGAATCACTAAAAAAAAAAAAGATTTTTAAAATAAAAAGGAATCTGTTAATAAACACAAATACATAAAACATATTTAACACATAAAAATCTTATTACAAACCTTAAGTATAAAAGCAGAGATTCTTTAGTTTTTCATTAATTACAACATTATTATTAGAACATAATAATTTAGTTTTACGCTTAGCAATAAACTGTTGCTATAAAAAATATCAATAATGATATACACAGGAATCTGTTAATATAAAAAGAAAAATTATTTATAAAATTCAATTTATACCACAAATATCAAAGAAGAGAAACTGTAGGTAGGTCTTCGCATTAATTAATTAGGTAATTAGATATTTTATAATATTTAAGTATTATGAAAAGTAGTTCATATATCGCTATATTGTTTATAGCAACAGTGAATTCATGTTCATAACATTTAAATATTATAAAATATCTAATATCTAAAATATCTATACGAAGACATAGAGTTTCTCTTCTTTAACATTTATGGTACTTATAAATGTAATAATGGCATATTTTTTTATTACTAGATTCCTGTGTATTTTAAGAATATTTAATAAGTTTTAAGACCTATTCAATATATCTAAATTAAATTAAAATTCAATAGGTAATATAAATTTTTAAAGGTCGTAGAAAAAATTTCAAAGATGCTTAAAATCCGTTAATAAAAAAATAAATTAAAAAATTTAATTTATACATTTAATATCAAACCAGAGAAACGAAAGCTTTTCATAAAATTTTACCGTCATAATTTAGTTTCATTAATAGTAACTCGAATTCTCTACAACCAATAAAAATAAAAAATAAAATTAAAGTTGAACGTTAAACATCTTCGTATAAGTAATAAGATATAATCTGTTATTTATGTTTTATTAACAGTAATTCAATACTGCTATAACCATTAGCTTTAATAATGTATAAATGTGTTTCAGTACAGAGCCGAATCAAGACAGGTAAAATGTTCTACGTGCATAGTGTCAAATGTTCAAAGTAGAGCAGGTACCGGTTACATATCTGGATAATTCATTTTAATTTAATTAATCTATATTGAATAGGTCGTAAAAAATATTAAAGATTCATTAAATACACTGGAATCTTCTAATAAAAAAAAAAAATCATAATTTAATGTGTAAGTGCCATACACACCTTACATATCTATGCAGAGAAAAAGTAGGTCTTCGTCAAGGTAAATAGATATTTTAGTTTCATTAACAATAATTCACTGTTAATATAACAAATAGCTTTAATAATATGTAAATGCACTTCGTACAGAGCTGAATCTAGACTGGTTAAATGTTCAAAGTGCAGAGGGTCCAATGTTCAAAGCAGAGGGGCATTGAATATACATTTGTATAATTTACTTCAATATTAATTTCACCATATTCAATAGATCGTAAAAAATATTAAAGACGCTTCAAATATACAAAAATCTTATAATTAAAAGAAGATATTAATATTTAATATATAATTTCCATAACTATCCAGAAAAACTGTAGGTATTCCTAGCTTTAGCTAATTAGACATTATATGATATTTAAGTTTCATTAACAGTAATTCTCTTTTGATATAACCAATAGCTTTAATAATATGTAAATGCACTTCGTACAGAGCTGAATCTAGATTGGTTGAATATTCCACGTGCACAGGGTCCAATGTTCAAAGTAAAATGGCATCGGCAAAATATCTGTATAATTTATTTTAATATTTATGTATATAAATTCAATAGGTCACAAAACATATTAAAGACGCTTCAAATATACAAAAATCTTATAATTAAAAGAATATATTAATATATAATATATAACTTCAATATCTGTCCAGAAAAACAGTAGGTATTCCTAGCTTTAGCTAATTAAGCATTTTATGAAATTTAAGTTTCATTAACAATAATTCACTGTTAATATAACAAATAGCTTTAATAATATGTTAATGCACTTCGTACAGAGCGTAATCTAGACTGGTTGAATGTTCAACGTGTACAGAGTCCAATGTTCAAAGTAAAATGGCATCGGCTATATATCTGTATAAATTATTTCAATTTTAATTTCACTATATTTAAAGATTGTAAAACATATTAAAGACGCTTCAAATATACAAAAATCTAATAATTAAAAGAAGATATTAATATTTAATATATAACTTCAATATCTATCCAGAAAAACTGTAGGTATTCCTAGCTTTAGCTAATTAGACATTTTATGATATTTAAGTTTCATTAACATTAATTCACTGTTGATATAACAAATACCTTTAATAATACGTAAATGCACTGCGTACAGACCTAAATCTAGACTGGTTGAATATTCCACGTGCATAGGGTCCAATGTTCAAAGTAAAGGGGCATCAGCTATATATCAGTTTAAATTATTATTATTTTAATTTTTCTATATTGGGCTAGTCATAAAACATATTAAAGGCGCTTAAAAGACGCAGGAAACTCGGCACATTACTTCGTATTCGTAATTAGATATTTTATGAAATTTAATTTTTATGAACTTCAAAGTGAAGGGAATATTAGGTATATATCAATATAATTTATTTATCTTATATAGGTGATAGAAAAAATATTAAATATCTAATACAGGAGAGGGTTAAGAAAAAGAAAATGGAAGTTATTTTAAAATTCAATTAAATACCTTAAAAATCGATGCATCGAAACAGCATTTTTTCGTAAAATTTTACTTTGTAATTCAGTTTTATCCATATCGCTTAGCAGTTGCTATAACCGATAACTATATTTACATTTATTGAAGTGCTTGATTGCAGAGCTGAAAGAAGACTGAAGTAAAGATAGTGTTCAAAGTGGAGGGGGTATATTTAATGCGTATGTAGTTCACTAAATAGCAGAGTTTTTTTTATTTTATTTTATGTATTTTCAATAGACTGTAAAACGCTAATTTAAAATATACAGACATATATTTTTTTTTAATATAATAAAATGGAATTTATTTTAAAATTTAGTATACCTCAAATATCAGTAAAGAGATTTTGTTTACTGTGGTATCATATTTGACCAGTTTAATTTTTTTATAAATGATACCAACCATGATGGTTATATATATTGTTTTTCCTCCTATAAGGCTATTTTAAGTTTGATAATTTAAACCGAGTAATATCTTCCTTAAATTAATTTCAAAATATGACAGCTTCTTCACATGTTTGATTTCAAGCATATTTTTCATATTTAGCTTTCATGTTTGTATTTGGTATATAATATAATAAAATATGCATGAATGTTGGTAAATAAATATAAATATAGATTATAAACGCTGTTAATTGATAATGTTTATTAGTAGGGTACAAATGATTTATGTCGACAAATAATTGTTTTACGGCATTTAGGCAACCGCTGCAATTACGCCAATATAAAAGGCCTCCAAAGGAAGATTATTCCTGAATAATAGAATAATTAACTCGTTGTAAAAAGGGGCGTGGTCTCGGTGGAGTAATTAGAGAAGGGAGAGTCCGAATTTACAACATTTAAAAGGAGAGAACTTCTTCTAGCACTTTGGCCAAAAGTTCCTCAAGCAGATTTAGACAACGATGGAGGCGCTGGAGAAACTGGAGGCAAAAATCCCTTTGATGGTGGCAATTAGGGACTGCTATTATCTTTTAGCCCCTGTCGAGGCTTCAAAACAAACAGAAAACGGTGAATGCTCAACAAACTGCAAGGCATAACTTTAATTTTTACATTTCAAAAGGACTAATATAAACAGTTTAAATAAAACATTGTCATCCTTTACATGAAACAAATTACTTTCACTTACCTATATATGAAATATATATTAAGGGAAAGTATTGCGATCGTGAAAAATTTTGAATCTGAATTTTCAACGGAAATACACATTTTAACGTCCTCTTAGTTTAAACTATCATTTCTCCCTAAATGGTGTGTGTGTGTGTGTGTGTGTGTTTGAATGCGTGGACTGTGTGTATGTCAGGGCTCAAAACAGTTATTGAACCTTTTCAAAAAGTTTCAGTTTAACTATTTTACGAGCTTTTATAATTAAATAATTAACTTAGAAGTTGTACATAAAAAAACCTTATGACAAGCAGTTCCTTAAGAACTTATGTCATTAACAGTTATTGATAAAAGTTCTGTTAATATAAGTTCTTCCCAATTTTTTTTATAAACGTTCTGTTAATGGAAGTTCCTACTGGAACATTTTAAATATAAGTTCTCAAACATAAGTTTTCACATACGTATGGGGCAAATCTTGAGAGGGATATTCGGGAGGAGGGGAAAACCTCGAGAGACAGCAGTGTCGTTGAAAACATTTAAAAATCTTTTAACAAAAAATATAGATAATAAATAAAATTCGAAATAAATGATCAAATAAAAAAACAATTACCTTTACATGTATTTTATTAAACGTTTAATTTTTAATTTCAATAGAAAAATTGCTTTAATTTTCATTAAATCGCCTGCAGAATGTTTATTTAAAGAAATAACATTTTAAGATAAGAAAACCTTCCGCATTTCACAATTCCATAAGTATTTCTCGCATTTGATTGGGAACTTATATTATATCACTAAATAGCTTATTATATACTAAATAGCTCTAACGAGAACACTTTTTAATACAGAAATTGATTATAAAAGTTCTAATGATAATAAAGAACTTTTATTATAATATTTTTTACGATAAAGTTCTAACCAAAAAGTTCTTATAATAACATATAATAAATGTTTTAGCATAAAAGTTCTTGCATGAACTGTTTCAAAAAAGTTCTAGCGCGTGGGTGCGTGCCTCTGTGTGTGTTTGCGTGTGCGTGTGTGTGTTTCTATGTCTATCTGTCTGTATATTGTAAGTCTAGCTCAAATAAGAAAAGTTGGAAATGGAAATTATGTACTATATTTAAGAAAGTTATATGCCTGGGATATTACAGCAACTGTTTTTACAAAATCGACCAACGGAAAGTGCAACTTTATTTCACCGATTTTACACATTTTTACAATTTTCTAGAAAATGGCTTCAACGATTTTGATCAAAGTAAAATTGATATTTTAAGTTTATGGCAAATTTTTCAATTTTTATTTCCAACTTTGTGGATATGTATTTCGGTAGCGCGGAGGTTTAGCAAAAAATGTTATTAGAGTGAATAGTAGAAAATTTTTTGCTCTACAAAACACTGTTGGAATATTTTTTTTTTTGACGCACTAGTGAAGAGTTATTGAGAAAAAACCAAAAAAAAAGTTATACAAAAACGGTCGTACTGATGCAAGCACAGCTGTGTGAAATTATAAAACATGGATTTTACAACGGCTTAGGAACACATCCAAAATCCAAAACTACATAACCATTTTATAGGTAATCCCTCTCTTCTCGCGCCTTTCTCACTGGGTTGTAATTTGTTTTTCAAATAAAAGTAGCAGTTATATTTAAAAGTCACTTATAGATACTGTTTATAAATTTAGCACGAGCAGATCAAACTGCTAGTAGAAATTGACAGATATATTATATCTCTGAAAAATCAACTGACTAAGAACTAATTATATCAACCTCGGAAAAGTTTTTAACGAGGCCTTCGCCATATTTAATCATTGTTTTAACTGTGGTTTAAAGGGTTGTTTAGAAGCGGGATTATAACTGATCATGTCAAAGCTCAAAATCGACCAACGGAAAGTGCAACTTTATTTCACCGATTTTACACATTTTTACAATTTTCTAGAAAATGGCTTCAACGATTTTGATCAAAGTAAAATTGATATTTTAAGTTTATGGCAAATTTTTCAATTTTTATTTCCAACTTTGTGGATATGTATTTCGGTAGCGCGGAGGTTTAGCAAAAAATGTTATTAGAGTGAATAGTAGAAAATTTTTTGCTCTACAAAACACTGTTGGAATATTTTTTTGTTTGACGCACTAGTGAAGAGTTATTGAGAAAAAACCGAAAAAAAAGTTATACAAAAACGGTCGTACTGATGCAAGCACAGCTGTGTGAAATTATAAAACATGGATTTTACAACGGCTTAGGAACACATCCAAAATCCAAAACTACATAACCATTTTATAGGTAATCCCTCTCTTCTCGCGCCTTTCTCACTGGGTTGTAATTTGTTTTTCAAATAAAAGTAGCAGTTATATTTAAAAGTCACTTATAGATACTGTTTATAAATTTAGCACGAGCAGATCAAACTGCTAGTAGAAATTGACAGATATATTATATCTCTGAAAAATCAACTGACTAAGAACTAATTATATCAACCTCGGAAAAGTTTTTAACGAGGCCTTCGCCATATTTAACCATTGTTTTAACTGTGGTTTAAAGGGTTGTTTAGAAGCGGGATTATAACTGATCATGTCAAAGCTCGGGAGGCATTATTAACTACTTTTGAAACTCCCACGGAATAACTCAGTTTAAGAGTGAAACTGGAGTTTAGTTGGTAAGCGGGTTGATAAATAAATTTCGTTCTGGTTTTGGCCTAATGGAAGTTTGCTCATAAAGGCAGATAGGTGGCGCGGGCTAAGGAAGACTAACGCTGTATACAACAGCCCAGGCTTCCCGCTCGATAGCTAAGTACTTCTCAAGTCATCCGTTTCACAAAAGGGGATCTTAGTTTTATCAACTTGATATAACAAGGAGGATATAACGATTCTCATCCGTCAAATATTTAACAAAAAAAAACATACATTAAACGAGAAAAATAAAAGATAAAATTTAAGAAAATAAAAATCCATTTGCACTATATAAAATTACCTGTTTAAATTTCTCTAGAATGTACTATGGAGAACTTTCCGCCAACTTGGCCAATATAAAAGAAAGAATTTATCAACACGCCATTGGAAAAATAATCCGAAATATAATTTTAAAAAAAAATTGGATTATTACAATCCATACAGAAAAAATCTGGTGCGGTGCGCACATCACACAACTTTTCGTTACTATCCCATCATAATAATAATAATATAAAAAATTTTTTTTATAGAGTTTACAGAAACACTACCTACTTGAAATATTCTCAGCAGAATGGACTTCTTCTTCAAGTCTTCTTTTACAAAATAATAATGAAATAGTTTTATAATCAAGTGCAGTTCGACAATTCTGTGCACTATATATATATTCGGTTCGTCGAGCTGAAAATAAATTTTAAATGTTTCCATTTAGTTTTCATGGAAACATCTAACTTCCATTAAATAAAATAAAAGTTTCTTTTTTTTTTAAATATTTTTATCGAGTAATATTACATTCGTTTCAGCAAGGACAACGTTAATAGTGATCAAAAGTTCATTAACACAATATTTACAGAAATTTAAAAAAAATGAAAAAAAATAAAAAAAATAAACTTATATAAAATAAAATAAACATAGCATCTTAAACGCATGCATAATTATACACTAGAAATTATTAATGCTAATACTGGTCCGATATAGATTTTTTTTTTTTGTAGAGAATATTATGACTGTTCATATGATATTATGCATGATTTAGCATAAATATATTTATGTTATGCGCAAATGAATTTTTGTCTCTATTTTCTCAATGATCTACTATATTTTAACGGGCTGGAAAGAGAAGTCTTTAGGCAAGTTTCATCAAAATCGTTAGAGCCTTTTTCGAGAAAATTGTAAGAAAGGGTAAAATTCAGAAGAAAATTATTAGAAGCAATTACGATCAATGCAAATTTGGAAAATGTAATGAATTATAAAGAAGATTCAGAAAATATTAATATAAATAATGCTGAATTGTTAAATAAGCTTATTAAATAATATACTATTTCTCTATCTTAAAAACAAAAACAGTTTCAAAAGGAATCCCAACAGAGTGCGCTAAAACAATCTCATAACTCATTTTCAACCAAATTAATAATAAATTAGTAGTGATAGTATGATAGTAACAACTTGTTGTGCTTATAAAGCCTCGTGGGTCTAAAATGATAATAAATAACTGTTAGCTATTTACCGAACAACGTTTCGCCAAATCAGCTATCATCAGGACGAAAAAATAAGCATGCAGGCAGAAGAGGTTTAGTACATCTCATATCAACAGTACATAAAAAATAAACACGTAAAAAAAATGTTGTACATATATTTAACTGTTGGTTTTAGTTGTAATTTTTCTAGTCTGCTTTAAGCGATCATATATTTTTTGGTCTTGATGATGCCTGAATGACGAAATATTGACATGTGTGTTACTGACTGGTACTTGAGATTCTTTATCAATTTTTGTTGTAACTAATTACTCTAAGCATAATTAAAAAAGTGAAATTTTTCTATGTAATATTGCATAGTAAAACTTTATGTCGCTCATCCAGTGAGAATCAGTGTCTATTTTGGTATCTATTAAACATTGTAAAATTCCTTAAATTATTTTATACAACATAGTTTTAAATATATTGCCTACTTTTGGTAGCTCTTTGTTGAATTTATTATTGTATTTTTCTTAATTTAAATATGCAATAGATTTTGTTTCTAGGCATGATAAGTACACGGGGAATGAGCCTATTAATATATTTTTAAAAATCAGTTAGCTTGGATGAAAAAATAAAACAGTTATTTTTGTACGTTGTACTTAACAAAACTACTCTATTAAACACACGGCAGTATAAATACGATAAAGATGTAAAAACATTACAACACATTTAAAACAAATAATATTTATAATTATTTAGCCCGGTAAAATTAGCTCAACAAAGGACGGCGCGATCCGCTTATTCCCGGAAAGCTGGAAATAATTTTAATCACTTCATTTTATATCCAAATGACGGAATGTGAAATTTATCCGTTTTTTTCCGTTAGCTCCAGACGTGGTAACACAAAACCATCTAAATTTTCGGACTGTTTTGTTTCCCCTATAATTGCTATATATTTCTCTAGTTCTGAAAATGATATTTTCCAGTAAAACATTTGTTTTTAAAGGTACCTATATAAAATTAAAAATAAAATAAAAACTTAAAATAATAATTGCTTTTTGATCAAATAGATCATTAAAAAATATTTAATTTATTAAGTAAACAAACTTTGTATATTTGTTTTAAACAAAAAATGATGACGGATTTTGATTCGGCTCAACAAAAAACTTATACATTGAAAGCATCTCGAAAAAAAAAAAATGTTTCCATTTCCGTAGGGGTTCAAAATTTCTTTCAATACACATAACAATCACATTATCTTAGAAGATCTGTGTACGAAAATGTGATTACAAAAATAGAGGTTTCATTTTCATACCACGATGCAAATTTTGTACTTAAGGAGCCTTTACGGCCCATCTAAATTGGTTTGAATCGGCCAAAGGGTTCCTGTATTAAGGGTGTTTTTTTTTTAATCTTTAAATAAATTTGCAATTGATCTATAAAAAATAACTTTTTTTTACTTATCCTGTCTCTCTTATTATTGTAGACATTTTTAATGTTTGGTAATAAATCGAAGCATAATTTTCTGTTCTTCAATCTATTACTGATGTTTAACTGAAGGTGTAATTAATTGTTTTTCAGTTTCAGACGAAATATTGAAAAAAAAGACCAGCAATTTCAATTATTTTGTGATTATTATAATTTTGCGGCATATGAAACTCATTGGAAAAAAACGACAGACTTCCTTTGGATGTCTGGATGGAAAAAAATTCCTTCATTTGGATGTAAAACGAAGTGATTAAAACGATTTTCAGATTTCTGGTAATTAACGAACAGCAAATTTCTATTTTACTGAGCTAATAATTATAGAAGTTCGAAACAGAAAAAAAAAATTTCCCGTCAGAAAACAAACTCTGCGTTCTTGATCGTCCAATATTATTGTCATTTCCACTAAAAATATTTAAACTCACATCTTAGTATCATTAAAATTAAGAGAAAATAAAATCATTAATATCACATTATTTAAATATATTAAATATATATATATATATATATATATATATATATATATATATATATTTACATATACACGTATATATGTATTATCAGTGACTAAACCCTCTCCTGAAACCACCGTATTGCCGACGTCTTCCGACGGCCTATTTTGATCCTCATACTATTTCATCGTTGCCGCCATATCCTTCCCAAATCTACTCGTAGACTCCTAGTATCCTTCCTCATCTTTCCCCACTTTTGGACGGATCTCGGGGACAGACTAAAGATAATTAGGAATAGCTTCGTAAGATTTAGAAATGGGATCTCGAGACTTTCCCGTGTTTTCCGCCATTATGCTGAGATACGGTCTTTCCCTCCTTCAATATTTTCTAGGCACATTTCTATGCCAAGTAATCTACAACCATTATTTTGTCTATAATCCCTTCCTATGTCTATAATCTTCTCTAATTCAAGTCCTTTATTCTCTCACTTACCACCAGATCTCGACCTTATGATCTTTATACCCCTTTCTACAGATCTGCCTCATTTCAACATTGCTTTATGAAATTTCCTCGCTACTAAAATTCGGTATGCCCCGTCCTTCATTCAGAACCCTCATATTCCAATTCCTCTTCACAATACAGTCCGACGTATTGTAACCTAACCTGACGTATCCACATAAATATGTATGTACTCTGCTATAAGAACTGTTTCCTATAATTACGTTTTGTTTGTATTTTCAGTTTTTGTTTATATACGATCATATATTTCTTCTTTTTTTTTTTTTTACGAATTTCTTTCTTTTTTTTTTGTTTCTTTGTTTTTTCTGTTTTTTCATGTAAGAATTCTTTTTTACCAAGTATTA
This sequence comes from Rhaphigaster nebulosa, assembly GCA_948150685.1. NCBI lineage: Eukaryota > Metazoa > Arthropoda > Insecta > Hemiptera > Pentatomidae > Rhaphigaster > Rhaphigaster nebulosa. The sequence continues at coordinate 43,290,356 of OX411312.1, read as the reverse complement.
CTAAGTATTGTAATCGCGAAAATTTTCGGTTTTCAGTTTTCAACGGAAATATCCATTTTTACCATCCCTGAATCCATTTTGACTAGTTTCGTCGTGACGTCTGTACGTACGTTCGTACGTATCTCGCATAACTCAAAAACAGTTAGCCGTAGAAAGTTCAAATTTTGTATCTAGGATTACTATATGATCTAGTTGTGAACCTTCATTTTTGGTTATTGTATGATTACCGGAAGTGGTACTTCACTTGAAGGTCATTACGGATTTTCATCAAAAATTATATTTAAATATAATGCAAAACATCTCAAATTTAGTACCTATTTATAACTTATATATTGATTTAAATAACATAATAGATTTTGGTCTAAATTGGAAAACCGGAAGCGGTACTTTACTTGTAGGTCATATTAGACTTTCATCAAAAATTATATTAAAATATAATGTAAAACTTCTCAAATTTGGTAAATAGGACTTTTATATCGATAAAATATATTTAATATCTTTTGGTTAAAATTGATGAACCGAAAAGGATACTTTACTTGGTCATAATAAGCTTACATCAAAAATTATATTTAAATTAAATACATAAATCATATGTTTCGATAATAAAGGTTACAAACGCGATTTGGTTTCAAATCCAATTAAACATCTTTATTACTTGTTTTAAGTGTTAAAATTGAGTGTAAAATACTGGTTTTCCTCCCCATTCGTGTGTGTGTGTCAATAGATGGATGTCGCGACGCCGAGTGTCCTTTTTGAGAAACTGCAATCTTCGGAAAAATAGTAACCAAATTTAGGATCACTTTTTGAGCCACCGATTTATAGTTCTATAGGCGTACAAGGAAGTCATGTGTTGTTCACATCAGATATTTATGTTTGCTATACATATTGTTAAATGTTTTAATATTAGAGATATAAATATGTTTTTGTTGTCTATGGTCGTTTCTTTGGGGTTTTTTTTCTGTTTGCTTATTAGATGAATTTATATTCTTCCTTTATATTATATTCATATATTATTTTCCTTTTGATGTATATCTTAGATTTTTTTATACATTATATATTGTGTCTTATGGCCAGAAACAATGATTATATTTTTGTTCGTGTTTGTTATTTTAAAGAGACTTCGTCCCAGAATAAAATTATAAAAAAAAATCTATTTATCCATCTATCTATTGTATTTTCAAATTGCTTAGTTTTATTAATTTGCCTGAAGCATATTTGCGAAATAAAATAATATGAACGCAAATCTAGGGCTTAGAGAAGTAAATTTATTTTATTTTTACTTAACTTAATTTTTCTTTTCTTGGTTGTTAACTTATTTTGTTATTATTTAAATTGTTTATCTATTAATTTTTACATTTTATATGATATTTAATTGTTTCTATTTTATTTCCTTGTTCTTTTTTGTGTTTTTTCGTTTATCTTGTACATATGGAATGAATGGATTCTCATAGCCCTAATACCTATTGCCCTTGAGTGTGGCAGCTTGAATTATTTCTCAAATAAAAAAAAAAAGAGAGTGAAGGAAAATATTCGCTATGGGAAGTTAAACGTAAAACGTAAAGTTCTTTTTTGATCTCCTAATTAGTAGCTATTTTAAAATTTATAGTGGCGTTAATTAACTAAACGTAGTGGCGACGTTTTGACAATTTGTTTTCTACATCTTTAAAATTTTCCCTTCTTCTTCTAGATGGTATCGGTTATAACAGTTAACAAATGCAATTGACCCAGGAAATATTTGTTGTTAAATAATGTTTACAACCAAGGAAGTCACTGCTGTCCTTCCTGATTGTCAGCATTAAAACAAGTTCTATTTCCTTGATCATCCCTTCTCCTATTGTATGTATAAAAGCCTATCTGAAAAGGACAGATATAGTAGTATCATAATGTTAATTAGAATGTAAGAATCAGTATTAGAATAAGTATTTAGAATGTAGGACTAGAATAAGAATTAGTCTTAGAATGTAGTCTTAGCAATAGCAGTATCACAATGTAATAGCCAGTATCTAGAATGTAGCATTAGAATAAGTATTAGAATGTAAGGTAGGATAAGGTAATGTGAGACACTCTCACTATAAGTCTAATTATAATATGCTTAAAGTCTATCTGTCACTCGGTAGCCTCATTATATATATATCATGCAACTTGTACTCTACTTAATAAAGTTATTTTTAAAGCTTACAATCGTCGACATTGTTAACTTAACGAACACCGGCTATTACGAAGAAAACCGAGAACCCTCCCCCCTCTCCTCTAGGGTAGTTCTAAAAGATATCCAGTGTACTCGTATTTCATTGAATGATATTTGACAGAAATAAATTACCGCGGGTTTTTAGGTTTGATGAAACGCGTTTCGCTCTTTTATACTCACGTTTTTCCTTCCTATCAGCATGCTTCTTTTTTTTTTTTTCTTTTAATTAAGAATATTTCTTGGGCAAAGGATTATAAATATTATAAAATTTTAAGCAAAATTCTTATGCAGATTTTTCAGACAGGAGTGCGGAAATCGCTTGTATTTGAGTTCCGATTTATATCCGATTTCCGCACTCCTGTCTGAAAAATCTGAATATATATATATATATATATATATATATATATATATATATATATATATATATAGGTGTTTGATTAAAGAGGTATATGTCATTTTTTTTTTTTGTGTCGAAAAGTTATGTTTTGTTCTTTTTAATGAATTTTACATTTGAGAAAAAGGCTATTAGTCACTGAAACAGTGTCCGGATAGAATGTGAATACATTTCCATTGAGTGTGAAACGTGACTGTTAATATGGAGGAATGAGATGGTCCGGGAGACGGTCAAAAAAGTGGATCACAAATAGTAAAAACCATTTCTTAGGAACCGACGTTTCGACCAACTTTGCAGGTCTTCTTCAGGGCTGAATAAACAAGACATATAATATATTAAGCTCATTGTTAATAAAACGGCTACTTCTCCACCTCGCTTTAAGCTTCAAGGTACAATATCTTGCCTGTTTAATTATTTGTATTCCCTTTTTTACTTATTTAACAGATTTATTAAGATTTTAGTTATTGTTATTTCTCTTTTAGTTTATCTATTATTATTTCATAGCCAGGTCTATTAATAATCAGCTTAATACATTAATATTCACTAATTTATTTTTAGATTTTGTTATTACTCAATTCATTTTACAGAATCATCACTGGTTTCATTTTTTCTCTCTGTCTTTTTAATTATTAATTTAAATTCGTTCACTGTGTATAATATGGTTTTATTTTTATTTTTGTATCTTGTTTATTCAGCCCTGAAGAAGACCTGGAAAGTGGGTCGAAACGTCGGTTCCTAATAAATAATTTTTACTATTTGTGATCCACTTTGCTGACCGTCTCCCGAACGTCATAAAATCATCTTTCTCAACATTCTCATTCCTTCATAAAGTTCTACGGTCAACTATTGATTATTCAATGTGACTATTAATACATAAAACTAGTAAGTTGTACCAAAATTGTACCTCCACTATTATTAATAGTCCACAAGTGGATTTACATAAAGAGTATACATAAATAATATTACTTATGTACCTATCTAATTATATTATATTTTGGGATGGAATATAGAAACACGGAAAACAACTAATAATCCGGCCCTGTATATTTCCTTGTTTACAAATACCATGGAAGGGCCCACGAATACCGAAATCACTTGCCAACCAATTATGAGTAATCGACAAGTTTAATGAAATGAATGAATTGGCAACTTAATGTGAATTGCTTGTAAACCTCGTGAAATTCATGAAATACATCAATTTTCCACAACACGATGGGACTTGCTCTTAATTTATTTGTCAATTTGCCTAATTGAGTGATATAATTGCCGATTTGATTGCGAATGGGGGAAGGACCACGCTGTTTTAATGACAACATACTTCCCTACCTTTTTTCGTTTTCAGTTTGCCTTATTTACACGGTCCGAGTCCATCGAATTTTCCGAACACTGGGAGAATGAATTATTCAATATAGAACTACGTGAAGAAATGTGTATCGCTAATTGTGATGGGCGCCCGCACAAAAAATTGGTATTTATGTCAAAACAACATATTTGAACTTATAAAAATATTGACTACAGTCAATTTCAGAAAATATAAAAATTAAAATTAATTCAGTAAGTAATAATAATTATCTCTTAATTGGATAAATTAATATACAGTGACGCACACAATTATTTGAAAATTAATTTTAAATTCTTCTTAGTTATAAAAATTTGATCATATATGTAGATAGATAGATTATTTTATTGTATAAAGCAATACTTGCTTGTTATATTATCTTGGCATTGGCCTGTGGAGTGTTACATTAAATAATATTTATGATAATAAAACATTATAACAATTTATATATATATATATATATATATATATACACACAATTTCGCTTTCAAAAAATATTTGTGAAAGAAAAAACAGATCAATATACGCATACTTCAATCATAAAAAAAGGCAGTATATAAATATACACATGCATACAATAGAATAAATTTTATGAATAATGTTAAAATAATAAATAATATCTATACGTTAGAGTTTATCACTGTACCCACGTATCATCACTTAAAATTAAACATCACAACAAGGTGAGGCCTCATCAAGAAGTATCGAGCCGGCTAAATTGTAGAAGATTGGAAGTTATTGAAGACTGATGTGAGGAACAGAAATACTTGCTTGATTTTATTTATACTATTATAATTAAAGATGTTTTCTAGTGAAGAAAGTTCATCGTTTTCAGATATATACTCCTTTAAGAATTGTTCTCTGAATGAATCACAAGAGGAACAGTGCAAAAGAAAATGCTTCAGAGTGTCTTCGATAGGTTTCTGACAAAGTTTGCATGGTTCATAGAGCTTGAAGATCAATTTCAGAAACTATAAAAATTAAAATTAATTCAGTAAGTAATAATAATTATCTCTTAATTGGATAAATTAATATACAGTGACGCACACAATTATTTGAAAATTAATTTTAAATTCTTCTTAATTATAAAAATTTGATCATATATGTACACATATGTATATTTCAGAAGAAAAAAAACATTTAAACAACGAAAAAAGAAACTATCAAAATTTTATAATTAGAAGAATTATTACAAATAACGAATAATTTCGTGAATCGCTTTATATATTTTTAAACTTCATTTCTTATTCTACTTCTGTCAAAATATCCATTGTATTCAATAAATATTTTGATTGTAATCGAACTTTTACAATCAAAAAGATAGAATAGCAATTTTCATTCAACCAGTTTGACAGGACAGTGCTTTCCACTTTGCCAATCATTTGAACCAATTTGGGAAATCTGATTATTATTCAGTAAATCCAAAAACCTGTTTAAAAAAAATTTCGAAATTTCGTTTGACCTCATCAGGTCCGCCATTTTGAATTTATAACAAGTGACATCAGGTTCGGAATCAGGGGTCCTAAAAATACTTGAATACCTATTCAGTTTCAAATAGGCGGATAAGTATATGTTTGAGTTTAAATATTACATTCATTTCCTACCCCTTAATTGCTTTATGCAGTATTGTCAATACTATAAAGACAACTAGTGAAAAAAATGTCAATTTTGCAAAAGTTTAGGTATTGTAGGAAATCATATATATATATTTGTCATATTTGGTTATTGTTGATTTTTTTAATCAACCCTTATCTTCTTTCCTCAGCCTTTCCTCAGGAGTCCAGAGCTATTCGATTCGACCATTATCTCTCTCCTTTTCAATTCCTATATCAATGATCTTCCTAATTCAATCCTCGAATATTCCTACTATGTTGATGATTTAAATGAAAAATCTATTTATTCGTTCCTCCTTCTGAATTATTAGTAGCGTTTGCTACTACTTCAGGAAGGCCAAGATAGGAACTGTGACTGGAGTAACTTGGATAAATTTAGATTAACGTTATGAAAAGACAGACCATTCTTATAGGTCACCATTCCCTCATTGCATCCCACTCAACCTTTACTACTTTATTCGAAATTGATGACCCTATCACTTTAGCTCCACTGTTAAAAGCCTAGGTATGACGAACGACCAAACCCTGTCTTGGAAACCCTATATCTTCCGACGTTCAATAAGTACCCTAGAGTTATTCCATCGCTCCCGCCATCTTCTTCCACAACCTACACGTTTCCTCCTTGAATCCTCAACTGTCTTCCCCCGCTTTGACTATGGCTGTGTGGTATACGGTGGCTTTTCGATTGTGCTCGAGGTCAGATTGAGGCGAATTATGAACTGTTTTTGAGATTTGTCTTCTGTATCTGGAAGCCTTCCCGTATGCCTTTAAGGCGTTTTTTAAAATTTTTTTTATTGGTATTTTACGTCCTTTCTACTCCAATTAAGTCAAACAGAACGGGTTATTCCTAAAGGTTACCAACCTATTCTAACTAGAGTAGGAAGGTTGAGATTCATTCCTTGGGTCCACCACGAAATAAATTTCAGCACGCCCAGGCCGGATTCGGACCGGCGCCGTATCAACTCCAACCATCCCTTCTACACCTACAATCTCATACAATTTCAATCCTCAATTCACTCTGTTTATGACCTCCATATCCCATCGCACAGAACTAAAACATTTGATCGTTTCTTTCTTTACCATCTCCACTACCCTTTGGAAGCCTTTCCCTTCTAATATCCGTTATCCTTCTTCCTTACCTTCATTAGAATCCCTCCCATTTCACATTCTAAAAAGATGCTCTCTAATCATGTAATTTCAGTTTTACCAATATAAGAGGTAGACGATTGATTTTATTTCTATTAAGCTAATTTCCATTTATTTATATTCAGTTTGAGTTCTAACTTAGAAAATTAATTCATTGTTTTTATTCTCTACTTTATGCCTTTTTCTTTCATTTCCGTAGAGATTTTATAAATTTTCTATCGCTAACAGTTATAGTTTTTCACGAGAAGACACTCCATTACGTTACTTAGATATTTTTATCTGATATACTATATTCCTGTTAATTATTTAGTCTCTTGGTTAGATATGTTTTATGTTGTATATTTACTTGTATGTTATTCCAATGGAATCTTGTCCCACAAGTATTTTCATTTATATAAAGATGGAGATTGTTGGTGATGCAGTAAGGAAAGAAACACCCTTAATGTGTCTTTCTTTCTTTCTAAATACATATATATTTATATTTACTTTAGTTAATATTTTCTGCTGATTCGTATTTAAAAAGGCCCCTAGCATTTTAAAAAACTGTGGACAATTTTAAATTAGTCCGGGTTAGTCGGTGAGAGTGGCAGAGAGTGGCAGAGAGACCAGACCGAACTGAACCCTCTAAAACTGCCATTGACTTAACGAGCTTCTCCTCTCCCCCGCCCCTCCCCTTCCTCTGAACCTCCTCCCACCGCGCTAAGCCCCAGCTATCTTAGTAACACCTTAATGTTTGCTCAAGGATTAACTAATTACTTTTACAGTCTTACCTTAAACCCGCACAGAATTCACCATCTGATCTCATCCCAGAGCTCTAAGGAAGAAGATGACTTCTTGGGCCTGGAGTCGAATCTATTTCTGAGGGACTTAATTAATGCAAATCTATCAAAGCGAAAATCTCGGTCAGAATAAGAATAATTATTTGAATTCTTTTATATATACTTATATGTGTGAATGTTTTAAATTATATAAATCAATAGCTTCGCAAGATTGGAGATTTGCGACTTCGAATTTCTTACGTTACTAAACATCGGTATATAGAAACTGAAGAATGTATAAGCAACTGAACACCGACAGGCTTATAAACGACTGCAGAGAACAACGGAGAACGGTGGACAATAACCGGCTAGTATATAAATAACTCTTTATATAACCGAAAACAAGTTATATGACGGCGTTATAAAACTTTGTAGTGAACATTTTTAATACAATTTTACAGCAATGTTGTGCAACTTATATAAAGCCTGTTATACAACGAGATTTGTTACAAGGAATGTGGACCCAGTTTTTGGACTTAGAAAATAAACTTTATGGTAAAATTATGCATACCTGACATCGAAAAAAGAGGAAAATTAAATAAACCCATCGGTCATTGGCGTCAGTTGACGATTCATCCATCAGCAAAGCAAATCTAATCTTCAAGGTAAAGAAAATGATCGACGGATAAATATCTATTAATAATTTATCAATTAAAATATCTGATGTGAACAACACATGACTTCCTTTTACGCCTATAAAACTATAAATCGGTGGTTCAAAAGTGATCCTGAATTTGGTTACTAGTATCCGAAGATTACAGTATCTCAAAAACGACACTCGGCGTCCCGACATCCATCTATTGATACACACAAATGGGGAGGAAAACCACTATTTTACACTCAATTTTAACACTTAAAACAAGTAATAAAAATGTTTAATTGGATTGGAAACCAAATTGCGTTTGTAACCTTTAATACCGAAACATATGATTTATGTATTTAATTTAAATATAATTTTTGATGTAAGCTGATTATGACCTTCAAGTAAAGTACCGTTTTCGGGTCACCAATTTTAACCAAAATATAGTAAATACATTCATAATGATATAAAAGTCCTATTTACCAAATGTGAGATATTTTACATTATATTGTAATATAATTTTTGATGAAAGTCTAATATGACCTTCAAGTAAAGTACCACTTCCGGTTTTCTAATTTAGACCAAAATCTAGTATGTTATTTAAATCAATATATAAGTAATAAATACTAAATTTGAGAAGTTTTGCATAGTATTTTAATAAAAAATTTTATGAAAATCAATTATGACCTTCAAGTAATTGGATTGGTGATCAAGCAGTGGCCAAAAAGGGAGGTTCACAACTAGATTTTAGAACAATCCTAAATACAAAATTTCAACCTTCTACGGCTAACCGTTTTTGAGTTATGCGAGATACAAACGTACGAACAGACGCCACGATGAAACTAGTCAAAATGGATTCAGAGATGGTCAAAATGGATATTTCCGTTGAAATCTGAAAACCGAAAATTTTCGCGATTACAATACTTCCTTTACTTCGTACAAGGAAGTTAAAGAAGAGAAGAAGCTGCATTAATATATAATTATATGTGGAATATATGTGTATATATTGCAACATGTAGTTCTTTTTGGGCCATTTTCAATAGTGGCCATTGTGATAACATAGACCTGGATCCACACTATGCAACAAAACACTTTGCATAACAGGTTTTTTTATAATAGTTGTACAGCATAGTTACAAAACCACATGAAAAATTTTATTCAACAAAGTTTTATAATGCGGTTATAATACGTATTTTCGGTAATATAACACGATGCAATTCCGATACCCCATTCTGTTCCCCATTTGAATGGGCCCCATTGGATTAATGAGCGGATGCTCCTAAAGGATGCCCAACGAGCATCGATAAGGATGTTATACAACATTGTAGTGCAGTTCTCTGCAGTCTTTCATGAGCATGTCTGGTGTTCACCTCTTTATCTTTGTTGGTATTCGCTGGTGTTCGTTGTTTATTTTTCAGATTATCAATTTCAGTAATGCAAAAACCAGAGAATTGATCGAATTATTTCGCGAGAAAAAAGTGCTATGAGACACTACAGATATTAATTTTAAGAACAGGAACAAGAACCATGATCTCTGCCACTATAAGAACTGACCTGGTATTACTGACTCACCCTTTTGTTATTCCTTAATTATAAAATAAATTATCTGGTTCTTTTCAATAACAAAGTTATATAACAAATCTTAGTAAGTTGTGTAGCAAAAATTTTCTATAACAAGTGTGGATCCAGATAAAGAAAACCATGTACCAGAACAAACCATGTAGCGTCTTAGATCCAGTACTTGGCAAGAAATAAAATAATGATAAAATATTTAGTTCGTTTAATTACCTAAAACTATAATCAGATTTTATCAATTAAATTAAGTATACCAAAAGATTGTGTAACAGGACCTGTTACCAGGCTTTTAATGAAACAGGACCTCCTGTCTAAAGCACAGTGCTAACTATTTGCCGACTTCTCAATATTTTTGATTTTTATTGCCTCATAGGTTATAATCCAGGTAATGCCGGAAACTTCGTCTAGTGTACTATACATTAGAATATTTATGTTTTTTTTATGTTGTGGAACAAACACACTTCTCTCAATATATCATTATTATTTTTCTAACATTAACATTTTTTTGTTTACCTACAAATAAACCAACGTTTCGAAATTTTCTTTTATCCACTGGGTTTTCCTTTCTTTCTTTCTTAATTATACTATTTTTTTCTTATACAAAATAGTTGGCAATACTTCCCTAAAAATTGTTTCCAAAAATAAATTATTTCGTCTATTGTGTCCAATATTAAAATTAAAAAAAAAAATTATTGCATTAGGGATTGTCTGCTTTGGCTTATATCGACGTCACTCTGTGTTTGTGAAGGGAAGGGAAGTGTGTTTGTTTAAAAATACAAAAAAAAAACAATTTAATTTAGTAATGCAAACTTCCGAAAGTAGTAGTAATTATATAATACAATATTTATTTTTATTTCATGCATAATAATGTAGACCATCTCTGACTAATATCGTACAACTTATACATTTTGAAAAAAATAATTACATCATACCATTAAAAACATAAGTTTGTTATTTGTAAATAAATGGAAAATAAATTAATTTTTTAACAATTTATTTCTGCTTGTCTACTTAAAATAAAATTATAATACAAGTATATTTACATAGATGAGAGGAAATATTGATGTAGCTCATCGCATACTTTATTTTCTCCTCACGAAGTGATCAGTTTTTTTAAAGGGAATATGAGAATGGAAATAACAAAAAAAAAAATCCTGTGTTCTTATAGTTCAATCATTTTATATATTCAAAAGAGTGGAGAGGGATACAATATAACCTGGTCGGCGGATGGCCACTGAAGTAGGGTATCGCTACGGAAAAAAAGGAAATTCGGGTTGTGCGGAATTTCGTTCATTTATATTTGGTCTTGTCCCTTTCATAAGGATTCCGAGCCACGGATTTGATAATAATTAATTTGTATCTTTTAATGTACGCTTAGGAACGTCATTTGGTACACAGTGAAGATCGTTGCAATGATTATTGATACGGGTTATGTACGCATTTTATAAATAAAATTATTCTATAAATATGCTTGAAAAAAGCAGGGATCATGAGATGTGACGGCACAAAATATTTTCTTGTTTAATAGATATATTAATGAATTTTATCATATGTCAGAAATGTAAATATACAACTATATTTTGCAAATCATAAATAAATGCTATAATGGAACATAATAGGAGTATGTATAACAATATTTTCACCTAGTAAAACCCTATTGAATAGATTTTTCTTTTTTTATAATTCCAATTTTTGAATAATATATTTATGAAAATTAAATAAAATTATGAAATGTTATTTTTTGTCGTTAGGTGCAACAACCTGATATACGTAGGATACACTTGGGCCCTACTTCATAACAAAATAAGGTTACAAGATACTTATCTTCATTTGATAGTAATAATTATATTCATTTTTTTTTAATTTACTGTTTTTTAATATAACTATTTTAAATATTGTGGTGTATCAACATTATAATAATATTTTAACAATACATAGCAAGTTGTACTTTACTTCATAGGCATACTCTGTTTCTTAATCAAGTACAAAAGTACAAATCTATGACTTACTGTGTAAATTATATATATATATATATATATATATATATATATATATATATATATATATATATATATATATATATATGCATCTCATGTTTATTTTTTTTAATTTTCCAATCATTATTTATTATCACAGTCCAAGTTTAATATCAAGATTTCAAATATTTATTTATATTAAAGAAGTCATAGAAATCATAAACTACCTTTTATTATCCCCCTTGAGAAAAAAAAATGACCTGTGTTGTACTTTCGGACTATAATGTTCGATAATGTTCCAATAATGTTCCTATAATGTTCCAATATAGGATTTACTTTTAATTTGCAAAGGACAGTTGTATATTTATATTTCTGAAATATGATTAAATTTATTAATATATCTATTAAACGAGAAAATAATTAATTAAACGATTAACCGAATTTCGAATGAACCTAATTATTAAAAAAAAAAAGAAAGAAGAAGATATTTGGAAAAGCAATTCAAGCTCAAATGTAAATTGAATTTAATCCGATTCCACTTTAATTAAAATAGTTCTGACCTAAGTAAATTTAAAGCTCCAAAACTTCCCACCCGGGCTGAAAGTTCCGACGAATTGGAAACTGGAGGCCTATAAATTGTAAAATAGAAATGTTTATTAATTAAGAAAGTAAGCAATCGTCTCCCCTCCCCAAAGTCCACTCAGCCTTCTTGAGTAAATAAACAGTCGGCTACATTTTGCATGACCCGCTTAATTCCGAGTCACGAAAGGGCCAATGGCTCACGCCTCGATCAGTTCCTCCTATCGCACCTGCAATCGGTAAATTTATAAATATTTATAGATTCTTAAGAAATAACTTAAACAAATTCGCAGCAAATATTTTATAATAACAACTGATGTTATCATGCAAATCATGTAATCATGGAAGCATGGCTATAAATGAGCCCGTCTTATTTCTATTCCATTCAAGCGCACTAATTCCCGGAACAGCTGATTTTTAATCGTATTTTCTCAGAATAAAATAGATTATTGTACTCGGTTGAAGGTCGGCGGTGAGGAGCGGGAGTGTATTATCTATCCGTTTATAACCCTCTAAAAAATGATTATGGAAGTTACGGAGATGTCTTGAAATGATTATGAGGGCAACCAAAGCAAAGGCCGAAGGGTGTATCTATATAAAATATGACCCAATAACTCGCATTTGCTGATGATGTCGTTATAGCAGGAAGAAGTAAAAATTCACTCTTAGAGGCATTTTCGGAATGTGAAGTTGCTGCTAGAAAGAAAGGGCTCATAATAAATGAAAATAAAACTAAGTACGTGCTAGGAAAGGCTCAACCTGTGATCTTGTAGTGAGAGAGTGCAGCTTTGAGGGTGTTGAAAAATTCAAGTATCTTAGTATAATTGTTACCGAAGATAAGAAAATGGAAGAAGAGATGTCTATGCAAGAATTGAGAATGGAAACAAATATCATCGGTCGCTTAGGAAAGTCTTTCAAAATGTAGATATATCCCGAAATCTTAAAATAAGGGTATATAGAACAGTCCTTCGTCCAGTTGTAATGTGTGGTACTGAGGCATGGACCCTAACCAAGCAGCAAGAGATGCTACAAAGAGAGAAAGATCCAAGGAAGAATATATGGCCCGACCAAAAAAGGAAATCATTTCCGCATAAAGAGTTGGACAGAACTTAAGGATCTATATGGGGAGCCAGATATAGTTTCTTGTATTAAAAACAATGAGGTGGTTGGGTCATGTGTATCGTATGAATTAAAAAAAGGCTCCCAAAGCAGATTTGGATGGGCGTCCAGATGGAGAAAAAGGAAGAGGCAGGACTAAACTACGATGGCTGGATGATTTGGAGGCCGACCTCAGATTCTTGGGTGTGCCTACACGGAGAAGATCGGTCTGAATGGAGGAAAATTGTTGAGGAGGCCAAGATCCTCCGTGGACCACAGCGCCGAAAGGGTTAGTTAGTTATATTTTTTCCCGCAACATTTAGGCACATCAAGTGGCCCTTTGGGTACAATAGCTAAAATTTGGTATGTAAGATTTTCTTCAAGGCAGAAAAAATCAAAATTACGGAATGTTTACTTGATATTTCGGCGCTTATAAAGATTTGCACATCTCCATCGAACTGCCTGTTCGTGTCTTGAATTTTTTTTAGTTTGTATTTAGTATCTTGTTTATCTTGTTTTATGGGTGAACCAGAAGTTCTCTTGGCCATTGCCTTTGTAACATCCGTTCAGGTAGACCGGATAACAAGGAGGATGAAAGAGTTAGAACTAATATATAAATGTGGTGTATTTATCGTGAACGTAAGATTTTATTATAGGAATGTCCACGTCCTGTATAGTGAGATTCGAAATAAACCATGGGACATTTACAACTGTTCTAAGATGAATATTTTTATTTTATTTTAAAAAAAATCAATTTATGTCAAACAATTTGAACAATTCATATAATTCCATATGATTGAATAATAATCACATAAATATCTTTATAATTCAAATAACTGTGATTTTTTCATACCAAAAATGTTCTATTTTTAATTTAATCCAATAATTAGGCATTTAATAATTAATGGTTTCATTTCTTTTAGCTCAAAGTATAATTTATTTATCATATCGTCGTTCCCATTGTAAACTTTCGAATGTGAAAATCACTACTTTTCAGGAGAGGAAAAAAATATTATATTCTTCCTCTATATAAGGGTCGATTCCGATTATTTAAAATTTGTTTGTTGGTATTGTTATTCTTTTATCTCATAGTTTCATCTGTTTTTGTTGTATTGCCTTTATAATAATAGGCATATTCGTTACTTTAGCATGGGAACTTCAGACTTTCAGACGTTTTTCTTAATAATACAACTATGATTTCAGCAATTCATAATACCGTAACAGATTCGTAAATTTACTACAGGTTGTTCGAACCGAAATACTATGGAATAATAGCAATAAATCTTTCACATTCCGACGATATCACTTGTTTCTTTATTTGTTTTTATTAATACCAAATACTAACATTAGATGTAGTACGAAGAGCATTCGTTTGCATCCTCGAGGTCAAGCTGACCTTTGATCAGGAATTACTTAAAGTCCGTTCTTCCCTCCCTGATAGGACTGTCATATTCATCCCTCTTTTTCCACTCTGCCGATGTCCTTCAAGGTTGTATATTATTTTCCATTTTCTACAGAGCTTATACAGCCGGCTTCCCAACTCATCCGAGTACTTTTCTTTCTGCATACGCTGATGAGTACATTTCTTTAATAATATTTTAAATTTTTTATATTTTACGAATCATGTATGAATTTCATCATTTATTTTTATTATACCCATTAGATGACTTTGTTAGGAGGTCTCGCGGCCATCTTCTTTTCAGCCGCCTCGGAAGATTATCGGGAGTAGTTGGGGATGAAAGGTTACTCACTAGTGGGTGGTTAGTGTGGGCAAGGATTTTGCAATTCAAGGAGGTATATATATTTCGGGCTAAGTCTGCCACAAAAGGAATATTAAGGTCTTTATGGATAACTTTATTTATAACACAATAAGGATCATGAAGGATTCTTCGAAGGATTTTTGAATGCAATGCCGGTTCCACACAATCAAACCACTTGTCCAATATTTATGTAGTTTGAAGTGAAAGTACAAATGTACAAATGGGGCATCCGCTAGTACGGCAAACCATTTGACGAGTCTGGTTTAAAATCAAACGTTAGGCAGAAAAAAGTACATAATTACAAATCAAAACAATAAATCCAATTTACAACCAAAAGTTATCAACTTGTAAATCATTTATATCAACTTTAAAGTAACAACAATAATAAAATCCAATATTTAGATAAAAATGAGGAATCCGATGGGTAAACACAGATGTGGATGGAACGCAATGGCAAGGGTAAATCCACCTCAGGAGCGACCAGCGGAAACATCGGCCAGTACCTTCACAAATGCTCCAACCATTCACAAATACTCCTATCCACACCAATGGCAAACGATTGACCAAACGATTCGTCAAACGATATGCCACTGGTTTGGACCCGGAGTAAGGCGCTTATCAAGGATACTAAAATCAAAATCAGAAAAACAGGACTTAAGGCTGTTTACGTCTGACGTACAGATTGAAGAGAATTTTACCCATAATCTAATCATAATATTAACTAATATAACCTAGCCCAATACATAGCAACTTATCTCCTTACCTAATTATTAAGCTCACATACAGTCAGGAAATTCTTTCTTTTTTTTTTACTTTAGCACATTATCTGGTATATTATTTGAAAGCAGGTGTGGATTTACGTAGGAGTTTATATTTTAAAAATTATGAACCGTATATAACTAAATTTCCAATTCACGTAGTTATAAATAAATCTTCGAAAATTTCTCTAAGTAAGGCGTAGGAAGGAGACGATGGGAATTGTTAGAGAGAAAAGAAACGATAAGAAAAAGACTGACTCGTTAAGGAAATTCCCGGGGCTGGGAACTGATAGAGCCACTAATCCAAGATACCATTTACAGCTTCTATTCAATTCGACCATCCCAACCCTCCTCCCCCCCCCCTTTCCTCTCTTTGTTCATCCTTCCACGCCTCTTATTAAATTCACTTTTTTTTTTTTTTTTTTTATCTCGAACCTGATCGTAGCTCTCGACCCTTGATTTAACTCCTTAAGTAAGCTGAGCCGTGATTGGCTTTCGTGCACTCCAGCTCCAGATAAAATCCTAAAAGAAACATAATGTGATAAATCTGATAACCTTATACTTTATCGTGTCGTTTCGTCGCTGTAGCACTGAAAATAATAAAAAAACTTTCCAGCCTTAACACAATATAAAGATTAATGGATAAAAATGAATCATTTTGAAAATTAGGGCAATTTTATGATAACTTTATTATCCAATATTAATAAAATAGTAAACGTTTCGGGGCATTGATTCCAATCTTAAGTAATATTATAAAATTTACACTAAAATTTGTTAAGCAGTACGTAAAAATTATAAAACAGCATAATTAATTAAATTTACCTGAAAATAGTTACTATATAACGAAAATATAAATTAGTCCTCATGTCAAAAATGATATTACAATTCATTAAAAACTTCAGTTACAATATTTTTTATTTTATAATGATTGTTAACTATACTCGTAACACTCCTTTGTCATCATTGAATTCTTTAAAAATAATCTTATTTGCTTTTGATCCTATTTATCAATTGTCTGTTTTTACCACACTTCCTATTATTTATTTACCTTCATATATCCTTTTTTTATTTAATTTTCATTAATCTAGTAATAGTTCTATTTATTTTTTATTTTTTCAAGTATGTCATGCAGTGTTATCCATCTTGTTATTTTTATATGTAGTTAATTTATTTTTATTATGTTAATAATATCTGTATAATAGCAATTAAGGGTCTTTGCATCTGTTTTGTAATTTGTAGTTTTTTCTATATTCTTAGTTATATATATCGCCTCTCTAAGATTTTTCTATTTTTAGTTATTTTTTTACTGTCTAGTATTTAAAAAAAAAAACCTCGAAGGGTCTTTCTTGGGTTCAGAACTGAACCTGACTGTACGTACTTTTTCTATGCCAAAGGTCGTGCTAGAAGGAGATTCATTCGAAATCACGTTCAATCTTTATTGAGGCTGGGTGAACCCTAAAAGGGTTTTTCCGATCCCACAGGGTCAATTCACGACTGACAAAAGAATAAATAATTATCTGATACTGCCGGTATCTAACCTGGGACCCGGAGAATAGTGGTTCAGCCTCATACTCAATGAGCTATCCCGCTCCTTGTTTAGAACTTTAGGTCAATCAACATCAAATTTATGTTGTTACTGTGGTGTGCTAATGCTAATGCTGTAAGGTTAGTTATTTTATATCTAATAATATTCTTACAGAATATTATTTTAAATTAATTTGGTTAAGTCTTCTTATTTTATTAAACATAAGAGTGACAATAAGCAAATATTGTGTATATAAAATATACATGTGCGTGGCATGAGGAAGCAACACCTCTTCCCAGTCTTGAATTTGTCCTTAAATTTAGGAAAGGAGATCTCTCATCCACCTTCTTTTTAGCCTTCTCCTAATGGTCATGTCAGCCATAGCCATACCGTCAATGAGTTTGTTTTGATGTCCATGAAGGTTATTATGAAAACGGAAATAAAGAGTACTTTCCGTAGTACTTTTAGTTGGTCGATACTTGGTTGTTGGAAGTCGGTATTGCAGAGTATTTTGTTTATTTCCTGTCGGATTTACAGCCTCCGATTTTCCCGCTCTTTTTTTTGTTGTGTATGTTTTAGGGACCCCGGGACTCATATTTATATATGATGTTATGTAATTATATATGCCTCCCATAGCGACTGTGGCCACACAAGGTCGAAGACGCGGCACCAGGCGTCCCTTCGCTATATAGGCGAGGATTAAGTCCCACCTCATCATTGCTTATCTCTTCGAGAGGCCTTCCTACCCCACTTGCAAGACAGCTGCCACGGGAGACAGGAGTATCACGCCGTGATCATCCGTAGCTCTTGCTACATCTGAAGCATAGCTATCAGCTCTCGAGCCTCACTACCCTGGATGGAGACGACCGGCACAGAAGTCATGGGACCTCAAGGCGACGTCTATTCAGATAAGCCATATTTAATAATATGAGACCTGTTCACGAATTCTCTGTTAACAAATAGACTAAATTATGTTAATTAGTACAAATTGAATGAACTAATTGAAGTCACTAACTTAATTGCCCCTTCAGGGGTAACAGTTTAATGATCAATAAATATATATTAACATGAGATGGAGTACTTCTTATTTCACGTGATGAGTATTAATAACTCTTTATTTTTGAATATACAAGAACGGAGTTTCCCGGTCATAAGACATGTACGGGCTCCCCAGTATTGAACATGTACCACGGAGCTTCTGTCATCGGTCTTAAAATTTTGGATTGAAAAGAACTTTTACAGCTAAATCCATATTTAAAAAAATTAAATACGCTAATTGAATTCACTTAATATTTACAGATAGTAGTTGAACGTTTGATTGGGATAACGTAACTCAACACTCAATATTTACTTTCATATTTACTCATATTTTTAATTTTCGTTTCTACTAATTCTTCTTTCCCTAACTTCAGCAACTTATGAACTAACGTTTTATATAATTATCCACAAGAATATTCACTATCGATATTTTGGCTTTAGTCCTGCTATATTTATAGACGCATTAACCTCAAAAAAAACAATTAAAGAAATAATTCTCTAGTTATAATTTTATTTATGTAGGATATAAATAGCATACGCAATATATTGAGCTTTCAGTTGAACGTTATCAAGGAATCTATACAGACGCCAAGCTTTTTTGGTGAAATTTTGAGCTATGATAAATTGAACGTTTTGGCTGACTTTTTGCCTTCCGGGCATTGCATAAATAGATTATATGGGCTTCCATGAGTCTAGTGAGGAATCAGGCAACGAAGAAAAATATTGTAGAAAGAAAAAGGAAATTAAATACGTTTTCTATGTTGAAGAACTATAAAAAGTATATATCACTGGCGGAAGAGAGGGGGGGAGAGGTCCCGTCTAAGGGACGTTTTTAATCACTGGGAAAAATACAAAACATAAGAACATATTATTTATTAGTTTAGCCTTAATTAATAATTTATTTAGCCTTATTTATTTTAACCCCCACAATAAAGTTGCCTACAGGCATTCTCTATAAACTATCAAATATTCACACATTTTCTATTAATATAAATTAGAAATAGAAACGGGGCAATCTATACAGTACCCTCAATTCTGAACGGTTGTAAGAGACGAGCATGTCTTAACGACAGGCACGATCCGACGCATGGATTTTATTATATAGATATGTAGTTTCATAACTATTTGATGTGATTGGTCTCAGCATTAATACCAAGTCGTTACAAAGGTCTATGTGCATAATATATACATATATATATATATATATATATATATATATATATATATATATATATATATATATACATCACTATTGATGGGGAGTAAAATTGAGTGTTGATACAAGTCCTTAATTTTCGAGGCCAAAAATTCCTCACATCCTTATTTGACATTCTCGTTGTTTTCGAAGTTTTAGCCTTTCAAAAAGCGCGCCATTGAGCAGAAAAGACAACAGTCAGGGCAATTTTTTTTTTACTAAGCGTGAAGGATGGGCAGCAGAGTTTTATTTTATTTTTTTAATATTGCTTTATTCTTACTGAACAAAGCAGGTCATTTCTCTTTTAAAAACTCTATAAACTCTTTCGACTTGTTCGAAGTAAATCTCATCGTCAGGATTGATTAAAAAATCCTTACAATCTGGAACCAAAGTAAACAACGATATGCCCATTGTCTACATCTGAATCGAATGAGGATTAAAACGGAGACTTTGATGTCAGAAATGAATTAATCCACTAAGACTTTTAAGCAACGACCTAGTTTCTAAACCAAAATATAAGTTACCGACTTTGACACCTAAGTTTTAAAAAATGACTACGATAGCGTTTAGCTAAATAAGGGAGATTGACAGGAGAAGTTAGAGTGTGTTAAGCAGTCAGTGACAGATCAGGTGAGGGGGGTTTTGACACTTGAATGTTCGGCTGGGGTTGGCTATGGAATACTAAACATCTCGTCACCCGGGCGGCAACAAGGATGGGACAGTTTGGTTATAAATTACAAATCAGAATTACAATAACAGCCCTTGTCAAAAGCATTACCTTATAATATAAACATATTGTGATCGTTAATAAAGTCACTTTTATCATTATATTTTTTAAACGAAACTGTCTGGTAAATTATTTATTCAATCTCAAATCATAAATACGGATTATATTACAAATACCAAGGTAATAAATCATTTATCATACCAAATACAAATTGAATATTGCCATATATATATATATATATATATATATATATATATATATATATATATATATATATATATATATATATATATATATATATATGAAATTGCCATTCTTCAAATTGCCATATTAAATGCTTGAATATTGCCATATATATATATATATATATATATATATATATATATATGGCAATATTGTATGTTTTACATAGAAAGATTTTAATTATATGGGATCTACAATAAATATGATATATATATATATATATATATATATATATATATATATATATATATATATATATATATATATATATATATATATATATATCATATTTATTGTAGATCCCATATAATTAAAATCTTTCTATGTAAAACATACAATAAAATATTGTAATGAGTAGACTGTTTTATATTATTTAACTAAAGGAATAAAACCATTGTATCAGTCTCATTTTTTATCTTTTCCTTCATCATTAACAGCAGCTTTCGGCAGGAAAAATCATTAACAGGAATAGGAAAAATAATGGTTTTATAAAAATTTTAGACGAGATTCAAAAAATGAATCAATAATTACAAGGTAATAAGCTCAGATTTCCTTATGACAAGTTTATCTATCTAATTCTTAGTATGTTTGTTTTTTTCTACTCGATGTATCTTAATTTTTGGATGAATATGACGCAAAGTGCCGAAAGCTATTGTTAATGATGAAGAAAAAAATAAAAAAATAGACTGATACAATGGTTTTATTCCTTTAATTATAAAATAAAATATTAAATTTGTATTTAAATAAAAAATTAAAACAGGTCAATTGGACACCAATATATATATTTCTTATTCAAATATTGACAACGTTTCGGCCATCTTGAACAATTTTCAAGTCATGTAACGCACATTATATTTTTTAATTATATATGAAAAATAAGCCACGTCATTTTATTTTTTCTTTCTTTGTACTATTCATTTTCTAAAATCTTGTTGTGAGCCAGTCCATCCTGTTTGGCTATTGAAGCCGTAGTTAGCCTCGTACTTCTTCTTCTTCGGCACAACAACCCATTACTGGGTCCTGACCTCCTCAGGCTTCCGCCAGTTCAACCGGTCAAGTGCAGCTGCTCTACAATTCCGTACTCCGAGCAGGGTCCTTGCATCTTCTTCAACACCATCCAACCATCGCAGCTTAAGGCGGCCTCTTGGCCGTGTTCTGTATAGGCTCTCATTAAGCAGTTTATTTGGGATCTCATCAGCCCTGCCTACAATCCTCACAATTTTTCCGACATCAGGCTCACCAATCAATGATTATACTTCCCTGTTTGTGCGTCTTCTCCAAGCTAAACCATCCTTTACTGGGCCGTAGATGCGTCTGAGTATCTTTCTCGCAAATGTTGGGAAATCCCTTTCACCAGACTTCGTAAGTACACAAGTTTCTGAGGCGTAGGTTAGCACTGGTCGAATTAGCGTCTTAGTCAGCCTCGTACAAATAGTAAAAAAAAAAACAAAGAAAATGATGTGACATGTTTTTCATGTTTAATTGAAAAATACAATGTGCGTGATACATGACTTGGAAATGGCTGAAGATGGCCGAAACGTGGTATATATTTGAATAAAAAATATATATTGGTGTCCAATTGGCCTTTATTAATTTTTAACTTAAACATCTATATTATGGCACATTATTCTAGAAACACTACTAGAAGATCAAATTTTCACGCAATAATAAATGTGATCATCTCAATCCAATTTAAAGAAACGAATTGTATTTTGAATAAAGCCCTGTACTATAAAGGAGAAGGGAAGTGAAAAAACAATGGGAAGTGAAATCGAGAGTTTTATCTGAAAAACAAAAATCCCGCTTTCAACTTTATTTGTTTGAGTTAATCCTACCTGTATCGCAACTGGCCCGTTTTAAATCGTCACAAGTTTAATCTTGATTCTCCACACTATAACGATTTTATTTTTTTATTGCTCTAAAAAAGTTATTTCTAGAAAGTTCTAATAGATTTTCTTTATTTATTAATAAAAAGGCATAATTCAAAACAAAAACTGCAATATTGATTAAACTATTGGTTACTGCAACACTAAGAAAATAATTTTTATTTTCACCATTAAAGAGCGGTAAATGTTATAATTTTTATTTTATTTTGAAGTTTTTTTTCTCATAGATGCTTGCAAGGTTATTAATTCATTCAGGAGTTTATCTTTAATTTTTTTCATTTTTTTTTTTTCTTTTTACTTCATTGTACGCAGGAAGTATTGTAATCGAGAAAATTTTGACTAGTTTCGTCGTGACGTCTGTATATATTTTCGAACGCTCGTACGTTCGTATATTTCACAAAACTCAAAAACGATAAGCCGCAGTTATAAGAAATTTTGTATTTAGGATTGTTGTAACATCATGTTGTGCGCATCCCTTTTTAGTCACTAAATGATCACCTTACTCGAAAGTCGTATTAGACTTTCATCAAAAATTTGAAATACAATACAAAACTTCTCCAATTTGGTATATTACACTTTTATATTAATATAAATAATATGATAAATTTTGGTTAAAACTGGCAAACCGGAAGAAGTACTTTACTTGAAGATCATGTTAGATTTTCAAAAAAATTATATTAAACGCCAAAATTCTCAAATCTGGTATACAAGACTTCTAAGCCATTATAAATAATACGCCAAATTTTCGTTAAAATCGTATGATTGAAAGTGGTACTTAACTTGAAGTTCATAATAGACTTTGGGTCTTTTTACTTTAGATACGCCAGTTATTTTTAAACAGGAAAAGTATCTGTTATAGAAAAGTAATAGCTATTATTATGCCATATGTTGTTTTATATTTGGAGTACGTTATCTACTATTTTCAATTGCGTTTACTATGAATTGTTCATTAATAATTGCCAAGAAATAAAATTGAATGCGGAACCAAACGGAACCATCTTGACAGTTATTTGAGTGGATTTTTATGAAGGAGGAGATATGAGAAGGGGGACTTGTTCGAAGGAATACTACAATCAATAAAAACTAATTGGCCACCCAACTAAAAAAAAAGAGCGTGTAAAACATCTTAAATAAAAGTTTTTACTTCCTTGTACGAAGTAAAGGAAGTATTGTAATCGCGAAAATTTTCCGTTTTCAGATTTCGACGGAAATATCCATTTTGACCATCCCTGAATCCATTTTGACTAGTTTCGTCGTGGCGTCTGTACGTGCGTTCGTACGTTCTTATTTCGCTTAACTCACAAACGCTTAGCCGTAGAAAGTTGAAATTTTGTATTTAGGATTGTTATAAAATCTAGTTGTGAACCTCCCCTTTTGGTCACTGCTTGATCACCGGAAGTGATACTTTACTTGAAGGTCATAATTGATTTCCATCAAACATGGATATTAAATACTAATATTAAATACATAATATTAAAATACTATGCAAAACTTCTCAAGTTTAGTATTAATAATTGATATATTGATTTAAATAACATACTAGATTTTGGTCTAATTTGGAAAACCGGAAGTGGTACTTTACTTGAAGTTCATATTAGACTTTCGTCAAAAAATATATTAAAATATAATGTAAAACATCTCAAATTTGGTAAATACGACTTTTATATTGATATAAATGTATTTACTGGATTTTGGTTAAGATTCGTGAGCGGAAAAGAGTACTTTACTTGAAGGTCATAATAAGCTTAAATCAAAGATTATATTTAAATTAAAAGAGAAATCATATGTTTCGGTAATAAAGGTTACAAACGCAATTTGGTTTCCAATCCAATTAAACATTTTTATTACTTATTTTAAGTGTTAAAATTGAGTCTAAAATACTAGTTTTCCTTCCCATTTGTGAGATCAACAAGTCATCATGAGAATAAGATATTAGTTAAGTGGGTTTTTTCGCTTAAAATGTCGAAACTGTCCATTTCTAATCCTTTATCCAGTGATATTGACAGTTTTATTGTTGTCATGGAACATGAAGAAATATCTTGGAAACTAGTTACCTACTGCAGGAAAACGGCATATAATAACGGAATGAGACCTGAGATGACAGTGACAAAATTGTGTGTTTGTGTGTGTGTTTCAATAGATGGATGACGGGACGCCGATTGTCGTTTTTAGTGCAATCTTCGGAAACTGTAATCTGTTAACAGATGTTTATATAATAGAAAATTAATAACATTGATTAAAATATAACTGATAATTTTCTATAACAGATACTTTTCCTATTTAAAAATTACTGGCGTACCTAAAGTAAAAAAGACCCTAGACTTCAGAGTTAGACACACCCAAAATTACGACTCAGGGCATCATCAGAACTAATCGAAGAGAATAGACATGGCGACACCGAGTCTCGTTCGTTTTTGAGATTGCTATATTCAGAATCTAGTAACCAAATAGCGATTTAGGATCCCTTATTGAGCCGCCTATTTAAAGATTAATAGGTGTAAAAGGAATTCATGTGGTTTACAAGTAAAAGCTATTTTTATTTTCTCAACTAATTGACCAACAGCTCGCAATTTCGTGCATTCGTTTGTTGTTACCAGTTATTAACAGGTGCACACAACAAATATACGATAAATGAAAACTTAATTGATAAAATGTTAATAAAGAAGGAAAATTATTTTATAGCTCGTCTGCATTGGGTAATAATTCGTAGGGCAGTTAAGTGCACGTAGCATGAGGCAACCTCCGGGGCCATATAGTCAGGATGTGCGCCACACTTTATAATTATAACCATAGCCTTCAACTTAACAGCACTTGTCGTTAAAAATTCACAACAGGTCGTAATTAAATTTTATTATATCTTTGTTCAAATCTTATTTCATCGCCTCGCCATGGCGTTAGTGGATTTTATAGTTTTATAAATAGTTTATTACTACGGAAGAATCCGCATAAGTGTAACATTAAAATTATACTTTTTTTATTTAAAAAAAATGATAAAATTTTATTAAAAGTTTTTAGTAGCACCTACATCAAATGCATTTGTTTCATTTTATGAGGTTTCGGATTCACATTGTCGATTATCAAACATATTTTTGTTGCATTAACATGTGCGATTTGGGTAGTTGACATTAACCTTACTATGGGTTCATTTGTCATTTATCCATTTTATTTATTTATTTTTTTTTTTTATGGCATGAAATAATAATAACAAACGGAAAAACTCTTCCGCCCACGTTAACGCCCAGGCTTCTGAGCCGTAAGTGACAACTGGACGGAGTAGGGTCTTATAGAGCTAGAAGTAGATGAAGCTGCTAATTCACTGAAAACTATATTCTCCAGCATCAAAATATCCAGCTTCTAGTTCCGCTCATCCAATCAGCATGTACTGCGTTTTGGCCTCATTATCAAGTAAGCTAAAATCCTTAACAGCATCTTCCAAGGCCAGGAATGATTCTCGCAGGGCCCGTTCCGATCTGGCAGCAATCTCAAAATCACCAGCGTACCCTAGCAGCTGGACTGTGCTGTCAAATAGGATTGATCAGTGTTTGATTCCAGACTTTCTTACAGCTTTCTACCCTTCAAAATTAAAAAGGAGGCAGGCCAAAGCGTCTCCCTTCCTAATCCCGCAATATGAGACAAAGGGGTCAGCAAGATCAACTCCCACGCCATATTTGAGGGTACTTAGTAAGCGCATGAAAGAAGAACAACACCCCGGTAGTTGTTGCACTCCAGCTGGTCTCCCTTCTTGTGGAGCGGGCAGATAATGCCTTTCGTCCACTCCTCAGGCATACTTTCTTCTTGCCAAATAGAAAGTATGAGATTGTGGAGATCCTTGTTGAGGTCAGGTCCACCATACCGCAGTAGCTTTGCTTGAATGCCGTTCTGTTCTGGGACCTTCTTATGTTTGAGTTTCGCGATGGCTGCCTCAACCTCTTCTTCATCAGGTGGCTACGCATCATTCTTCATGTCTTCTTCTCTGCCTGTTTCTGTACCTTACTCCAAATCTTTCTGAAGTGTCTTCTTGAAGTGTGACACCCATCGCTCCAAGATATCCACTTTTTTTGTTAGGAGACACCCTTCTTCGTTCTTGCATGCGTCACTCTTGGTTTGAATGTGGTTCGTCCCTCATTCACCCGTTGAAAAAAGAGCCGATCCTCTTGAGCAGTTATGAGGGATTCGATGTCTTCCATCCTCTTGTTCTCTCCCATTCTCTACTTGCTCCGATGTACTCTCTTCTCCTCATTTTTATGTTAAACAATCACTGTCTAACAAAGGGGGCCTAATGCTGCGCGGTTGATGGCCCAGCGTTTCCTCAGCTGCAGTCTTGTGTTCTGAGGTTCTCCTGATAGACTCTACATAAATCCACATCCTGTAGCTTGAGAACATTTTTCTGGATCGACCCAACCAAGGTAGTGGTCCGTATCTGCATGGGTTCCTCGGTGAGTTCTGACTCCAATGAGGTTAAACTTATGGCAAGAACTAATCAGAATATTGTAAATCTGATTAGAGATGGCGCCATTTGGTGATCCTCACGTAGCTTTATGTATTCCGGGAATTGTCGATTTTTGAAAACTAAGACAGATACGAAAATAATGATTATGAACATTCTTTTAGGATATTATATTAGCTTTAATTTTGTATCGATCAAATTTTCCAATGAACATACATATATACAAGTAGTTATTAAATTAACATCATGAAACAATTTTTTTTCTTTCTTTTTTTTAAAATAAATTGCAGGTTTATGAGAAATCTTTGATATCAATAGCATAGGCATGGAATTCCTGAAATTTCCGATAATAGGATGGAACAGGAAAGAATTTCCCTTCTGTTGGAAAAAAGTGATAGGGACACAGACAGTGCCCCCAGGCCCTACAGGAAGGGAAAAGTTAGCAGTGCAATTGCGAAGGAAGTTGAAAAAAGTTTGGATTAGTCTTCAGCCACATATGCAGCTGGTGGGAAGGAACGCAGGCTTCATTGACAAAGTTTTAATCAATGAAGAACTTATTCTAGACAGGATGTCTGCACTATTCTTCTATTCTGCTTGGCTGCCTTTAACAGGTGAAAATTTCATATAGTTTCCCTTCTATAGTTAAAATTTTAACAATACAAATTGAATTTTTTTTACACAATCATCAAGGCGAATTTTTTTAATAATTTTTCATAGACATTTTTGAAAATTATAACTTTATAATAATAAATAATTATTTATTTTCGATTGTAAGTAAAGGATTGTTTGAAGTAATCTCAATTCCGGAAATAGAAAGGTCTCAAAAATACATAAAAGCTAAAGTAAAATCGAACTTGTAAAATCATTGTGCTATCGAAATTTAATGCCAGTGATAAAATAACTAAACTCATATTTATTATGTTTTATTATTAACAATATTTTATTAATGTAAATTACTTTTTAATGTGTATAGGCTTCATATTTAATTAAAATATTTTAACACTCTACTGCTTCGTAAGGATGTTCATTGGGATATTCCTCAAGATTACACTCATGACCAGTAACACTCCTGACAAATTGCACTCCTGGGATTGCATATACATATGTAGTTGAGTAAGAATACCATGCACTACGAAACTGAATTGAATGAAAGTTCAAAATATCACTTTTAAAATAAATTATTATGGTAACACTCATGAGATAGAATTAAATACTGGAAATGTTAAATTGGTTTTCAAACTATTCTTTCTCTACAATTAAGGTTTGACCGGAAAAAGCACACCTGCTGTTGATATTTTATTTATGTAAATTAGATTGTTTAATGTGTATAGACTTCATATTTAATTAAAATATTATAATACTCTACTGCTTCGTAAGGAGGTTCATTGGGATATTCCTCATTTAAGATTACACTCATGACCAGTAACACTCCTGAAAAATTGGGATTATAAATACATATTTAGCCTAGTAAGAATACCACGCACTAGGAGACTGAATTGAATGAATGTTCAAAATAACACATTTAAAGTAAGTTATTTAGGGTAACATTCATGAAATAGAATTAAAATACTGCCAATATTAAATTGGTTTTCTAACGTTTCTCTACGATTATGCTTTAACCAAAAAAATCACACCTGCTGTTAATTGTATACAAAATGGATATCTTTTCCAACCTAAGAGAATAAAGATTCCTATTAATCCCTTTCAAACCCACATAGCATTTTTGAAATAACACTCAAGACAGATTTTTAGGACAGTACTAAAACTTGATAAACTGACATTTTCACAATAATTTAATGGTATATGTTGCATTACCCTTACCTTACTTGTTCTCATAGGAGCATATAAATGCAATATTAATCATTAAATAAATTTATTTATTTATACAGAAGTAATTAAATCTGTTACAGCCTGTTTAAGAGAAAGAAAAAACCAATCTTCATCAAAATACATATTTATTGTTTAGCTAGAATTTTATAATTTAGTATAATTGTTTTTCCTTTATCAGTAGAATTTGAAATCATCACCAAATTGACACAGAAAACGTTAAAAATAAAGTGAAAGTTACGGACTGTAACGTTGCATAGGTTTTCAAAATGACCAATATATAATTCACGAATAAATTATTATTATCCCCTTTCCTTTCCATAGGTAATCATGTTGGTCAACGGGAGTTGATCACCGAATTTATGAATGAAATTAATATAAATGAAATAATGCACAATATTATAATTTAAAAAAAAATATTAAAATAATATTATTACAAGATTATAATTTTTTAAAAATCTTAAGCCTCACAAATACAAGATAATAACTAAGTAATAATACAGTCAAAGTTTCGACAAATAAGGCATCGAAAGTACAGAAAAAAATCAAATCACATAAATCCAGACCAGAGATAGCACATCTCACATCAACTGTCTAAGATTCGCCAAATAGGGACAATCAGAGAACAGATTGAAGCATATCATGAATTTTTATTAAAGATCTGTCTTCGCTGCCTCGAGACGGACTCAAGTGCTCTACCTTTACTGGTTAAAGTGGCTCTTCCCCTCCATCCGTAGACAATATTTCCTCGGATCTAACCAACACCAAACCATCAACTCCAATTACCCTTCCTACATCTACAACCTCCTACGGTTCAAATCCTCAATCCAATCGCCGGAAACAAGATTCCATCTTTCTGACCTCTATACCCTATTCCACAGAACGGAAACATTTAATCGTTCCGTTATCCTTTGGAATTCTCTCCCTTCTAATATCCGTCATACTTCTTCCTGTCCTCATTCAAATCCCTCCTTTCTCAACAACGCATTCCAAACAGATGCTCTCTAATCATGTGATTTCAGTTTTAACAAAATCAGAAGTAAATAATGTTTTGATTTCTATTATGATCATGTTCTTTTAAGTCTCTAACAAGTTCAAACTTCACTATTTTTATTATTTATTTTCTGTCTTTCTACTATTGCTATTTTATGTTTTGCTCTTCTTTTTTTTTTAACACCAGCAATTATATTTTTTCACCAGAAAAAACACTTTATTTTGCATACATTTTCTTTATTTTTTGTTGATATAACATGAATATTTATTAATTTTAATAATTTAATCTTTTGTGCTAGAAAAAATTAGAAACTAAGTATATACACAAACCTATTTAGTCTATACAAACCTATACGTTAAACCCATATGGACTTACGTCTCACCAAATTTAATTCAGCAAAAAAGACTCACAAAAGCTTTTCTTACAAAAGCAATCTTATCAATCCAAAATATTAAGACTGATAACAGAAACTCTTTGGTACGTAAACAAAACTCTTACACTTAAACTTAAACAGCCGAGACTATCGACCAACACATACGTACTATTTATTCCCATTTTCATAATAACCTTCACGGACATCACAACAGACTGATAGATGATATGGCTGAGGCCGATATGACCATTAGGAAAAGGTTAAAAAGGAGCTGGATGAAAGATCTCTGTTCCTGAATTAAACGACTAATTCAAGGCCGGGAAGAGGTGCTGAAGGTTACTATCCTTCCTCACGCTTTTAATGCGATGTATATCTTTTAGATCCACCACATTAGGTTATTGCCACTCTTCTGTTAGACGAGTACGAATAAATAGTTGAAAGATTAAAAAAAAAAATAGTCTTTTGTTCTGATATTTTCTTTTATTTATGTACTTGTATGTTATTCTAAAGGGATCTATTTCCAGAATAAAGTATTTTTTTTCTATATTCATTTTATACATGGGAAGCCTGAATTGACGAAACGTGGAATGGTTAGTTATTTGCTGTTATTGGAGAGACTCAAGACATTGTTTTCGAATATTCCAATAATGCTCTGGCGTTGGTTTGTTTCTTTTCTTTTTTTGGATTTACTCTCATTAATTAATTTAATCGATAGGGAAGAGTTCTTTTTTTTTTTTTGTTACAAACTACTTTTTGTAAACTCATATTTTTTGTTAACGTTCAGTGTGTTATGTTATACAATCGCTCTGCCTTGTATGATGAAGTCGTCCAGGACCTCAGCACAAACGCTGTTCTGAAATCCAATCTAGCGCCAGCTGCCGACTGAGTAAGAAACGTGGATCGGATGGCTATAGAAATTTATTTGGGGGGGGGGGGGGAAGAGGAGGGGAGTCGAGGGTCGAAGTGTTATGGTGAAGTTATAAATGAGGCCGCTAGGGGTCGGTGGAAGAATGGTCCAGACT
This sequence comes from Rhaphigaster nebulosa, assembly GCA_948150685.1. Classification (NCBI taxonomy): domain Eukaryota; kingdom Metazoa; phylum Arthropoda; class Insecta; order Hemiptera; family Pentatomidae; genus Rhaphigaster; species Rhaphigaster nebulosa. The sequence continues at coordinate 43,259,255 of OX411312.1, read as the reverse complement.
GAACAAAGCGAATGGAGTCTCCTTCTTGCTAAAAGGGTTCCTATTACTCCGCACGGCACCTCTTTTTTTTTTCCTTTTTTTTTTCTAAAAAAAGGCGGGTGAGGTGGGTGCAGTTTATCCTAATAGGATCTAAGGGCGGACGATTCAGTGTGCCACTGTGTTGGGGGCCTCCACTCCCTGATAAGATTCTCGATATATTCCCGGGAGCTTTGCATATTCCTCCGCCACTCTACGCGAGAATGTATTTTCCATTCCGAATTGAAACCTGACCGCTATTTATACTTCGAGATCTAATAGATATTTTTCAGAGACTGTTTCTTGACTTTTTAGGATTATAGTCTAACTGGGTTATAGATGATCAGAAAATCAGTTGAAGTAACAAAAAAAAAAAAGATAAAGTTAAAATTTTACTTTGCTTGACGCTTCGGCCCAGACATGGCTTCTTCAGGGCTGAAATAGATCAGAGAAATGTAAAAAAGAAAAATAGCTATAAACAAAGAAATATTATAGTAAGTGGTTGGTAGCTAATCGTAAATAATGGTTTAATAAAAATGATAAGCAATTTAAAAAAGTGTGTTTCACCATTTGCCCAAATCGGTCAAATTAAAATATTTTGGAAAAATAAAATGTTAACAGATCACTCAAAGTATTGTATTTGAATTTTTGAGAAATTTGGTGTTTACACAAATCACATTCCTTTGTTATTTAATTTTATAAATAAAAATGTTAGCATACATACAAAAATGTTAACGTACTTAGAAGTCAGCCTATTTCTTTGTCTCTGTGTGAGGTTCCGTTACCAAAAGGAAGACGTTTACTTTAGGATACCCTCCATTACTCCTTTATAAATAGTGATTGTGGCTGGGTACCTGAGATCACAGACTGCGAACCCTACACGACTTAGACCATTCAATACTTGGGCCAACCTATCTGCCATATATTCCAAGTGAGGAGTAACGTTCAGGCCTATACCTTATCAGATAACTTGGAAGGCTACAACCTCACTTGGAAGTATCCTCTGGCCTTCTATGTCCATGGTGTTAGGATATGACCTATCAGTCATTCCCTTAAGGAGGATGGCTTGTGTCTTGACAGAGGTCATCCTCATCTTCTTCCCCTCACACAATCTTGCCACTAGGCTGGCACAGCATTCAGCTTCTTTTTTGACTCTCGTCCATTGGAGGCCACCACAGCAGCTGGGTCATCAACGCAGTGTCTAGGAACCGCTCCGCTTCTAATACTCCGAATAACTTATTTTAAATTAGCTTCCATATGCCGGGGCCAAGGACTGAGTCCTGCGGACATCCGTTTTCTATGAAAGCTCAGAAGACAGACCTCGTAATAGCTGCCTCTAATCTTCACACGCCAATTCTGGTGGTAGCTTCAATTAAGTACATTCTTCCATATATCACTTCCTTACGATTAATAATTTTCTTCGTGATAAGAATCACTATCTAATATTAATGTATAATATAACTGCAGTTCAAATAATAAAGCTAGGTATTTAATATATATATATATATATATATATATATATATATATATATATATATCTCATTAATCCACAGGGAACAAGGAAAGTTTTTTACTATCGTTTTTGATCAAATACTGTATTCAGAAATTAGCAAAAAAAAAAAAAAAGCACATACTTTGTTTAGACGCAGTTTAAACCCTTGCCTTGCCTTTTATGTTGTACGAACTTTCTACCTTGCAATATGGTATATTTTTTAAGAAGTATTATGTAGTATAAGTGGAATATTTTATTTATTTTTTAGAAATGGTTCGAAAAATAAAATTATTAAAACAGTACTAGTTTGAAAATGAAAGTAATTAATTTTAGGAAATGTCCATTACCACATGGAGGGAATTACGTCAAAGTTCAGCTTAAGATGACCAGGTGCTTGCTTGCCGGGAGAAGTCACCACTTTTTATCATTATTTTTCTTAAGTCTGTATGGATGAATACTCACAGCCCTAAAACCAATTGCCCTTGAGTGTGGCTCTCTTATTATTTTTCAAAAAATATGAATTTTTCTTTATTGCATATGAAGAAGTCTAATGAATAATACCGAAAAGAATCATCAAACATTAGTAGGCTTCTTTGCCTATCGATAATAAATTGGACATAGTCGCTAAGAAACATCAAACGTTTCGTGAGCGCTACACGTCTTGGCTTCAGCAGAATGTTAAATTGTTTTAAAGAAATAACTAATAGATGTAAAAAGATGAAATTGATTGCGTTTGGTGAAAAAACCAAACAAAAAAAAACTACTAAAAACTCTTTTTATGGAATTTTTGGCTATTATTTGTCAGTCATTTTTGACCCTTTAAATGCAGTATTTTTATAATCAGAATGGCATTTCCTATAAGAATCCAAAATCAATACATTTTTGTCCAACAAATCTCTTATTCTCGATGAACTAAGGTATGTAAATTTTCGCAAATTTGTAGGTATGCAAAATTGCCAAAAAACACAATTAGCGATTGTCTAGCGAACTAAATGATAAAATAAACGATAGTCAATTAAACAGTTAGGCAGAACCCCCTTTCCCGTGTAGGTTACTATCAGTGAATATATACTGAGCAGAGGGCATTGGTTATTCAAGGGTACCGGATGATGAGCTTCAGTGAGGGGTTCGAATTATGTAAAAGGTTTATCAGCTGACGTAATAATCTGTTAGGGCTACCTGCAAATTACTCATTTACGGCTGATGTCGAGAGTTTAGCAGTAAAAGCTGCTTCAACAGTGCTGAATCTCCTATTAACAAAGTGAAATCGATTTAACTCTATGTCAATATTAGCCAATGAAAAACATGTGTTTCACAAAAATCAACCTAGTCGCTCGAAACTTTGAACACCTCCAATCTCTAGAACAGAAATAAAAATAGCAAGTGACATCCCATGTTAAGATTAGAAACATGTTCGAATATGCAAACCTGATTTTTTTTCAGTAAATTTTTAATTTTTGGTTATAAAAAAACAAAACAGATTCCAGCCATGAGAGAGCCCACTGCATCGATACTGACGGATCAACAAGGTAAATCAAAATTACAGCATTCCAACACTTACAAAATCAATCAGCCTAAAGTCAGTAACATGTATAACAGTGCAGTGGCAGCTTGTAGAAAAAAATAGTAAAGGTAATGCTCCAGTTATGTTTTAGCCTTTTATTTAAAATTGTATACAACGAAACAAACGTGTATATAATTAAAATAAATTTCATCAGAAACTTGTAAAAATCCTAAAAGAATAAAACCAAACATTTATTACTTTTTATAGCATAAATCGATATGGATAAAAGCTTCATCAATTTATATAAAAATGAAATCCATTATTCATTTTGTTTTTTTTGTTTTTTAGAACGTTTTTCATTAATTAAAATTACAATTTGCCACAATACTTAATGCATATATTTACATGTTATGGTATAAGTACCTTTAGCATGTTAACAATAAGGTGATTTCATTTTAACCAATACTTTTAAAAAGTAGAAATTTTTTTAAAAAAATTCACAATAAAACGAAAAAGTAGTAAATAAAACATATATAAATATTTTTATAAACATACATATGCATATACATACACATATACACATGCATACATTTGATGTATACATTTATGTACACTATACAAGTTTTTATTATTATTTTTTTTTCACAGGCTCCATGAGTATCTCATTGCAGCTTGCTGGTTAATTTTAAAATAAAAATATTTTATTAATCAGTTACAGTTATTCCCAGTGAATAGATTTATTCCAAATATAATAAAAATCAGAGAAAAGTTTTATTCCATAATTATATTTATTACTTTTTTTTTTAATTTAAAGCATAAGTTTACTTTTCTTTTAATCTTTTAAGGAAGATCTGATAATAAAATGTCTAAAGGAAAAGAGCTACTGAAATATATTCAGAAAGAACAGTGGATAGACGAATAAGAGAAAGGACAATACTGACGGAATTAGCAAATAAAACTGAACTGCCTAGCTTTCATCTTAACAGTCACAGGAGGTCTTTAAAGTGGAATACCATTGCCCAATTCCTTTTTCTTTCTTTTTTTTCCTTCATCGTATCTTCTTTTCTTCGGCCGCACCTTCTTTCGCTCCGCTGTTGGTGGACCTCTATAAAAAGAAGAAATAATCTTTGTACTGTGGCCGTACCACTAAGAACAATTGTAATGGCCATAAATATATAAATATAATGAATGGATGATTCTTAAGAAAATCGCAATTACTTAGATCGCCCACCAATTCGGAGGATTTATATTATTCAAGGGCGAGTTGCTTTTCATTAGCATGGAAGAAAACCGTACCGTGCTAAAAGAAGAAAACCGTATCCACTACTGCATTCAGATTTCAAAACACATTTCTTGGCTTCGAAATAAATACTTTAATAATTTAGAAAAGGATTCTGTAAAAATTAATAAGCTAATGATAGTAATGAAGAATAATCCATTTATTATACAAAATTGTTTTTATATATCAGCTCCATGAACTTTTCATGCAAGAAATAAGTCCATCCCGGGGTCGTATGAAAAAAAGAAACTCTCTCTTCATCCTTTAGTGGGGCGAACGGAGAATTTTAGGATGCCAGCTTGTTGTAAGCCCTGTGATCTTGCGATAATTTTTCTTTCATGATCCACATGCTTAAGTTTCTAGCCAGCGTTTTAGGGTAGAGCATTACGAAGGTAGGAAATTTTATTAATATCCATTCCATGCTTCAATGATTCACCTATTCAAACTCTAATTTGATTTTTCCTTCCACTATTATTTCGTTCTATTCTTTGGGCTTATCAAGGCTGCTGTAATTATTTTTTTTATTGTGCAATTTAAATACTAATTATTTGGATTTAAAGTCAGCTTTCTGTACAATAGGTATGTCCCATGCTTCTACTATGAAGTACTATAGTTCTACGGAGTGGACAATAGGTCCAAGGGACTGATGACTAAGGTAACTGTTTCTAAACTTTATGAAATAACATAAAAACATTTGAATTCTTTTTTTAAATTAATTTTTATAAGTTTTTGTTAAGGATTTTCTTAAATTTATTATTCATGATTATTATTAAAAATGATTTTTATCTAAAAAATGTGGTTTATTCCCTTAATCGTTGATCAAATAGTATACCCACATTTTTTGAAATTTTTTACAGACCTCCGCGTTTTTGAAAATTCCTCACTGAAAAGTGCCCTTCTCTTGAGAATCGCCCAAATAAAAATAAAGTTCCAAAGTTCATGTCACAATTTACAACTAAACTAGTCCAGTCTCAGCCGCTATCGTATGTGGCTTTGTACCATATTTTTTTTCCTTCCTCACTACCGAAGGAAGGGAAGCCTTGTGTTGATGCAGGAATACTTTTAATTTCCTATTCACATCACCGAGAAAAAACAGAATTTTTTTTTTATGAAGAATTTAAAACTTCATTCGCGCATAACTCAAAACGTATACTTTTGAATTACCACTACCAGCTATGTTGAAAGTTAATTTAATTTCCTGCAAAACAAAAAAAAAAATCGTCCAAATCAGACCAGTATTAGATGAGATATCGCGTTTTGAACTTTGTTCGCATGTTATAAAATATTATGCTCAAGTTCCTACGAAAATCGGTTCACCTTATTTTAGATTTTTGATAACTCAAAAACTATACATCTCCTGGACATTCCAGATGCTTATTTGAAAGATAATTTAAATTTCTACAATGGTTGATATATTTTAAAAAAAAATTATCTTTATCGGACTAATATTACCGAAGTTAGATATATTAATTTGGTTTTTCTACACTTACCTACTTGGCAGACTTTTTTTTTCTAATAATGGAGCGAAATCGCATAATTGACTAAAGCAGCGCTGAGAGAATAGCACTCTAATAGCACTTTGTAGCCCTGAAGAAAGCCTACACTTTAGACCGAAACGTGTTAATTTTGACCATCTTCTCCTTTGCTATTAGCACGGCCAACTATTCGATATACAACAGTTGTTTTCGTAGGTATTTTACATATTAAAAGGAAAAACTGCGTTCAAACATGTAAAAATTTAAATAAATAAACATAAACCCCATGTTTATCGGCAATAAGGCTCTGCTATCGACAAGGGTGATAATTTTCCTGTTATCTTTCTACGGTAGGTAGAGCGGGCGGTTGTGATGCAGGCCAATGCCGATATGATCGGACCCCCCGGAAATAGAGCCGCTATAATCAGTTGGGCCGTTCGTTTGATTGATTGCACTTGTTGGCCCGACGGCCTGAAGAGGAACCGGCTGCGGCGGAAAGTACCCCCCTCCCCCTCCATTCTACTCGCTCAACTCGATTCCATTACCTTCCTAAACGTGTTACTCACCCCGTGGCTAACAGGCCCTAGTCTTGTATGTAGTAACGAAAGCGATTTTGTTATATAATCCAATTGGAAAAAGGTTCCTCAGGATTTTCCGGATATAAGAAAAGAAACAAAAAAATAAGAAAAAGCTACGGAAATAGCTTCTCAATGTTCTAAAATTTGCTACTATTACTGGATAGATAGATTTGCTTCTTCGTTCCTCAACGTTAGAAGTGGATGATGGTCAAATTTATAACAAAGGAGCTCAGTTCTATGGTGATTTAACTTCATCATCTTGGGAGGCTGTTGCATCTTGCATACTTACATGAGTCTGCAGTACTTCATAACCGATAAAAATCAGTTGACACCCGCATGATGGTATAGAAGGATCAATCTAATTAGGGATTGATAAATTATTTGTCACTTCTATAATTTTGTTTTTATTGAAAACTAGTTTCGAATGTTATACATTCATCTTCAGTTCTAAAAACACACAAAAATAAGCAATAGTCCAATCTCGAATTCATTCCCGTATTTAACAGAAAAAGCAATCAATCACCGGAATTACTGAAAAAAATACCGACCCTTAAACCGCTTACCTATAAACACCCCACCAGTCTTTCATTGCTAGTTCAGTGCGAGAACAAACCAATACAAACTTTTCTGTTTGATATAATCTACTTAAAGCTTGGTGAGTACCAACATGTATTTGATTTACTGTCTTAATTGCAACAGTAAGTGATTGTTTTTTTAGTAAAACGTATTTATTAACTGCCAGCACTGAGGCTTATTCATTTGATTAAATTTGTTATTGTATATTGTTTTCGTTATTTATAATGTTAATCTTACAATGTTCTTCCGTAATTCAAGAGTGTTGTCCTGAAGCTGGAGAAATTCCCCGAAACGTCGAAAAATACATTAAAAAAATATGTGAAAAAATACGTTTTTAAATAAAACAGAAAATTACTTCTTAAAATACAATTCAAAACTAAATTGAAAAAAAAATCTTCCATGTATATTGAAAAAATAAAAATATTACAGATTAATTTGGTTTTTGTTTATGATGTGAATGGTTTCATATAGCACAACTAACCATTGCCCATAAGTGCGGCAGATTGTATTTCTTGATAATAAGAAAAAGTTAATATCTCTAAAATAAAACAACAGAATTTTGTTTTTATTGAAACATAATATTTTAAAATATTTGTAAACTTGTATACTTGAAAACTTCGTCCAATCACATATTAAATCATTACATGAACGACTTCACGACAAAATATTGTACGCTCAAAACCTTCGGTTTCAGGCTTGCCTGACACACTGCGTCTCTTATTATAACTAAGTATACATAGGTTTACACTCAACTTTATATCACACTTTTGTCATGAACAATAATATTCGAGTAGCACTGGTTTTCTGCACGTATAAGACATTTCAGTACACTGTGTAGCATGCAGGTACCGCCTGCGGCGTGTTCTCTCACACACTCTCTCACTCTCTCTCTCTCTCTCTCTCTCTCTCTATATATATATATATATATATATATATATATATATATATATACACACACACACACACACACACACAAACATTTGTTTAATGTAGATTGTACAGCAACTTTGCAAGTATATTAAATAAGACGCTCCTAACAGCTATCGTTAAAAAGAAAAAATATTATAATGTTATAAGTGACGAAATAGAAGATATGGATCCAATTTTGAAGAATTAGCAGGGGATATGTTAACTATCGGTGTTTCATTAGATCAAAGCGAATGTAGAATGTAGTAATGTAGTAAAGGTAGTAAATATTCCTCATTGTTTACCGAAAGGTAGATTTGGAACCACTAGCATAGCTTGTATTGAATTTGTAGTTTGTTTAGCCGTTGTTTTTACATCTATATATTATATTGGTATTAAATTTCAGTTTCTCGCGGGGGTTATCCACCGCTTTGAACTCAACCTCTAAAACTATAGAACATCTTCAATATCTATACCACTCCTAAAGAACCGTCGGTTTTAATTGGGTCAGGAGATTTATATTTAGCGCTAGGGAGGGAACATTTTGTTAAACTTGCTGTGAAATGATTGGCCGTAGGAGGAACGACCAGGACCAACCAGACGAGTCCTTGCTAATCGATTCCAACGCTACTTTGGTCCGACCATTAATAACTCCGCTAACCCCCTCCTCCCGCCCCCCCCCCCTCCCACCAGCGAGATTAATCACTTGATGAGAACAATTGCGCCATCTATACGCCTTGAGCAGGCACTAATGTGCACCGAGTACTTAGCAAGGCCTCTAACCCCCCTCAGCCGACGACTTAATGCTCCTTTCCAACAATGTTTAATGTTTGTTCCTCCAAACATTCCTGGAATGAGGCTTAATTAGAGAATTCCAATCAGTGTTATAAGGTGTGCTCTGCAAATCTAAAGAAAGGATTGGAAAATCTTGTAGTGTTAGATCGTTAAAAGAAAACAAATTTATTTTATATATCTTCAATATATATATATATATATATATATATATATATATATATATATATATATATATATATATATATATATATCTTTAAATGGTTATCAATAAAACTTTTATTTTGTGATATTGATTTCCTGGAATGTAATGAAAATGAACCCACAAAAAAAAAAAAAAGTCAGCAGAGCTCCGACACTAAAGTCATATTTTCAACAAAATACTTAATTGAACATATGGCAGGAGATGGAAAGAAGCTTCTAAAACACCAACTTAATTCATATGCAAAATTTCAACCCTCTAACTTAGTTTGGAGGGCTGTTGCGCGAAACCTTAAAAGCTGTGGTTGTCGGGAAAAAAGTTGAGGCTCCCCCAAAGGCACTTCTTGAACACCAACTCAATTCACATACAAATTTTCAACACTCTAACTCAATTTGGAGGAGCTTTAGAGCTGCGCAAAACCCGTGAGTTGGATTACCAATACCACCCTGTGGGGCGGGGGAGATGTTTCAGTGTTTAGTTTTTTTGAAATCGTAATGTTAGTTGCTTTCGAAATGTATTCAAATTAAATTTCCTAGACTAAAATTAGTAATTTCGATGTCATGCGTGATGGGGCTGCAAAATAGCCTCATTATGAAAAATCAGCGTTACGGCTGCTTTTAGTTTTTTGCGTGTATTTATGCATGGTAATGAGAACATTATAAAAACATGATCGCTATAAACCTAAAATTTGAAGCTCTACAAATTTATTTATTTGACATTTTTCATTCGGAACAACCGTTTTTTAGTAACAGACGTGTAAAACTGAGCATAGCATACTTTTCAGTGCAAATGGTAAAATTTGCCTTTATTTTACAGCCGTTTCTGACCGAAATGCTGAACGAAATTTATTTTTAAGGAGGTTATTCGAGGCAAAACTTGATATTCTTTAATTTAGGTCCGAGTAATAGTTTCTGAGCGATGTTACTTCTGGTGTTATAAGCCAAAAACTGAAAAAAAGTGAAAAGATTTCGCGGTTTTTTAGGACCCAAAAATACTATGCTTACTAGGGATTGATAAATTATTTGCTACTTCTATAAATTTGTTTATATTTTAAAACTAGTTTCAAATGTTATATATTAATCTTCAGTTCTAAAAACACTCAAAAATTTAAAAATAATCAATTCAAAATACAGTTTGGTATTATTATTCGTATTAAATTAAATGTAATATAAATTAGTATTATAAAACATTCAAGAAATCAAATACATGTTGGTATTCACCAAGGTCAAAAATCAGCAATTTAAAATACGGTTTGGAATTATTATACATATTAAATTATTTGTCGTCAAAATACGAATATAATTAAATTAAATATAATTTAATTAATATTATAAAACATTTATGGATTTGAAACTAGTTTACAATTTTTTTTTTTTTAAATAGAAGTGTCAAATAATTTATCAATCCCTAATTAGATTGATTCTTCTATAACATCATGCGTACGTCAACTTATGCCATTCTTGTTTGGGATGCCCAAAATGGATTAAAATCATTTCCAGCTTTGTCTGAAATAATTTGAGGCAAGGCATCTGTGTGGTCTAATTTGACTGGGTTAATAATTAATAGAGAAAAACTAAAAAAATAACTAATGTGAACACTACACCTTTAGTAATGTCAAAACCGAATGTTTTTGAAATAAGGACCTCTCGAAGGACCTCTATCCGCGCCAAAGCCAGTTACGATATATGTATAAATTTATCCTCTTCCTCCCCTCTTACCCGACCCACCCTTCCTCCCGCGATTCCTCATAGGAGGCAACTAGCTTCAACGGGTATGAACTCGGAGATTGTTAAAAACAGTGGCTTTTCGTATACAATCTTCTCCTAGTGAAGAATTGAAACCGTCACAGCTACTTTACTATCAACAGTCAACTCGGTGGTGTAGTACTTCAAGAGTTTTTGAGCAGGTGGCAGCTATAGCAACGCTAAGAAAACCAGGAGAGAGGGCGAATTTAGGCACCGGGGCGTATTTTTGGCGCCCTACCTTAATGAATTAAATCCGAAAGATATAGAATTTTTTATTTATTTTTTTATAGGTTTCCTTACTCTGTGGATCTTGAAACTATTAACAGAATAATGAAGATTTCAACAATTTTTTTTTCTATGTAATTATTTTTCCTTAAGTTAAGGGAGCAATAATAGTATGGTATTCTATCGTTTTTAAATTATTTATAAATAAGAAACTTAAGATAAAGTCTGTCAAGTAGAAATATAGTGTAAATGTGAAGAGTAACGGTAACGCTTGTGGTATGTTTATGGGGGCCTCTTATGCCCGAACTAGAGAGATTTATGCTGGCATTAAGTATCGGAACGAAGGCAATGTTTCTGCGCCTATATCCCTAACAATATCTCAAATCCAACCCTCTTCTTTCTCACTCTGATTTTTTCAAGATTCATAATCTTATATTCAAGATTTTAATAGTTTTTGTTATATTTATTTTTAAAGATCACTGCTGCATTAGCATTGTGCAACACAGCATACAGCCGAGCTAGGATGCGGGTTAATTAACGATCTGTCAGCAGCATATTCTTCAGAAATAAAATTTTACTAATAGCCCAATGGTCAAGTCTTGAAAAGGGAAGGTTACTTAGCAAAAGGTTATGTAATTTTAGATATTGAATATGTTGTATGTACCTGTAGCTAATTACATCCTAATTTATCCCAAGTGAACATTTTATAAAGTACGACTTATCAGAATAATTCACTAATTCAGTTCCCTAACGTTCCAAGTTTAGGAATTAGTGCGTCTAGAAAAAAAAAAAATCTTAACATTTTTTGTAGAGGACAAAATATGCTACAATTTGCTCTAATCGCCTTTTTTTAAACCTCCAATTTATTCTGGCGTCCGTCAAAGATTGCCTATTTTACAATTTTTAAGAATGGTCCCCTTTTTTTGTCATTGTTTAAAGGAAATCGTAACTTTTGAAATTTTTTACTTCTGAGTTGATCCATATTTTGGTAACTCGGAGGCATATAATTTCATGCTCTATGCTATATCTCTATGCTAACATTTGAAGTATGTTTAGGAAGCACTAATAATTTTCCTTTATGATTCGTTTTTGCAGAAATTTTTTTAGATGCTTCCATTTAGTGTCTTTTGAAATTACATTTATTTTCCATGGAAACATTTATTTTCCATTAAATAATATACAGTTTTGTAGTTCAATACTCTGTATCTTTGCTAATAATGGTTCGATTTAGATATTTTTTTTAGAGAATTTGTTATCTTTTATATAATCTATTATTAAAATCCATACTTTTTGAGGTATACGCTAATAAAATTTTATTTTCGTCATAACTTTTTTCCCTGGATTTTCTCGGTTATGTACTACATCTATGGGAATGAATGGGGGCTAGAAGATGATCTCTTTTTTCTGTCATTGGTAGAAGAAAATTTAAGAAAATCGTAAATTTTGCAATTTTATTTTCCTTCTTGGATCTGTATTTCGATAACACGGTGATTTAAAAAAAAAGAAGTGATTGCAGTAAATTGTAGTAAAATTTACTGTTGGAGTATATTTTGGTTGGATGTACTAGTGAAGATTTATTGCACATAACCAGAAAAAGAGATCTTTCTGACGCGTGCAAAAGGAGCGCCAAATTAGAAAGCTTGGATTTTTAATAAGGACCTAGATACATACAACATATCGACGGTACCATGTTGAATTTACGAATATGAAAAATTAGATTTTTTGTTTTTGTAATTTTTCGATAATATTTCAGTTGATACAGCCTTTAGTAAAGTTATGAATCTGTTACGGTATTAAAAAGTGCTGAGATCGCAGTTTAATACATACGAAAAACGTCTAACTCCATGTTCAAGTAACGAATATGCATATTACCATAAAGGTAAAACAATAAATACACTTGAAAGTATGAGATAATAGAATAACAACACCGACAAAAAAATTACGCAGAAGAATGTAACAGTTCTTTTGCTTTCCAGAAAAGTGGTGATTTTCACATTCATAAGTTTACCATTGGAACGACGATCTCAGAAATTAACATATCAAAAAGCAAAAAGTCAGAATGTCAAACTCTAGAGTTAGGGAGACTTTACTCATTTTACCTCAGAGCCTAAGGAATCTCTTTGGAGTAGGAGAAATCAGTTAGCAGAAATGATGTAATGATGCAGGGCACAAATCTTCATGGTTCAAGAATCCTTTTAATAGTACGTCATATTCTCTAGCAATATCCTAGCAAAGGAGGTCTCACAAGAAGTTCAAACGAGGTATATCCTTCCTAGAATCTTGCTTCTAACTTTCTGCACTACCTGCCCACCACCTCGTTAAACTCACCCTTCCCACTTTGTAGGTTCAAATAGTTCGTCTTATAGAACAGAATTTATTCAATAAGCATAGCCATAATGGAGGTAACTAGTTAAGATGTTATACCTAAAGGGTCTCTGAATGTTTTTTTTTTCTTATAATAAAATAATTATAATTTTATTTTACATGATATGGTATGTAAAATATTAACTTAACTCTTGAGTGTTTGTTTAATAGTACTACCAGTCGATAAGCACTATCTGATCTTACGATATTAGTATTATAGCTTCGTATTACAAAAAAAAATAATACAAACTTATTTAAAAATGTTTATATAACAAAGAAAACAATATATATTACAGTAAATTTGCTAAAGAAAATTGAAATTAAGTTCAAAACGCAATACCAAATATAATCAATTTCACATAAAAACAACTGAAAACTATAAATAAACCAAACACTCCGGTATATAACCCATTCCGCAATTAAAAGTGTATCCATAAAAAAATAAGAAATTTGGACATACTGAAGAAAAGCATCAATATCTTTCAGTAGGAAGCAAGTTGTTGTTTATTTACAATCAGAATATTAATATAAAGCTATGTCCATACTATCCGACTTTCGATTTCGACAGGCGCATTGGCCCTAACCAGTGTTGGGCAATTTCATTCATAAAAAGAGTAATAAATAATTAAAAACTTATTTATTCGTTATTCTATTATTCTATTAATATTATTCTATTATTCAGTGAATAAGTGTATTCATCATTCTTCAACCATTAATCAAATAAAAATAATTATTTGGCATTTCAGGTCTCACTTTGTCGGGTCGAATCATAAGTCGAGCAGAGGAGACATAGCTTCAGACTTGATGAAGCTCAAATTTATTCCATCTCCTTCTTCAACACTAAACCCTTTCGTCTTTACTACAAATACTAATTAAATGGAGATCGGGTTTATTCATCTTGTAATTGATGCATTAAATAATAATATTTAAAAACTTATCCCTAATTGAATGTGTTAAAAAGATAATTTTAATATTTATTTTTTTTGTTCGCGTTCCAACTGGAACGTCCATGCATACCGCGGTATGAGAACCCCTGGTATATTGAAATATTTGGTATTAGAAATCTGTCAAAAAAGGTGTTACCCTGATAAGTAAACTATTTTATCACTATACTTTTTTCGTGTACTTATGTGTTTTATTACATAGTTTTCAACACCCTTTCCTTATTCTTTTCGTTTCCTAGTTGGTCTTACCTTCTTAGGAGTATATTCCACTGTTTCAAACGAAAAATTAAAAACTATTATTTGACCTATTGTTTGTAGGCTATTTTATTTAATAACATCGGCAGTCCAAGCAAACTGCTCAGCCATAAAAAGAAGTTCTTCATAAGTTAGGTCTCGTAGTGACTTAAAGACCTTGGCCGACAGTTCCCTGTTAAGTGGTTGTCTGTCTCTTCTCGGAGAGTGTTATAACTGACGACCTCTAGTTACTCCTCTTAGAAGAAGTTTTAATAGAAAAACTTTAGTGCCCCACCTCCGCAAAAGAGATATTAAGATTAAGAAGGCGCGATCTGGACGCGGTTCGTCGCTCACGGCTATATAAAGCGGATTCTTGTTTACTTTTGTTCCCCTACCGTGATTCATTTCCGACTAACTGTGTCAGACGTTAATGCAATACCCATTTATCCTACCCTGAAGCGAGTAGAGATTACAAGAGCGAAGCCGGTTTTATTAGTGAATGCATTTTACTTCTTCAACTAGTTAGTAAGAGGAAGAATGGTTATCGGTCGGCGAAATCTCTTTGATATCTCGTTTAAAGTCCTCTGAGTCTGAAAAAGTTAATTAAAAAAATGTCTTCTTCGACGGCTTTAATAGCGTTTAGTCAAGTCATGAAAAACACAAAGAGTAGTGAAAAAAAAAATCTTAAAGGCTGCCATACAAGTAGTGGAAATCCTCAAGGAAAAAACCTTAAGGATTCTCTCTACCGAGCCTTGGCCTAAACACGCAGAAGATTTCCTTAAGTAAATGCTTAAGGACGACATATTGTCAACCACACACGTGATCAAGAAAGCGAGAAAATCCGAACTCAAGGCCAAAAAATAAGGAATTTCCTTCGGGATTTTTCGGCCGCTCTCATCCGCGGTTTCGAAATTCCGCTAGTTTATGGGGACCTTAATGGTCTCCACTCCAAACTCAACAAAACGAGAGATTTTCATTGCCATTATTGAACTGTAATTTTGATGATTAAGCGATAATATCGCTATAAAACCTTTTGGTTGTTTACTAGTTCTATTAAATATTTTTTAAATAGTAATCAACCTTGATTGACACCTGTCTAGAAAAAAACATGTTCCTTCTCAAGATTACTCACAAATCTATTGATATCCTCAGTTTTTAAGATTTCTTGGTCTCATATCTCATATTATTCGTCAGCTCTTACTTCCTCCTTTTTACTTCCATGTACGAAGTAAAGGAAGTATTGTAATCGCGAAAAATTTCGGTTTTCAGATTTCAACAGAAATATCCATTTTGACCATCTCTGATCCCATTCTGACTAGTTTCCTCGAGACGTCTTTACGTACGCTCGTTCGTTCGTACAAATCTCGCAAAACTCAAAAACGGTTAGCCGTAGAAAGTTAAAATTTTGAATTTAGGATTGCTGTAAAATCTAGTTGTGAACCTCCATTTTGGTCAATACATGATTACCGGAAGTGGTACTTTACTTGAAGGTCATTATTGATTTTCATAAAAAATTATATTAAAATATGATGCAAAACTTCTCAAATTAGGTATATGAGACTTACATTAATATAAATTATATAAATAACATAATAAATTTTGGTTAATATTGGCAGACCGGAAGAAGTACTTTAATTGAAGGTAATATTAGACTTTTATCAAAAATTATATCAAAATATAATGTAAAACATCTCAAATTTGGTAAATAGAACTTTTATATCAATATGAATGTATTTATTCGATTTTGGTTAAAATTGGTGAGCCGAAAACGGTACTTTTCTTGAAGGTCATAATAAACTTACATAAAAAATTATATTTAAATTAATTAGAGAGATCATATGGTTCGGTAACAAAGGTTACAAAGGCGATTTTTTTCCACTCCAATTAAACATGTATTATTACTGGTTTTAAGTGTTAAAATTGAGTATAAAATACTTGTTTTCCACCCCATTTGTGAGAAGAACATGTCTGCAGCAGGAGAATAAGATACAAGATATGTGGGTTCTTCCGCCTAAAATGTCGAAACTGAAGAAATCTCTTGGGAACTTTTTACCTACTGAAAGAAAACGTAATATGATAATGGAATGAGACCTCCAGAAAGCTTGTGTATGTTTCAATAGATGGATGTAGCGACGCCGAGTGTCATTTTTGAAATCTTCGGAAACTAGTAATCAAATTCAGGATCACTTTTTGAGCCACCGATTTATAGTTTAATAGGCGTACAAGGAAATTGTCCACATCAGATATTTTTCCCTCAATTTTGCTGTTCGCCGGGAGTATAGAGGGCTATCTGGTAGGCTTTAGATCGAGCTGACCTTTTTATATTTATTATTATATTTATTATATATTTATTTATTTATATTTATATGCAATACATCCATCCTGCGTTCTTCTGCTCAGTCTTTCAATAAATCATCCGAAATTACCGAATGTCCAATTCTTTCTCATATAACTGCTTCCTTTAGTAAATCCTTCATTATCACTGCGAATCCTCTTCGAAATGTCTTCCTTACTCATTCATATTTGTGAATTTCTTCTACATTTTTCTCCAAACATGGCTTATTTCTCTACCTGCTCAATGATCAAGCTCGGGTAACCATATAAACAATATCTATTTACATCAATCAAATTTTACATATTCCTGATTAAAAGCCTACCTGCTGATAGATCATTGAAAAGAACCCCCTGACTGAATTAGGTGAACATTTGTAACAGCATAAAATTTATTTTTCATTTTATTCCATAGTAATATTCTATTGTAGGAAATGATAAACAAGGATGCTTCACCATAGTCAAGGATTCATCCTCCCCTCCTCCCCCCCCCTCCACCAATACCGCTCTGAAATGTGAATTCCTTCTGATTATTATTTATGAACATATTATATTATTTTAATTTTTATTGTAAAATACAATACACCACTTCCAAAATTGGCATTAATTGAGAATTATCGTGGAGTTAATTTGACTAGGAATTAAGTTTAAAATTCTTATTGTTTTGAAAATAAAAAAATCAAATATAATTGCCCTCCTACTGCAATTAGCCGATTGGAAAGTTGATAAATTAAAATAAAAACTAAAATTTAATGCGCACAATTCGATGAAAGACTTGGGTCTCTCCATTAATAGCTGTTAACTCCTTAAAGAAGGGAGGAAGGGACATTGGAATTGCAAATTAAATATCAGAAATATAACTTTACGAATCCGAGACTAATTGATATTCAATAACTTTGGGGGGGGTTAGAATCCCGTCCCTTATAGCATTAATTGCGTTTCAACGACTTTCCTTCCGATATAAAATGATTCTGTAGCTGCCGATGAATTATTAATTCCGTCTGGCAGAAAGATTATAAATAGCTAATTGAATGGGTTGCCCAAAGGGATTAGATATCGGTCGCCCGATTCTGGGCGCTGTGAAAACGGCCATCGATTTTATAAGATTCTAATCTTCACATAAAACCAAATTTAAATATATTGCAAGGGAATATAAATGCGATATAATAATAACCACACTATTATATAAAAGTACAGCTCATTTTTCGTTTGTAACTGCTAACCGCGAAAACTATTGAACCAATCATTAACAAATTTTAACATCATCATGGTCCCCCTGAAGGTTTAGCCGTAGGTAGGTTTAGTCTACCGATTTTATATTAAAAAAGTGATTAATAAATTTTTAAGAGAAAAAGTGTCCAACTTGCTTACGTGTCGTAACCATGACAGCCACAAACCTGTGGAAGCAAACTGATTACAAAAACTTTTAATAAGTGTGAAATTATTGGGTTGAAACGTTATTGAGTAAAAAAAATCGAAACATTGTTGAATGAGTGCCACCAAATTAATTTTAATAGAACATGATTCAAGGCAAATAACATACTGCAGCTGAAAAGTTACGAAAGGTTGCAGAAAGGAAAAGAAATATCGAGCCAGCGTATTATTAGAAAGAACTTAAAATCAAATAAAACAGTAACAACAATTTATATGATCCGAAACATGAAAAAAATAATTTTTTTTGTAAATTTTAACTAAATACTACAATTGATATTAAACTTTCAATTGTGCTCATTTAATCAATATATTTAATCAAATCTAGCACCTAGAATATAGAATATAGAATCTTATAGAATATAGAACTATTCTATAAAATATAGAACCTCTCCTTCCGGGTCAGCTAGTAACATTACATCTTCAAAATATCTCTCCCTTCCTCAAATCGTCCAAGTGTAGAAACTAGTTTATGCTTGAGTTTAAACAAATGGAATGGGTCATAAAAAATTAACGTTTTTCTTTGTCAATTAAAACTGATTTTATTTTAAGCCAATTTTTTATTTAAAGTATATATCGTTAATTTCTATTTTTTGTTTCTATCTCGAGACTAGCTAAGAAAAAAAAATTCGTTGGACACACACAATCACCACGTGTGTGGTCGTGCGTTATCTTGTTGAAACAAAACCCGATTTTTGTTTACTGATCTCTTTGATACCGCTGGGTCACGTAATACATTCCTTGTAACTGACCACTATAAAGTTCTGAATCAATGGTTCGGCTACTTGAATGAATTCTTAGTTATTCTAAAATACAAAAGAGCATGATCTTTTTTTGGAATCGCTCTTGCAAAGTAGCAGTTAAATCAGGCTGATTGCAGTCTAACCATTATTTCTTTGTCTTAGGGTTTCTTGAAAATAAACCAACTTACATCACATGTAATAATTATTTTAATAAAACATGATAATTCGAGTTTTTAAAATGCTGTTGACAAATTTCTACAGGAATCAACTCAGTGGTCAACTCATGGGCAACCACTCTTGATGAGCGATTCACTTTTCTCAAGTTATGCTGCTTACGATTTATGGTGGATTCGTAAACTTCAATCTCTCTTGCCGATTCTATCTCGGTCTGCCTCAACCGAGACCCACAGTGCTTCCTCTTCGAATGATGATTATCGTCCAAAACCTCTTACCTCTTGAAGCTGGTCTCTCCAGTCCCAAATTTCTTGGAACGATCCACAAGTTCATACTTTGAATTGCCGCACCAAATAGGTGTTTTCTTCGGTGTAAAACTTACGTTTACAATGCTGGCGAAATATTGCTAATGTTGAATTTTCATTTCAAATCGTTTTAAATGAATGCTCAGTTTTTTTCGGAAGCCAAGACGAGGTCATCATTTTTACAAATTTGATGTGATATCAACCTTAATTGGATTTGAAAAACAAAGAAAGCCGATCAGTGAATTACAATTTCCAAGACTGTATTTTTTTATCACACCCCATTTCAAGGGGTAATATTTATTTCAAAAATAATTCCATAATATGTTACAATAAACTATTGATAGATAATTTTATTTGCTTTAGAAACTGAGGAGCTTACCGAGGATGTAGGAACGTAAGAATTGAACACGGGAAGGCTTTGATGGCTTAGTGGAGCCCCAAAGCCCAGCTTCTCACATCCAAATAGGCCAGTTTTAAGGAATGCGGATAAGCTCAATATAATTGGATGCTTAGGACAGAATTTTTGTAATAAATGTTGAAATCTACGATCTATGATTTCCAGTTTCAGTCATATTAAAGATTTTAGGCGCATCCCTTAGCAATATCAATTCCTAGAAGTTGTCGAGAGTTCCCCAGCTAAGTTTAATCTAATTTTCCGGAATATGTTGGAATTCACTTCCATCTTCCTCAATAGTTATTCCTATGAAAAAGATACGAGTTTCATAAAGATGAGAACATAGAGCTCAAAGTTTATCGCAGACCTTATTGTTAGTATGAAGTTTTAGAATAATATAACTAACTAAATGGCACTACAGCCCTAGTTGGGCCTTGGCTTCACGCAGAATTGATAGCCATTCCTGCCTTTCTTCCGCCTTCCTTCGCCATCCTCTCACTCCATGCCGCCTCAGATCGTCCTCCACGTCGTCCAACCACCTCAGCCTGGGTCTTCCTCTCAATCTCTTTCCGCCTGGCCTGTCATTCATCATCTTCTTTGGTAGCCTCTCATCCGGCATCCTTTGCACATGGCCTAGCCACCGCAGTCTTCCTTCTTTGATAATGGCCACAATATTAGGCTCGCCAAAGAGTTTTTCGAGCTCGCTATTTTTCCTAATTCTCCAGTGACCATGCTGGTTTACCGGTCCGAATATCTTTCTGAGGACCTTTCTTTTCCAAACCTTCAAGATCATCTCGCTCTCCTTAGTCAAAACCCAGCTCTCGCTCCTATATGTTACCACCCGTCTTATTATGCTCTTACAAATGGTGGTCTTTGCAGATCGAGACAATTCTCGGAATTTAAGCATCGTATTTAGAGCAAAAAGGCATCTCCTACCAGCCGCTATTCTTGCTTTGATCTCTGTACTTATATCGTTTTCCTCTATTACTAGAGATCCTAGAATAATATATGTTTCTAAAAACTTAATTCGACCAATCGTAATACAGAGCATAAACCATTATGATTAGGATTTAAAATACCTTCCAAGGAATGGAGAAACAATTTTCTGGTGCAGTTATATAGATAGGTAACTAAATTAGTCGTATTTCCCCCCAAAAAATTGACTTTTGCACTGTATGAAAGGTGCATTTTAAATCCGTTTGATAACGTCTAAAACACGGTTTTGGGAGTTTCATGGATGTAAAAATACATAATATGAAGATCTTTGGCCGCAGATAGCCTGGAGAGGGTCAGCCAGCCTCAAGTTGCTATGAAACTTGGTTTCCATGGTGCAGCAATAGGCTACCCATAGCTCCAAAACAGGTCCCTTTAGGACCTATTAAGCAGTGTCCTTCTCACCGTCTCACTTGGATCCAAAGACACTGTTAAATCAGTCTAGATCCACGGATTATGGCTCTTCGGTTTCAGCAAGCGCCTGATATTTCTTTCTTTGAAGTTGATCGTCCATTTGATCGTTTCCTTGTAGCCAAGCATGTAACTTATTAACGGTTAACTATTGTCAGAAGACTGACATGCTTCCTGCATAAGCCAGGCATTAAAAATACAACAGAGACTGCTATATTATTTGTACTATACTATTTATTAAAACCTTAGGCGTCCCAAATTTATAAATCCACGAAAAAAACCGACTTAAAAAAATACAAACGTTCCAATCAAAAGTTCTAAGGCTGATGGCATGAGGAGAACTGAAGTTCTAGACATCATGTGGCCAGGGCTGAAGAGGAGTTGGAAGAGGGATCATGAATATAATCATTTAAAAATGATATTCTCTTATTGTTTTGGAAAAAACAGGTGCGAATAAAATTATTAAGTTTAACAAGAATAAAAACCAGATTGATATAATTATTTTCTAAAATAAGCTTCATATTTTTCATATATATTTCAATATAAAAACTCCAATACATCAGTATGTTGAAATTCAGAGGATTTATATACATCGGCATACCAAAGAGAACATTCTCATTGGTTGAACGTAAAATGCATAGTTTCATGAACTATGTAAGCCGGCGGAATTCTCTTATCTGAGCGTTCAATAAACAAAACTTGAAATTTAACATTTAACTTATACAAAATATACTCGGTATACAAAGTGAAGTTTTTAAATAATACTATCTCCCAAAACTTGTTAATTTTATCAAGAAACCTTCTGGCAAATTTTAAAAATATTTTCTGTTGGCCTCACTCATTAAGGTTTTTTTTTTTTTATCCTTGTAAAATGTCTTATGAAGAACACTTCTAATTAATGTGCATTTACACACACCTCTGTTGACGCAGTGACATGGGTCAGAATGGGTTGAGCATTAATAAAAGGATTATTGCTGATGCATTGTTCTTCTCCGGCAGATAGTTAGCATTGGACTTTGTGCACGTGGAACATTGTATCAGTCTAGTTTTAGCTCTGAAAGTACTTACATCTATATACTATTATATCGATTGGATATAAGAAAAATGAATTACTGTAAACAAAACTAAAATATCATTGTCTAATTACCTATACAAAACCATCGGTTTCACTTATTTGATATAAATGCTTTGTTAAAAATTTAATTAATTTTGTTTATTAACTGATTTATGTGTTTTGATGAATGAAAAATCTTGGTAAATTAAAGCAATAATTAATCCCGATTAATAAAATAAAATAATAATGGCCGCTACCTCTCCAGTTTGAACATCGATCCCGGTACATGTGGAACATTCAATCAGTTTAGTTTTAGCTGTGAACCGAAGTACATATATTTATATATTTTTAGAGCTATTAGTTAGAGCAACAGGTGAATTACTGTTAATAGAACTAATATATAGCGTTCTAATTACTTAAACAAAAACTTTCAGATTCTCTACTTTGATATAAATGATCAGTTAAAGATTAAATTAATTTTTTTGTTTTTACTAACCGATTCTTGTGTATTTTAACCATTTTTAACATATTTCTTTCGATCAATTGAATATAGATAAATTGAAACTAAAATAAATTGTACAGGTACATAACGAAACCCTCTCCACTTTTAACATTGGAGCTAGTCCCAGTGCAGGTGGAACATTCAATCAGTTTAGTTTCAGCTGTAAACCAACGTACATATGTATATTTATATATCATTAAAGTTATTATTTATAGCAACAGATGAATTACTATTAATAAAAATAATATATAGTGTTCTATTTACGTATATGGAAACCTTCAGTTTCTCTGCTTTGAAATATAAGATCAGTTATAAATTTATTTTATTTTATTTTTTTATTAACAGATTCTTGTTTATTTTAAGTATCACTACATATATGTTCATATACGGTTTATTGAATGTTAGTAAATTAAAATAAGAATTAATCCCGCACATACGTATATACCATAACTGTTATCCCTTTACTTTGAACATTGGACCCTGTGCACGTGGAACATTTTAGCAGTCTGTCTTCAGCTCTCGACCGAAGTACATCTGTATATTATTATAGCGATTGGATGTAATAACAGTGAATTATTGTAAACAAAACAAAAGTATCATGTTATAATTACCAATACGAAGACCTACAGTTTCTTTGATTTGATATTTAAGGTATAAATAAATTATTTTTTTATTTTTTTATTTTAGCACATTCTTGAGTATTTTGACCATCCTAAATATGTTTCCTCCGACCTTTTGAATACAGATAAATTAAAATTAAAAAAATATATATACAGCTATATAACCGATACTCCATCCACTTTGAACATTGGACTCTGTGCACGTGGAACATTGAATCAGCTAGTATTAGCTCTGAACCAAAGTACTTACATTTATATATTATTACATCGATTGTATATAAGAAAAATGAATTACTGTAAACAAAACTAAAATATCATGTTCTAATTACCTATACAAAACCATCAGTTTCTCTTATTTGATATAAATGCTTTGTTAAAAATTTAATTATTTTTTTTATTAGCTGATTTATGTGTTTTGATGAATGAAAAATGTTTGTAAATTAATGTAATAATTAATCCCGCTTATATATAACCGCTACCACTCCACTTTGAACATCGGACTCTGTGCACGTGGAACATTTTAGCAGTCTGGCTTCATCTCTGAACCGAAGTACATCTTTATATTGTTATAGCGATGGTATAATTTTTTTTTTTTTTCGTTTTAACACATTTATGAGTATATCATCAATATGTTTAATACAACCTTTTGAATACAGATAAATTAATATTAAAATAAATTATACAACTACATAATCAATATTCCCCTCAATTTTCAACATCGGACTCTGTGCACATTAAACATTGCATCTAGTTTTAGAGCAATTAGTTATAGCAACAGGTGAATTACTGTTAATAAAAATAAAATATAGTGTTCCAATTACTTATACAATTACAATATTATTAGAGTGATTAGATATAACAACAATGAATTACTGTAAACATAAATAAAATATCATGATCTAATAAATAGAAAAACTACAGATTTTCTATTTTGATATTTAAGTAATAAATTTAATTTAAAAATAAAACATTTTTTACAAACAGATTCTTGTCTGTATGTTGCCACTGCACGAGGAACATTCAATCAGTTTAGTTTTAGGTGTAAGCCTACCTACATATATTTATATATTATTAGAGTTATTAGTTATAGCA
This sequence comes from Rhaphigaster nebulosa, assembly GCA_948150685.1. Classification (NCBI taxonomy): domain Eukaryota; kingdom Metazoa; phylum Arthropoda; class Insecta; order Hemiptera; family Pentatomidae; genus Rhaphigaster; species Rhaphigaster nebulosa. The sequence goes on along the minus strand of OX411312.1, from coordinate 43,234,874 downwards.
GCAAGTGAATTACTGTTAATAAAAATAAAATATAGTGTTCCCATTGTGTATACGGAAACCTTCAGTTTCTTTGCTTTGAAATAAATGATTAGTTATAAATTAAATTAAATATTTTTTTTATTAACAGATCCTTGTGTATTTTAATTATCATAAATATGTTCATATACGGTTTATTTAATGTTCGTAAATTAAAATAAGAATTAATCCCGCACATACGTACGTATATAATTGTTATTCCTCAACTTTGAACATTGGACCCTGTGCACGTGGAACATTTTAGCAGTCTGGCTTCAGCTCTCAGCCGAAGTACATCTGTATATTATTATAGCGATTGGATGTAATAACAGTTAATTACTGTAAACAAAAAAAATCACCATATTATAATTACATATACGAAGACCTACAGTTTCTTTGATTTGATATTTAAGGTGTAATTTATTTATTTTTTTTTTTTTTCATTTTAACTCATTTATGATTATTTTGACCATCTTCCATGGTCACCATGTACCATTTGAACCGAAGTACATAAATTTATATATTATTACAGCAATTAATTATAGCAACAGTGAATTAATAAAACTTAAATATCATATTCTAACTACTGGAAAAACTACAGGTTCTCTGCTTTGAAATTTAAGGAATAAATTTTATTTTAAAATAATAAATTTTTTATTAATAAATTCATGCGCATCTTTAAAATGTTTTTTCGATCAATTGAATATAGATAAAGTAAAACTAAAATAAATTATACAGATACATTACCGGATACCTCCTAAATTAAAATCATAATTAACAACCCTTCTATTTTGAACATTGGACCCTGTACTCATAAACATTAATTTTTCTGTTTTGATAATTTAATTAGCAAGATATAAATATTAATTATTGCTATTAAAGCTATTACAAATCCAAGACAGTAATTTATATTACTCTCAATTCAATGTAAACCCTCTACTCCTTTCAAACTTAAAAAATATCAACGCTATATATCAAAATATCGATACATTTTATTATTATATATCAAACTACTATTTCGATATGAAGGAATGAGATGGTCCGGGAAACGGTTAAAAAGATCATAAGTAGTAAAGACTATTTATTGGAAACCGACGTTTCGAACCACTTTGCAAGTCTTCATCAGGACTGAACAAACAAGATGTAAAAATAAAAAATAAAACAATGATATGTATATATATATATATATATATATATATATATATATATATATATATATATATATATAGTGAATAACAAAATAAATAATTAAAAATACAATGAGAAAAAATGAAAACAGTGATGAATTTGTAGAATGTTATAAGATTAAATTGATAGAACAATAAAAACAACCAAAAATAAATTAGTCATTATTAATAGATTAAACTAATTACTTATTAATAAAACTGACTATTAATAATAATAATAGATAAACTGATAGAGAAATAACAATAACTAAAAAAAATAATAACTGTATTAAATAATTAAAAAGAGAAATAAAAATAAATCTTCTTTGTCTTCCTCTGATGCCATTAGCTAGCGTCGAGGAGCCTCAATCCAGCGTAACCACTCACTCCTCTCGGTCCCTGCTTAGCCGCTTCATCTCATTGAGCGATTTGCCTCTTTTACTTCCAATTCTTTGGATATATTCTTGGTACGTAATTCTGGGGCGTCCGCGTGGTCTCTTTCCTGTGGGTCGAGCCTATAATACCTTTATAGGATTCGTGTTCTCGTTCATCCGGCAGACATGACCAAACCACTGGAGTTGCCGTCTTTCGAGAGTGGTTTTAAGCTCTGTAATGTATAAATCTTATAAAGCTAAGAGTTATAAAGCTCTGTAAAAATAAATAAACAGACAAAATTTAGTACCTTGAAGCTCAAAGAGTGGTGAAGTAGTGACCAAGCAAAATAGCAAAATAATCAAGTAGGCTGTGTAGGGAGTAGTAATTAAGAATGCCATATATAGTCATACAGAGAAGGCAGTGGGGAGGGGTTGTCATTATACATGTGGGCTAATCATAAAAATATATAAAAGAATAAAAAAATATTGAAAGTAGAAGAAAAAGATAAGACCAAAAGAACAATTGTAAATAATAAATTAAAATAAAAGTAAATATATAAAATGGGCAGAGGAGAAAATGAAAATTGATAGAATTCATGGCAATAATATGAGCTAAAGTGCCATCTGTAGTGGATTTAATGAACAGAAACCATGTATCTACTAAGGAATGGATAAGTAATACTGATAAAAAGTTTTCTTCAATGCCCCTACATAATTGACTTACTTAAGAGTTAAGGATTGATCCTTCAATACTATCATGCGGATGTCAACTAACTTAAGAGTGTAAATTATAGATATGATAACAAGGATAAATAATTTAAAAAATGCTTTAATATTTCGATATATTTGAAAACTGTCGATACGGTGAATATCGATATTTTTGTTCGATATTTACATCCCTAGTACGGATCGGGAACCACAGACTTTACTTCGAGCTCAATGCGGCTCGGGTTTCCGATAGTCGATTCGAACGAAAGAGATTTCTTTTATTTTCTTATATCAAAAGGAAAAAAAAAATAGTAGGGAGTGTGCGATCAGAAATAAAATAATCAAAAACCAAGGGCCACCCTACTGGGTAGTTTCTTTATAATCCTTAGGTTATTTCTATAAGCAAGAAATAAAGAAGAAATATAATGAAGAAACTGGAGGTTTTTCATTAATAACAGCACTTTTTCAGATTAATTTGTTAAGGTAATCAAAAATCGTTGGTAGACATTACTATTATGGCATTCGAAATTGTTTCGATTATCGTATAATTTCGATTTGAGGCCATTTTCTTGAGATCGTGAAGAGTGGAAGGGCGGACGAAGACACAATAAATCATCCGAGCTCTGAGATCCATTTAGCAACGGGGGGCAGTGAGCACAGGACCATCCATCACACTTTGTTCTATCTAATAAACAGCACCTCTTTTACAAACTAGCTTCCCTTCCCACTCCCCTCCACTCCAACCTCTACACCATATAATGAGGTCGATTATATCCCCAGGGAAAGGCAAATATAAAATTGAAAATCAACAACAAAACACCGGGCAAAAGGAGGACAACGCCGATGAAATGTATGTGGGCCATTCTTTGAAGCAAGATATTTTTTTGATACATCTGGCAGATATTTTTTCATTGATTTTGATAAAGAATGGTCTTAGATTTTTTTTTTCCAGAGGTTAGTTTTCAAAAATCCGTCTGTCCAAGTCTGTATACCATTGTTTTAATTATATCTCTTTAAAAAAAGAAATAAGTAATTATTTTAATATATATAGTAAAAATAAATGATATAAAATCCGTAATAATTACGTTTTGATATAGAAATGCTCCGTCAATTCCCTATGTTCATGTTAAAACTATAAATACAAATACATTCAAAACGTATAAAGCCTAACAAGTAAAGCATTTTAAATCAACAATCAGGTCTCTGTATAAAAATAAATAAACCAACTATATCATATGCTGTGCTATACTATACCATACCAAATTGTGTGCCAATATATTATATAACAACAAAAATTAATAAGTCACAAATACATTTCCCAAACGTAATTTGTTTAAGTACTGACTATCTGACCTCTTTTCAACGTGGCTGTACATGGTTAAAGCTTTCCACTTGGCACGCCTTAATAGGTAAAATAATTCTTCTGGAGAACAAGTCCGTCGTCCAAAATGTTTTTTTCTTAACTCACTATTTCTATGGCAGGCCCCTAGAAAGTGAACGATATCCAATTTTTCTACGGAATTACCTACCGGGCAGAGAGCGATACTGTCATGCACCCACGGCTTTTGACTAAGATTTAGCAATTCCGTTCTACAACGGAAAATCGCTCTTATTGATAAAAGATCAAAATGATCATTTGAATAAAAAAAATTATATTGAATTATATATATTACAAATGTAACCGTATTCTGTAAACATATAAAATTCTCACTCCCTCACATGTCCCATCGCTTGAATTTTCTTCATTGACTTTGTTCAGCTGACAGAAAACCTAGCCTATCGCTATCAAAATAAATTAGGTATGCAAACAAGATCAGTATTTTCACAAAATAAAAATAAAATTCGTCGTAGAATAATTACGTTGACAATTAGTTAAATTAATTGCTTCTCCCTTGGCCTTGTACCTCACTCCATCACTTCCAAAAATGGGCGTCAAGTAAACGTGGTCTTCTACCGCTGAATATAACAGTTTGAATATAACAGCCTTACCAGTTCCCTCCAGACCAAATTGAAACCGATGTTGAGAGAAACCCCCATTATCATGCTGATGTTGAGTTAAAAAATGTGCTTTGTGTTTGGTGATCCTCATTCCCTCAACTGCTATAGAATAGAGAAAGTAAGATAAACATTCGATGAATTTCTATTGTAGTTCTTCAGGCTTTTTTTGGTGTGGTGTGGATATGGAGGTTCTTAAGGTCGAATCAGTAACCATAAAAGTATTTATAAAAGGTATCTTTCCTTTCATCCAACCTCATATTTTAAATAAGCTATTTCATGCTATTACAAACTAACATACCTGGTCTTTTACAAATCATAATTATTAAATATCAGTAATAGTTTTGAACACGAAAAATTAACTCTGAAATGAGCACTCACAAACTCAATATTTATAGCGAAGGTCATAAATTTACTTCTTCAAGCAAATATAAACCGGTTCGACTCTTCCAGGACCACATTATATGACTTTATATGACCTTGTGTCTATGACTATTTCACTATAGTTTTTGCTACGTTTTCATTACCTCTACTTTTAGAAAACCGATATTTGGTAGGCAAGATCGAAGAACTGCAGCATCTGCAATATTTCATTGAAGATTCATTCTTCAAAAATAGAGGCATTTTCTTTTATAAAATGAGATAAAAGAGAGATTTTTTATAATAAAAAAAAAGGTTATTACCTACACAAAAGTCATCATTAAATATTAATTTAAAAAACAAAAACTGAAGAAGGTGTGTACAAAAATAAATAAATAAAAATAATAAACAGTTGACGTTCAATTACAATCCTTCCTTTACTTCAAATATACATGTTAAAAATATGTGATGTGGACAACACATGACTTCCTTCAATGCCTATTAAACTATAAATCGGTGGCTCAAAAAGTGACCCTCAATTTGGTTTCTAGTTTTCGAAGATCGCAGTATCTCAAAAACGACACTCGGCGTCGCGACATCCATCTATTATTGGCACACACACACATACTCTTTCTGGAGGTCTCATTCTGTTACTATTTGTCGTTTTCTTTCAGTAGGTAACTAATTTCTAAGAGATTTTTTCGTGTTCCGTGAAAACATTAAAACTGTCTTACTAGATATCTAGATACTAGATAAGCATATGAAATCGACAGTTTTGACATTTGAAGCGTAAAAATTTATATCTTATTCTTCTGCTGCTGACTTGTTCATCTCACAAATGGGGAGGAAAACCAGTATTTTGCACTCAATTTTAACACTTAAAACAAGTAATAAAAATATTTAATTGGATTGGAAACCAAATTGCGTTTGCAACCTTTATTACCGAAACATATGATTTTTTAATTTAATTTTAATATAATTTTTGATGTAAGCTTATTATGGCCTTCAAGTAAAGTACCCCTTTTGGTTCACCAATTTTAACCAAAATCTAATAAATACATTGATATCGATATAAAAGAACTATTTACCAAATATGAGATGTTTTACATTATATTTTAATGTAATTTTTGATGAAAGTATATTATGACCTTCAAGTAAAGTACCGCTTCCGGTTTTCCAATTTAGACCAAAATCTAGTATTCTATTTATATCAATATATAAGTTAAAAATACTATATTTGAGAAGTTTTTCATAGTATTTAATATAATTTTTGTTGAAAATCAATTATGACCTTGAAGTAAAGTACCACTTTCGGTGATCAAGTAGTGACCAAAAAAGATAGATTCACAACTAGATTTTACAAGAATCCTAAATACAAAATTTCAACTTTCTACGGCTAACCGTTTTTGAGTTATGCGAGATACGAAAGTACGTACAGACGTCACGACGAAACTAGTCAAAATGGATTCAGAGATGGTCAAAATGGATATTTCGTTGAAATCTGAAAACCGAAAATTTTCACGATTACAATACTTCCTTTACTTCATAAATACATTTTTTTTTTAATTAATGAGAATACCAATTATTACCTAATGACGATAAGTAACCTGTAATCTCTAATAACGAACAAAAGACTTGATAAGTCATAGACTCACGCGAAATTTACTTTATAGGCACCCACTGTTACATAATAAAGTACAAGTATAAGTCGGCCTATGTCTTAAAACGGTATTAAAAAAACATTAAATTGAATAAAATTATTATTATCTAATGACGATAAGTAACCTGTGACCACTAACAACGAACCTTTTCACTTGTACTTGCACTTTTGTACATTATTGTGAAATGGGGCCCTCAGCCCTGACCTCACTCTATAGAATCCTTATACTCCGACCTAGGCCACAGCCCAAACTCAGCCTCCGCATTCCATGTTGCCCTCGGGCTCTGAGAGGGAGCCTACTTCGGCGAATATATAAACCAAGGGCTAATTCCACAAGCCGCTCAACTACTTGGAAAGTCCAGGATTATATACAAGTAGAACATAGGAGGTTCTTCGACAAAATAATCTTACTAGAGCTAAGACAATGCTGATAAGTCTCTGCAATGAGGTGATAAGGAATTATAGTAATTTAAAGATATATAAAAAAAAAAAAATTAAATTTCATGTAATGGACAAAAAAAAATCGGGCAGATGTGTGTCTATTACAATTAATCAACTTATTAATTTAAATTGATCAACTTTACTCGATTATTGTACTGTCGCCTTGAGTCAAAATACAAGTATTCTTTTTACAATCTCTAATGGAACATTTTCTCTTTTAAATGATACCAATTCTTGATTTCAGGAATTTATAGAAGCGGAGCTATAAGCGTTTAAAAATTAAATCAAAAGCGTCTTTTTTTTTTTGTCTTAACCCAAAAGAGAGAGGAACGTAGTTCTACGTGAAAAAAAAAACTCATTTTAACCAACAATGCACCGCATTATATACTGCACTGAGTGAAAAAATACGTAGAGTTTTTTTAGTCACATTTCAAGGAGATTTTGTTACTTGCTTATTATCTAAGTAGAAAGTTTTATTACTTGTCTATTTTTACTTCCTTGTACGAAGTAAAGGAAGTATTGTAATCGAGAAAATTTTCGGTTTTCAAATTTCAACGGAAATATCCATTTTGACCATCCCTGAAGCCATTTTACGTACGTTCGTATCTCGCATAACTCAAAAACGGTTAGCCGTAGAAAGTTGAAATTTTGTATTTAGGATCGATGTAAAATCTAGTTGTGAACCTATCTTTTTGGTCACCACTTGATCACCGGAAGTGGTACTTTACTTCAAGGTCATAATTTATTTCCATCAAAAATTATATTAAAGTACTATGAAAAACTTCTCAAATTTAGTATTTATACCTTATATATTGATTTAAATAACATACTAGATTTTGGTCTAAATTGGAAAACCGGAAGCGGTACTTTACTTGAAGGTCATGATAGATTTTCACCAAAAATTATATTAAAATATAATGTAAAACATCTCAAATTTGGTAAATAGGTCTTTTATATCGATATGAATGTATTTACTATATTTTGGTTCAAATTGATGAGCCGAAAAGGTACTTTACTTGAAGGTCATAATAAGCTTACATCAAAAATTATATTTAAATTAAATACATAAATCATATGTTTCGGTAATAAAGGTTACAAACGCAATTTGGTTTCTAATCCAATTAAAGATTTTTATTACTTATTTTAAGTGTTAAAATTTAGTGTAAAATACTGGTTTTCCTCCCCATTTGTGTGAGTGTGTGTCAATAGATGCATGTCGCGACGCCGAGATACTGCAATCTTCGGAAACTAATAACCAAATTCAGGATCATTTTTTGGGCCATCGATTTAAAGTTTAATAGGCGTACAAGGAAGTCATGTGTTGTTCACATCAGATATTTTTCAATGTTTTCATAATTTAATAATTTATAAACTGAAGATATATAACATTGGCATGAAGAAATGCGACTGTTTTATAGAATGTTAATAAATACCGTTCTCCTACCCAACACATGGCTTTCTTTTCATTGGTATTTATTTATTTTTCAATAGGCTCATTACTAACCAAAGGTCGCTTTTAAAAGGTAAATATTAATTAGGTCGCTCCTCGGCCGAACTGAGAAAATTAAAAAAAAAAAAGAAGGAAAACCTAACTTTTAAAGGCTCGGGAGGAAGTTTTCAGTTTTTTGTTCGCTGTCTATTGAAAAAATGTTCTTGAAGAAGAAAAAAAAAAAGTCCATTCCCGGGTGGTATTTACAGTGAAAAAAGAAAAAGTTGTTGAGAGAGGTGCAAACTATAGGCGATGGCTTGGCGCTGTGTCTTTGAGGTAATTAGTGGCGAGACCAAGGACCTCAATCAATATGTAATTTAGGGTTGGGGGGAGAGGAGGGGGGCAATCTGTATTCCTCTATTGTACTCCCGGCTTAATAGTTCCCCCTCTAACTGGCCACAATTTCTCCAGCCATCTCCCTTAATTATGATTTAAATTGTGTTAGCTTCCCATAGATTCTCAGGTTTGCCGTATTGCCAGGTTATGTAAAGTCTGAGGCAATGCAATTGTCACCACCAAAGTATTTAATCATTTGATTTCATACAACGGCTGGAATATTCAGGATTAGTCTTGTTGCAAATAGCTAAAATCACATTCGATGAGTTCAAAATGGTGCACTTCAAATTCAAATTTCAGACTTGAGTTAAAAATTTCTTCTAAAAATAGATAAACTTTATCAAGAAAAAGTAAACAAATTAAAATGAATGTAATGGAATTAACTACTAAAACTAATTTCAATATATGATATATATATATATTGAATAGCACTAAAAACAAAATTAAAAACAAAAGATCTGTTTAATTACCGATTAAAGATCTTATATACCCATGACTCGACCATTTATAACGATAGAGAGGAAATGTAAGGTGTTTTAAAATCAGCGTAACAAGGCAAAAAAAAAATAATTAAATAAAAATGAAAAAAAAAATCTGTATAATTACCGATTAAAGATCTTATATACCAATAACTCGGCCAGTTATAAAGATAGAGAGGATATGTAAGGTGTTTAGGAAACTAATTTCAATACATATGATATATATATATATATATATATATATATATATATATATATATATATATATATACACAAATACATCATTAAATCCCGCGTTAACACAAGAATTCATTCATAATGCAACTTCCAGCAGTTCTCATAATAATAATTCCGAAAAATCTCCGTTTCATGGCTTACTTAAATGGCTTATGTTTCACCCGCGGCACCGAGTTTTTTATTTTGTACAAATAAAATAGTGCAAAACACTTGATACTACTATTAATTCCAAGATGCTATTAAAATTGTGAAAATCAATAAAACAGAGGAAACATCCTGTTTTTAAAAGATTATAAGACTTTTGTATTAAATTATCATCGTCTAAACAAATGTTTAACTGGATAATACCCAGAAAACGAGATGGGATATATCCATGGTACTGAGAATTCCAACATTTCAATTTGAATATGGAATTAAAATACACGCTAAAACCCATCTCATTTTTAATTTAATTAATGATTAGCTAAGTAAGCTTGTGAGGGAAAAAATAATGACAATCTGAAGCAATTTAATGCTTTTTAATGGGGCGGTGACTGGAAAAATAGCTTATTTTTTTTATAATCACTCCTATACAATATTGCAGTTAATGCAGTCTATCCAGAAAAAATGCAGTCTGTACCGTAAAGAGTTCTCACGCAAAGAATACCTCACGAGACACAATCACCTAGCCAAGATGTTTTATAAGATATTCTAGAGCACTGTCCTTGTTTTATAACATGATAGCTGACCAGTTTCCTTATTACCTATAGGACCGAGCAAAAATAGTCCAAAAACATTTGAGCCTATCCCTTGAATTTGGTGCAAATATGTGATAATTACTGGCAAAATCTAATAAAGTATGAAATTCCAAAATAGTAATAATAATGCTGGACATGAAATAAATAAAAAGGCATGACGATGTTGCGAAAGTTTGTCACCTGGAGATTGATTTGATACGAGATATTGGATTAATGCAAAAATAATATCATTTTTTGACATTAATCTTTAATTCATCAATATATATTTTCTCAAAATAATTTTTATCAGAATCTATAAATTTTTGCCAACTTACAACAAGCTTGCTTATCCCACCAGGAAAGCAATTCGGATCCGTGGAAAAATTAACTCCCCAAAAGCATTTTCATTATCACCCTGGTTTGGAAAGTTTTTCTCTCGTAAAAAGTTCTTTTTTCCAGGTGCTTGAAAAAGTGGAAATTCAGTAGGGAAGAAATCAGATGTATTGGGTGGGTGTTAAAAGATTTCGTAGCCCAACTCGTGCAGTCGGCGTTAGTTGTGAAATATTTGGCCGGGCATTATAGAAGAGAATTATTGCCCTCTTCCGATTAATTAATGCTGAGCAAAGACTTTGCAGCTTCTGATGCATGACATCAATTTCTTGACAGTACTTTTCGGCAGTGATGTTCTCGCCACGATTGAGAAAGATGTAGTGGATAATGCCTACAGTAGACCACCATACTCTGACCATAACTTTTTTTCCGGTGCTAGTCAGGAAACCAACGCTGCACTCTGCGCTCGTTAATGGTCGTCTGGCCTCACGATTCATTGACATAACGAGCAGTTCGGGCAGCAGTCAGTTCAAATTCGTAAAAATAAATTTGACGAAAATCCTTCTCTGACATTTTCGTTTCAAATGTTTTAAAAAGACTGAATACAATTATTTCACTGTTTGCCTTTTGGGTAAAAGATAGGATATAAAATAAGGTTTATTATGGCATAAACGGATTAACATCAAGTATTATTTTGTGTACATAATTGATTTTAAAACGTAGCAAAGGCGAAAATCTGCATTATTTTTACATCAAGCCGTCCCAACGAAATAATTGAACAGCTCGACATCTTATTATAAATACTAAACAGAAGAGACTAAACAATTTTGGAATCTATATATTTTAACAGACCATGCCGTGTCCCATTATAGACCTGATATCGTGTCGATTGATGGTAGTAATAAAGCGGCTCAGATAATAGATATTGCTGTACTAAACTAAGATAATAAAAGTTCAGTTTGTGGAGAAGAAATTCGCAAGTAACAGGCACTAGAAACTGAACTAAGATATCGGTACTGGCTGGATAATCCAAAAATAAATAAAAAATGTCTTAAAAATTTCATTATTCACTGTTCATAATTTGAATTATTATTTAGAGAGTTTATTCAGCAAAGTTCAATCATATCATTAGACAAAAAATGCATATGAATGTAATGTATGTAAATAATTTAAAGACTACTTTTAACGTTACTCCTATATATATATATATATATATATATATATATATATATATATATATATATATATATATATATATATATATCAATCCCTAGTAGCTATAACTATATATATAGTTATATATATATATATATATATATATATATATATATATATATATATATATATATATATATATATATATTATATAGACCCTGGAGATCCTTGGCCGCGCGATATGGTATTCATACATGGAAGACCACACCGCGATTCTCAATTTAGGTACATGGGATATGGTCATCACTCTTACTTACGCCCGGCCTTTGTGAGTTGCCTCCAAGTAGTCTGACGGGTCTCACATACCGGGGGGGGGGAATAAATTGCTTGAATTATTTTATTTTATTTATTTAAATTCATGCCGGTACCGGGATTCGAACTTACAACCTTTGGGTTTCTGAGTAGGTGTGTTAACCCGCTCGGCCACCCCATCACCAAGATCATAATTATTACACTGCTTAGCACTGAGTGGAAAGCATTTGAGCGATACTAGAAAATATTTCAAACTCTACTTAGACAGCATTGTACAGTATAATGCTAAATAAGTTTTATTTGTAAAAGAAAGAAGAAAAGTAAAAATTTTCATGCAATATACTTAAAATAATTTATCTATTTATATCTATTTATAAATATAGTTAAAAGTATAGAAAAATTATTTTAAGTTAAAATTATATAAAGTTTTTTACAGCTATGTATATAAATTGATTATTACATTTTCAGTTAATAAAAAAGAAAAAGTATATTACTTTTTTCATTGAAACCTATCCAATTAAATGGCTTATAAAAACTGCTAAATAAAAACTTTTATTAATGATGTTCGAAAATAAAAGTTAGGAAAATAACTGTTTTGAAATGGCTTCAATCGTTAAAAGTAAAAATACAAAAAAAAAAATTTCCATACATCTACATATGCATATAAAAGTTAAATTTTTACTTTTAATTGTAACTGTTAACTGATTCATTCGACCACTGGCTTTGTTTTTTCGGTCTCTGGTCTTGTGTCAGCTGTCGAAGCTTGCATCAGCTTCGATCGCTAGCACAAACCATCATCTTACTGGAGCACCAATTGTCCAACAATTTTTACTCTAGATTTAATTTTAATTACCCTCCAAAACATCATTTTCTGCATTTAATTAACTGAAAATTATTTATGATAGCCTCATTGTTAATATAAATAATATATGTTATTTACAGTTGAAATATTAATAAACCTCGGAATCTAAAACTATTTACACACGATATAGTTTAACTATGAGATAAAGAAAACCACCGAATGCAAAGCGTGACCTTTCTTTTCAATCGATAACTTCTAGACGTGCTTCTAGACATGTCGTTCCATGGCTTCTCGTTTATGAATGAACTGAGATAGAAACCGGAGTAGAGGCGTCTTCAGCAGCTGGTGATCAAGAACGAAAAAGAAATTGAGCACCCACAATAAAATAATAAAAGCACAGGAAATAATTAAATAAACCAATCTTATAAAATTTCAAACACATACGCACATATATACATAATTTAAAATGAAATATCGACTTATTTATCTATCTATTTATTTATTTATTAAATATTTATATATAGGCCATATATATATATATATATTTATACAAATTATTTTTTTTTTAAATAGCAACACTAATTAAAGTCGCAATATTCACATTAGGGTCAGTAAAAATACCATCACATTATTAAACATATACATATATGATCGATGATATAGTACTGAAATTATGAGCTTTTCGAATTCATTAAAAATATAACCTATTAAAATCTCAGCTTCAGCAGGAGTACCTCAGTGGTCAATACCCGCACCACTACTGTATATTCTTTATACACACGATATCCCTAACAGCTCCGGAACTGTGGTAACGACATATTCAAACGATACAACGATCTTGAACAAACGCCAAAATCTTACTCACGCCTTTAAAGGCTTTATACCATATCATCACCTAAAAAAAACTTCATGACTGGTACTAACATGGGAAAATTCGACTAAACCAAGACTAATCCCATCACATTACTTTCACTCTTTCATAAGAAACCTGTCCTCTAATATATCTTAGGAATTTTCAAATTTCATAGACTGACACATTACAATACCTTGGTCTGATATTCGACAAAAGGAAAGCCGAAACCTTAAGTTAAGACTATCATAGTCCTTTTTTTTTAGAGACTTACAAAATTGAAACCGACAGAATTGAAAACACACTTACTTGCCTAGGTTAGCCTATTAGGACCTACAAATATACGGACAAGAAAAAAGACCCACCGAAGGAAACTTTCCTGCCTACAAGTTTTAGGACTATAACCAAAGGTCCATGGTACGTTAGCAGCTTTACTTTACAAACAGGCCTTCATATTCCCACAGTTAACGAACACACACGGGCCAACTAAAAACGATTTCACGATTAACATACGCGGATAGTACTAACTCACTCATCCAAGTCATCGCCACAATCCGCATGCCCGATAACATCCGTAGAAGAATGAAAAGGAGCTGGATGACGAATCTCCTTGGCTAACAGTAAACTGTTTAATTTAAGACAGGAAGGAGTACCGCTGGATGTCACTCTCTACCATGCCTTCAATGCCAATTTTCATCATGAATTATCATGAATCTACACATTGATAGGTGCGAATGAAGAAATAAACGTTTAAAAAAAATTATATTTCTTGCAAAGTACAAATTTCATAGTTTCGAGAAAAAAAAATATTGATGATTTTGCCGCATCCTATAGTTCATCATTTATAAAATTATCTTAGGTTTTTGTATCTTTGGCTACTTTGACATTATTATAACATTAGTTTCAATTAGACATTCTCCAATAATAGTACCCAATTCTTTGTGCTGTAATGACCAAATTGATACATCTGTGAGGTTGATCATCGATATGTCAGTTGCGCCATAAAAAGTCAATATTTCATTTTAAAATTAGCTTTTTAGTTTCATATTATTATCAAATTCCACTAATTTGATTGTCTTATCCTGCATAGACTTTATAGGTTCTGTATAGTTAAGAAATTTCATATAGTTTGTATATAGTTTGGATTCAAGAATTATAAACTTTTAATTCAAAACCCGAAATCTAGACTATTACATTTTATAGGTGCAAATATCCGTTTGTAGTAAGCTGGTAAATGTAACATGGTAGAGGTAATAGTAAAACACGAAAGACGAATAAGGAAAATAATGTACTGCTGAAGAAAAACTTTTCTACGAACTTTAATATCAATAAATTTACACCCCATCATTTGACATTTCCTGGAAGTGCTCTTCCGAAAATATCCACCTACTCCAAGGAATAAAGAATTGGAAAAGGACCATAAAATTCCAATAGCTTCCCAAAGGACACGTATTGCCAGTACAATATGTCTACATCTAAAACATATTTAAGATCCTTTTTTTCCAGAGATGCCAACAGAGATCCACCGAAATGTATTTTAATCATTTTTTTTGTTATCTGAAAATCTAGTTAGGATATACCAACAAGAAATTCCGGTGCTTTTTCCTTTAATTTTGTTGTTTTTTTTTTCTTAATTTTTATCTCTTAATGCAAGATTTTTTTTTTTCAAACCGTACATTTAAAATTAAGTCAATTCTTACAGAAATTGAATACAGAATGTTAACACTTCGAAGTAAAATTTAAAATCGATTGGAACATCTAGGAAAAATTTAGTGAAATTGTAAATTACTAAAAATAACGAAGCGTTTGATGGAGTGAGTTTAGGGACCAATTAAAGCTTTCTTGAAAGAAAAACGTTTTTTGAGTCCTTTGCATAGCTTACGTACTTCATACTCCTTTTATCATGAAATTTCACGCTGTAAAAAGATCAATCAATATTTAAAATAAAATAAAAGTAACTAAGAAATATAATTCCATATTTTAGTAATTAGTTTTATTCTAAATAAAAGGATTTGTAACTAGTGTTTGATGTATCACAAACACAACAAATGTTTTTTTTTTTAAACCGTATTTAAAAAAAAAAAAAAAAATAGTTTAATTCAGGGCTACACAAAAATCGACCGTGTACTGCACGTAATTCTTAGTAACATGATAATTTCGGATTTGAATTATTTAAAAAGCACAATTAAATATTTAACTACTTCCTGTAAATACCACAAGAGTGTTATGCTAACACACATATGTAAGCTTACCAAAGGATTCAAATCTCCTATCATTATCATTTTTTAACAAATCTACATATTTAATAAATATGTCGTTTAGACCCGACCAAAACCACACAACCGTTCAGTATTGCGGGTACTGTATAGCTCGCCCGTGTTAATTTCTAGAATAAATCATTAGAAATTTAAACATCTGACAGTGAACGTAGAGAATACTAGCAGACAAATTTATTGTGGGGAGGGGGCATAATAATAAATTAATAAGGCTAAAATAATAATTAATTAATTAATTAAGGTTAAATAAATAAATATTATGTTTTGTATTTTAGCCAGTGATCATAACTTCCTTGGGACTCCCCCACCCAGTAATATACAGTTTGGTAATAAATAGTCATCGTTGATATCGTAAGGAGTATAATTAGGTAAGACGTTAGAAACAATATTTTAGATGATTATATATATATATATATATATATATATATATATATATATATATATATATATATATATATATATATATTGCTTTCAGAATTGTGGATTGATCACTTCAATGTATAATAGATCAACTAGAAGCGAAATTTCGAACAAAAAGAAATTGGGCGTACCCCAAGCAAAAAATGGAAGCAGACAAAATGTTTAATAACTATAAAACAAGTTATCGTAGGTCATAAATTCGGACGCCATTTGAAAGAACAGGTAAAAAACTAAATGAAATGATGTTGAGACTTTAAAAAAAAAAAAAAATACTATTTTTTATAATTGATAATAAAAGATAAAAAATGTTTAAAATATTTGCTCTTGTTCAATTGGCAGATTTAGATACAGTTATTGCACGATATAAAAATTAACGGGATTTGAAACTTAGTGCCTTCATCTTTAAAATGAATTTCTTCATTTTTTACGTATATTTTAACTGCTTTTGGAAAAAAAAAAAAAAAAAAAAAAAAAGCTATGTTTTCTCATAGCGAACATAACAAAAACTATGAGCGATAGGAAAAAAGTGTAAAGAGAAAAAGTTGTGTTTTTAAAAAAAATATTTATTTATTAAAAAAATAGTTATTAAAAATAATTTCTATTTTGTTTTTTTATAGTTTAGAAAAGTTATTAAAAATGTGAAATTAAAGGCGTAAGTGGATAATTGTTACACTTACTATTTTTATAGCATATTATTATAATCAAAAATTATTGATTTTTTATACATAAAAAAATTAGTTATTCATTATTTTGCATAATACCGTGCAATATTTGAAGCTCTATGAGAAAAATTAAGCTCCGAGGGTATCAAGTTTAACCAATACATGTTTTCTTTCATTTTTAATAACTTTTGTAAACCATTAAAAAAATAAAAAATTTTTTTACCACATCCTAATTTTTTAACAATTTTTTATATTATTTAATAATTTGTAAATATGTTGATTTGAGGCCAATTATGTTGAGTATGAGTGCACTCTCCAAATACATATAAATAAATTTATGTATTCAATCACTGATTGGGGAGGGGGTTGGTGGTCGTAAATTAAAACCTCCGACAATAAAATGAGGAGTGGTGATTGTGAAACTATTAGCGTTAGTTTCGACTGAGCCAGAAATCATGACGTGACGTGACGCCCGGGCAGTTTGTACAACTCTAACCGACCGGCAGTTATAAAGTAGTTTGAACTGGGGACGGTGGGGAGGAGGGTGGAGGGGACCTTGGTCGTAATTTTATGAGGGAATCAAGGAAGGATTTGAGAGGGACATGTAATTAGGCTGACTGGGCTAATTCCGGTATCAATAACCAATTAGACTGATGCCGGCCCAAATTGGTTTAGTTGGGCCATTATTGTTGTCCGTAGCTGAGAGTCGTCTCTAATTATCTAATTACCATGAGCAACTTGGTCCGCGGGTGATGGATTGGACTGACCCCACCTCTCGGACATTAATCATGTCCCCTGGATCTGTCAGTCCTCAGCTCGTCCAGATGTGTCTTGGCTCCGGGGCTAGTTTGTCGATAGTTGTTTCATCAATCTTATTCGAAAACCGCTTGTTCTCTTCGACATCGTGATTATTTATTCGGAGATTGGAGTCTAACAGGGCGGCCAATTCCGTTGTACGTCATGTGTATCACCCTTTAAACTTGTTAGATATTGCGGAATTGTATTTGGAGAAACAGCTGTACAATCCTAAGCATAATTAGTCTTTCATGCATGTACATGTAATACATGTATGGTACTATATGGAAACCACGTGTTAGACTTAAAAAAACTTCACCGACATTACAGTAAATCATTTAGACTAGTGAATAGAACATCTCATCTTTCCATTAACAACAAACTATTAATTTACAAGACCATTTTGAAACCTATTCGGACCTACGGACTGCAATCGACAACTACGTTTTGAAACAACGAACGTATCCAAACCTTTCAGTCCAAACGCCTTCCAACAAATGTTCCTCATTATGTAACAAACAATACAATACCAAAGTGAGATACGCGCACCTCCAGGTGAAGGAAAGAGTTTGGTGGGTGTACGGAATGCACCGGGCTTTGAAAATAGAAAAATAATAAAACTTCCTTACTTGTTTATACTGTGCATGTGTAGTTCTCACATCTCACATCCAACAGGCTGTTCCAATTTTCCACTTGTTTAAATTAACTACCAGAGAACCAAATTACGATGATCTGTCGTCTCAGCATAAAAAATTCCATTCTTCTCATTGATTATAATCAATATTATTTATGCCATAACTTCTACATATATTTTATTATCAACGGTATTTATTACTATTTTTGAATGTACTAAAAATGGAAAAAAATAATGATATTTTGATTGTTATTAGAGTATAAGAAATTTATTTTCTATTATTTTTTTTTTACGATGGGTACTCATTGTTGCGAAAATTATAGAAGAGTTACACAGATATAGAAAGTTTGGGAAATACAGGCGCCCCTCAGTCAGCCTTCTCTGGCTTTCAATACCTTTGATATACTGGAGTCCTTCATTACCGTCCGCATGAGGGTGGAAGGGCAATTCTTAGTAGTAGCCAAGGTTTGTAGGCTGAGTAGAAATATCGTACATAGGTATGAATGTGATTAAAATGATTTATATTAATTTAACTTAACTTTAATTATTTATATCTTAATTATTTTGTCTTTATTTGTTTATATCATTTGTTAAGTATTTATTTTATGTTATTTATTTTTATCATTATTTTAATTTTTAATTAATGTCATTCACAAATTATGATTATCAAAAACTAGTTAATTATTTTTTTTTTTTACATTCCGGAAACAAAAACTAGAAATTATTAAATTATTTTTTTTTTTCTCTTACATAATAATTTATTTTAGTAAAAATAATTTTTCAATTCAAAAACAATTTCTTGTTGATTAACTATAAATATATATATATATATATATATATATATATATATATATATATATATATATATATATATACAAACCATGTATTAATGGACAAAATGTATTATTCTTAATTTGTAAACTTCCTTCATATTGTAAATAAATTATTTTAATCAAATATGGTAATTATGTATCTTTTCATTAATTACAATGTCTACATACTTTATTCCTTTATATATATATATATATATATATATATATATATACATATATAATTACTTTTTCTTTTTATTGATTCAGTTTTTTTTTAATTTTAATTTTTTTACTGTTCAAAACTGCATATAGTTTAAATACTATTAAAATCAAATTCATTGTTACATGGAAAAGGTACCATAAAATGTAAATATATGTAGTATAGCCTTGTGGCAATATGTAAATTTTAATGAATAAAAATGATTTTAAAAAAAAAGTGCGAAATAAAAATACGTTTAATTGGCTCTAATTTATACAGATATATGGACAGCTGTAAAAATATAAACTCCTAATTAGTAAATGTATACTGTTGTATGCATGCCAACGTTCACCGAACTATAGTCAAATCTTTTTTCATAATATTTATATCCCATAATATCATTACGTGAGGAGAGATTAGAAGATTTAATTAATTTCGTTTTATTAACCAAGTAAAACAAGGCAATAGTTTGGGCGATCAGCTTATGAACAGATTCAAAGTTTTCTGTGCGAATCATGGACCTCTCCGTGTCCCCTATCAGTCATATTTTTGAGTGAGGCAGATAGCTCATTTTAGTGAATCATCTCCACCACGATTATGATCACAAGACAAAGAGATGACTCTTTTGAGTCAATGACTGAATAAAGGATCTTCTACGTCTCCTCCCTCCCTCTCCCGACGATCATCACACTTTTGCTGTGCCAGAGAGGGAACCCATTTACTCTTTTATCATTAAATCATGGAAAAGGGAGAGACTATTATAGGCAAGTGAATCAGTGACCTTATCTCTTGAAAAGAGCGTTTTTGCCCATCTCCAGCAAGCAATGGTTTGTTTAAAATTGTACTTTACGGTGTACATAAAACTGCATTGTAAAACGATTTAAAAAAAAAAAAAGGCTTTGATATACATCAGAAGGGAGCGCCCTGTTTAGTGGTTATATAGGTTACAGGTAAGAGAAAGGTATATCGAGCGAAGAGAATGGCCCTAAAGCACATTTACCTGGAGCCCAATCCCCAGAGATTTAACTAATACCTTCGGGATTGGGCCCTGTCTTTAGCCAACCCTCGTCAGCCAGGCTTCTTAGCCTAGCCTACAATGGCTTTCCGTCTTCCTATCGCTTAGGCTATAGGTATAATAGTAATAAACAAGACTATAAGCAAAAAAAAAAGCAACAGATTTTATACTGCAAAAACAGTACAATAATTAGGCGAATATTCAAGGAAACACAAAATAATCATAGTTTGTTATATATTAATTATAAAACAATTAATTTGGATAAAAACTGAATCTTTGCCATAGTTCGTAGGTTGAAGACTAATTTCTGAATCGATTAGCATCCACCTTGAACCTAATTCTGTAAATCATAAAGTAGATAAACACTATATTCCTTCCACCTGCAGACATATTTTTAATTTTTTAAACCAACCATAATATTCATTCTGCATACTTAGGCATAAACATACCGTACACCTCAAAATGTATAGCGTCAGTATATATATACATATATATTGCTTTCAGGATTGTACATTGATCACTTCAATGTATAATAGATCAAAAAGAAGTAAAATTTCGAACAATAGGAAATTGGGCTTACCCCCAAGCAAAAATTGAAGCAGGCAAAATGTTCAATAACTATAAAACAAGTTATCGTAGGTTTCATTTGAAAGAACAGGTAAAAACATTACAGAAATAATGTTGAAACTTTAAAAAAAAAAAAATTACTATTTGTTATAATTGATAATAAAAGATAAAAAATGTTGAAAATATTTGCTCTTGTCCAATTGTCAGATTTAAATACAGTCACTGCAGGATATTAAAATTAACGGGATTAGAATCTTAGTGCGTTCATCTTTAGAATGAGGGGTGTAGCGATCAATTTCTTCATTTTTTACATATATTTTAACTGCTTTGGTAAAAAAAAAAAAAAAAAAAAAGCAATGTTTTCTAATAGCGAACATAACAAAAATTATGAGCGATAGGAAAAAAGTGTAAAGAGAAAAAGTCGTGTTTTTTAACAAATTTGGTTAATTTGGTTAAAAACTGAATCTTTGTCATAGTTCGTAGATTGAAGACTAATTTCCGAATCGATTAGCATCCACCTTGAACCTAATCCTGTAAATCATAGTGTAGATGAACATTATATTCCTTCCACCTGCAGACATATTATTAATTTTTTAAACAAGCCTTTCAATATTCATTCTGCATACTTAGGCAAAAACATACCGTTCAACTCAATATTTATAGCGTCAGAGATTTTAATAGTTGAGCCTCTATCATCTCATAGAGTAGTCAAACCAATGGGCACAACATGTTTTAGGTGTAATACCCAGAGGACTTCTATGTTGAACTAAACTGTGTCTAATGTGTTTTTCTAACAAATAAAAACATTTTTTTAGCTGTACCACTTTTCGTTCTGTATATGCGATATTTCAAAACAGCTCTTTAGAAAATTTCGATCGAAACACATTTAAAATGAAACGACCGGGAACATTTTCGAGTCTCCGTATAACGTATTGCAATTGTAATTACTAGCATGTAAAGGTGCGCTGAGGTATACAACATTGACTCCGGCTAGTAAAGTGGAGCAAATTGACTAAACCATTCGAAACAGACTCAATTACAATCAGTCAATCCTGTTCGGCCAACGAACTAGAAGCTTTTCCATAGCCACTGATTTATATTGGTACGAGAATAAATGAATGTCAAAAATGTCATAATCAGTCAGCGTCATCAATTTTATATCCTCTAATAAAACTTCTTTTTTTTTCTTTGAATTAGGTATATTTAAAAACTCGATGATTTAAAGAAAATATCTACGAAATAAATGCAAGCTTATGTTAACAGTAATAATACAATTAATTATTAAATTGTAGTTAGATTTACAGGGTGTTCAATTTAAGTGGGCAAAAATCCACTTTACGGAAAAAAAACAGTTATTCTGACAGAAAAATGTTTGAGGTATAAATTGTAGAACGTAACGTTTACTTCCAGAATATGTCCATTATTAGAACATTTTTCTTCTTCCTGTAAAATTGATTTTTTTGTTATGTGTTGTCACAGCTAAAGCGACGGTATGTTTTTCTTCCAAAATTTCCCTTGATCTAAAAAACTAAATTGTTAGCAATAAAGTGGAATGTAAAAATCTCAAGCCAAATTGATGATCAAGAATCACTTTTTCCTTTAAATAAGATTGGTTTTATTTCTTTGGCCCTTTGCTCGATAAGAACTGCTTTTATTTGTTTTATGTAAACACACGAATGTAACATAACAAAAAATATGTGATAAGTAGATTTTTCGATAGCATATATAATTTCTCTAAATTAGGCTCTACAAGGAATTGAAAAAGAAAGAAAACTGGATTTTTATAATATTGTACAATGAAAATAATTTTTCGTGTAGAATTTATTAATGAATGAATAAAAAAAAAAAATATTTTATATTTAATCGGATAATTTAAAATTATACTTCAATTTTTACCAGAGCTTGTTACTTTTTTCAATGAAGCCGTAAAGCGCGTAATATTATGCGGCCGAACAAAAAACAGATTTCCTCGAAGTAATTAGCCAATGATGGCCTAATTGATGTTTAATTATTCTCCATTGTTTGCAACAAACAGATTGCCGAAATTTTAGTAGACCGAAAGGTAAATCAAGGATTTTCGGTACTTCATTGTTAATTAACAACAGTGTCCTAAACGAATTTATCAACACGCTCTGAAAACTTCGACCATTTTAATAAAATTAGTAAAACTCAGAAGGCTTATTCAGAGATTGGTCCTGTTGATGACTCCGGTGAACTATTAGACAAAAAAAATAGTCTTGACTAAATTATTTGCCAATTTGATTTAAATTTTTACATGTATTTATATTTTTCAGCAATAATGTGTATTCTAGATCCGTTGAAAATCGGATATCAAAAATTTTATTCAATTACGACTAGATGTGGTAGGAAAGTAAAAACATGGATGAACAAAGTTCAATACGCCGTATCTTTCCTAATAATGGTCCGATTATTACGTTGTTTTTTTTTCCATTTTGTAGGCCGTTTAATTACATTTCAAATGCACAACCCTTAATTCCAATTCATAATTATCCTATAAGAATGTTTTTGTTCCTTCTTTGTGTGTATTTGTTTTTATACAATTCCTATCTTATTATAGATCCAAACAAGGCGTAATTAGTTAGTCGAAACGTTAGCACACATTAAAACTTTATTCAATTTAATTCTTTAGTGATATTATTTTTTTTTTTTACTTCACCCCTCATCTAACTTCTTTACATTAATTTATTGAATAAGTTTCCAATTTATTAGTTGGAATTTTTATTTGAGGATTAATAAAAACATTTAAAATCGTTGTATAGCTTTCTATTAATTATTATAATATATAAGCACTTTTTTAGTCTTAGCGATTATCTAGCCTCAATTCACAATATAGGAAAAATAGAAAATCATTGGATAGGTGCCATCACGATTAACTCTTGAACGGGTTGACCGATTTTATTAATTTTTTTTTTATTTTAACGTTTCGGTCACTGATTTCTGTGTACCAAAACATGTACCCTGTGCGCAATAGCCGAAAAAATGTTTTCCAACGGACTGTATCGCCAAACGACTCAAACAGTTTTGATTTAATTTGCCTCAGTTATATTATTCTCATGCCTTGTTCTTATTTTCATTGATCCAGGCCTAAAAATTAGGCCGAAATGTCGGCACACATTAAAAAAACATGTTAATAGATTGTCTAAAACTTCATTACGGATATATAAGCGCTTTATTTTTCGATAGTTTTAGTACTTGTAGGATATGGTATTTTATGGATGATGTGAGGAGGACGAGGAAAGAGAAGGGAGTTCAATACACAACACGGAGTTGATTGTATTCCATGATGAAAACGCTATATTGTTTCGGAAACTTCAATATCACACTACTACTAGTGTAGCCAGTGATTCTCCGAGGTATATTCCCGATGATTTACGGGACTCCATTTGCAAATACCCTTTCCTGATTTCCATTACAGATCTGATTCCTACTGAATTTAAAATCCCATTTCCAAAAGTGGCGAACTAATCAAGAACTTTGGATCTGCAACGACCAGCTATAAAAGGTGAGTTATCTTTTCCTCTCTTGCGGTAGAACGAGGATGAAATATGTAAAAAAAGAGGAATGAAAAGGAACAAATGAGGAGGTAGGAGATCGACTGAGGTCAGAGCGTAACTCTCTCGGACCATTGGAGCTGTAGTCTATTGTGCCCGATACAACTCCGTCTCTTTTCAACAACAGATGGACTCTCTTTTATACTTTTTTTTATACTTCTTACTCTTGTCAACTCTTTTCCCCTTAGTTCTACATAAATAATTACGAAGATAATGCTCGCCCATGCATTATGCCTTGTGTTACTGAACAATTTTTTTTATTCTAAAATAACGTCGATATTACAAGAATACTAAACGAGAAGAAAAAAAAGAGACTATTTTTCTGTATCTTTTTATTAAGTCAGTTTTATTTTACCAGCACGTGAAATAATACAAAAATTCAGGGCAGAGTTAGGACTCAGGCACACAGAACGCGATCATTCGATAGATTATTTAAGTATTTCATTGTCTAACTTCTATCTAATTAGGGATTGATAAATTATTTGCCATTTCTCTAATTTTGTTTTTATTGAAAACTAGTTTCGAATGTTCTAAAATTCATCTTCCGTTCTAAAAACAGACAAAAATTCAAAAATAAGCAATTCAAAATACATTTTGTTATTATTATACATATTAAATTAAATGTGATATAAAATAGTATTATAAAACATTTATGAATTTAATTAAGACAAGAAATCAAATACATGTTGGTGCTTACCAACGTTTAAGTAGATTATATCCAACAGAAAAGTTTGTATTGGTTTCTTCTCGCACTGAACTAGCAATAAAAGAAAGGTGTGTGTTTATAGGTAAACGGTTTAAGGGTCGGGGTTTTTCCTGTAATTCAGGTGAGTAATTGTTTTTTCCATTAGTTTTTTTGAAGATGGACGTATAACATTCGAAACTAGTTTTCAATAAAAACAAAATTATAGAAGTGGCAAATAATTTATCAACCCCTAATTACATTGATTCTTCTATAACATCATGCGGATATCAACTAACTTCTATTTGTTCACATCGAGAGCACCTGCTCAGTTTTTTTTAGGAATGAGTACGTGCTCAGTTTTATTCACTTCATCTGTGTGTTAAGTGTTGCAATTAGGATCGATACAAAATCAGTTATAACTTTCAATAATTTAGTAGAATCAGTTCTATTTGACAAGCTACTTATAAATTAATAAGTGATTACATCAATCGAATCATGTAGGCATGATGGAAGTATGATTAGGTTAATAAATTATTTCAGATAATAATATGATGTTAAGCTATTGTGATCTCTGTATAAACCAATTATATGCATATCGTCTCCCTTGAATTTGAAAAATAAAATTTAGATTAAAAGCGTAATTAAAAGATAATTGTCTTTAATATTTATAATTTTTGATAATTATATTTAATTATATATTGTACAAATTAATATTTCCTTAATTAAATCTTATTTTAACTAGTAATCCAAGCTTATTCTTTTTCACTTGTGATTATATTATGTATCAATTCACAAACATGTATAGTTGAAATATATGTTGCATAGTAAGCAGCAGTAGTAGCTTCATAACTGCCATCACAGCTACATTTTCCAATTTCAACTATTACTTCAGTCATAATTTTGAAGTACTTCTATATTACTGGTAGTTGAAAAATAGTAATTGCTGACTGCCAAATATCAACTACTAAGCAAAAACAGTTAAAAAATATTTACTTATTAGTAAATAATATAAAAATAATAAAATAAAATAAAAATATTCAATATTAGTAAATAAAATACGAACGAATCCGAAAGGAACTATTTACAATTGACTTAACCAGTACCCCGCCTACGCTGACGACGTCATTGCCCGACCACCGCCTGGCCTGCCAGTGGACATGCAGCCAATGCAAGAGGTCTGCTGATCAATGAAAAGAAGACCATGCACGTGAAGACGTCAAAAAATCATCACTATCCCAGAAAACCTTCATATTCAGGAACTATAATTTTCCAGTATATCACGTATTTAAAGTATTTATGGTTATAGAAAAAAGCAACGTGGCAGCTGAAATTAAAGCATGGATAACTGTCGGGAACAGATGCTTCTGGGAAGTTAAGAAGACCGCGAAATTTCGGCTCTCTCGCCGAGCTAAACCCACAGCTTACAAGACCACAATACGGCCTGTATTGTATAGGTCACATATGACTGTGAGACATGGCACCTGACTTCCGCCAGTGAACGACTTTTGAAATGCTGAGAGCGTAAGATGTTAGGTAAAATCCACGTTTGTAAGAGTGCCGTATGGAGAATCCGAGGGTTTGTATGAACCTTGTGGCGTTCATCAAATCAGATGTCTGTGCCATGTTCAAAGGATGCCCCCAGAAAGTGTTTACTTTTATCACCTCAGACGTCTGTCCCATGGGTAGACGACCAAGACGTAAAAGAGACGGTTGAGAATGGTTTCAGCTTGAAGATTTGTTTGGCGGGGTGTATTAGGGAGAGATATGTTCGTAGAGATATGAAGGGTATGTTAGAAGGGATTATAGTCTCATGGGCATAGAACCTCTAGGTCCGCTCGGTCCTATATTATTTATATTATTGCATAAACCAGATAAGCTCAGAAATCTTTACTAAAAATAAAGCTAAAGAGTTTGTGTGTTTGAACGTGCTCTTTTGAGGAAACACTTATCTGAGTAGATAAATTCTGTTTGCATTAGATAGTCTTTTAATCGAAGAAGGACATTAAGTTTATAACTTCACGCTACGGCCCATATGAACCAACTATAAATAAGCAGCTAAGAAACAAAGCGTCCAACTTGCGTACGTGTCATTGTCATGACAAATTCATACCCGTGGAAGAAAATTTTTATCTATATGAAAATCTAGTTTCATATAGATATTTAATCCCATTCACTTTTATTAAACGCCACAAGTACCCATTGCAGACTATCAATAGTTTAAACGTCCTTAAGAAAAATGTATTAATTAGCCGCTATTCATGGCTACGAACAAACTAAGCCATTATAAAACGAATCCCTAATAATTTCACTATTGCTCGCAGTTATAGAAACACGTTTTACGATTGGGGTTGAATATCAGCGTAGCCCCTACCTTCAGCCAAAACGGGCCCTTAACGACCGTTGAATAATGAAAGACTGAGTACGCCCGGAGGCCCAGCGGAGTGTCACCTGAAAATATAAGTCCCTTTTCAAATATCTATCGGGGGCTATATGTTATCTTATCCAGCTGTTGGAATTTATTAGCCTTCGGGAAAAGCCCACCTGGCAAATATTTATCACCTCAGGTAACAAATTAAGTCCTCTCTCCTCTTTACCCTTTGCATCGTCCCCCGCCGAAACCCTGTCCCCCTCGATAATCCCTCTTGCACCCAAGAGGAGATGTACAGTCGTCAATATTAACACCTTATCGAGAAAAAATTGATAAATAATAACAATTTAAGTTATTATATAAGATTAGCATAAAATTAAACCGTGGATCAGCTAGACGTAAATTTAGTACAAAACTCTTGTATTGTCACTATCACAAAAAACCAACTATTACCAATTGCTTAATATAATAGAGGAAGAACATTATTTTGGGACTTGGTCCCTTAAGAATAACACAATTGAACAAATAAAAAAGATTAGGGATTGATAACTTATTTGCCACTTCTATAATTTTGTTTTTTATTGAAAACTAGTTTCGAATGTTATACATTCATCTTCAGTTCTAAATGAATTCAGTCGGAAATGAATTGAAAAAAACTAGGATTATTAAACCCTGCATTTAAAATAGAAAAATCCGATTCTCATATTTCCCTTCGCCTAAAGAAAAAACAGACCCTATCAAAAAAAGCGGAGTATGAGAACTAAATTTTAATGATTGTGCAGCCAAATACACGGCAAAAACTGGACGATCGTTAAATCAGAGATTAAAGGAACATATGCGTGCATATAATAATAAGATAGAGAATTCCAACTTTGCAATTTATTTAAATGAAAAAAAAACATAAATTCATCAAAGACTCGGGAGTTAAATTAATACATCACGTTGAAAACAGCCTCAAATTAAATATATGAAGCAATTTAAGTAATAAAATCCTTGAAATGCAATCCAGATTTTTGCTTAAATGACCATATAAATATCTCCAAAGGTCCAATCTTAAATTTATTCCCATCTATAACAGAAAAAAACAATTACTCACCGGAATTACTGGAAAAACTCCGACCCTTAAACCGTTTACCTATAAACACCCCACCTTTCTTTCATTGCTAGTTCAGTGCGAGAAGAAAACAGTACAAACTTTTCTGTTTGATATAATCTACTTAAACCTTGGTGAATACCAACATGTATTTGATTTCTTGTTTTCAATTCATAATTCATAATATTTTATAATACATAATAATAATACCAAACTGCATTTCGAATTGCTTATTTTTGAATTTTTGTGTGTGTTTTTAGAACTAAAGAGATGAATAGCATTCGAAACTAGTTTTCAATAAAAACAAAATTATAGAAGTGGCAAATAATTTATTAATCTCTAATTAGATTAATCCTTCTATAGCATCATGCGGATGTCAACTAAATAAAACAGAAACAATATCTGGCCATAAGACTACAAAATAAAAATCAATTAATGTTTTTTTTTTTTATGAAACTTATATTAAAATGTATCGAACGAATATCCTTTAAAGCAAATTTAAAGTTTTATCTTATGGATTAGTTGAAAGATCCGCCTGGATTCGCTTTAACCTTTCACAGTAATTAAATTCGTGATGCCAAGTTTCCATTTTTTAGGTAATTTTTTGTCCAGCCACCTTCACATTGTATGTTTTTCAGGAATTAATAGGATTCCGAGAAGAAAACTGTTCAATATTTGAAGAAATAAAATAAATAAAAGGAAACAATATATATATATATATATATATATATATATATATATATATATATATATATACACTATATATATACTAGCCGTCACTTCCCAGCTTCGCCCGGAATAAGATGATTTAACGTAAATTTCATTTCTTGCCTGCAATTTTCATATTCATTTGCATTTTTAAGCCGTTATAATTTTTAGGTAAAAGAATTTTATATATCGATAAATGTTAGAATCACCAAAATGGTCCCATTTATGTTATTTATGATTGTAATGTTTGGACTTGTAAAGTTCAGAGTATTTAGAAGTGTTGGAAGGAAGGGACATGCTTCCATTATCACGATAATTAATTCATGCAGAATAAATACATCTGACCAGATATTAAACTTTCCAATGGATCCAATTTACACAACACAACTTTTCCTTGTGTGCAACATGACATGACAATATTCACATACATAATCCATTCGGCCAATAATAATTATAGAATGTGATGAATATTCTGTATCTGTTTCATATTACAATGCATGGCAATTGAACGATGATTCGTTATATTCGCTGGCTATTTATGTAAAACCTAAAATATTCACTAATACACGCTCATAATTTAACTGTAGTGTCAATTTATAAATGTAGAATTTGGACATGACTACAGCATAGCTATAAACCATCGTCTCAAATTCACAAATATATTGTGAACAAGATCTCAAACAGACGCACCAACGATTATAACGGTTATTAGACATATTATATAGATTATAAATTATAAGATTATATATTACAGATTATATAAAAAGATTCCAATGTTAATATTTCAGGGTTAAATATAATAAGCAGATTCCTTGAATAGAAATTTAATTAATTTTTCACTAGCATATATTATCAGGTGGTATAACAAAATATCACTGATATATAACATACAACTAATGTAATATTATTTACGGAATAATGTATTTAATATACATATCTGATATACACGCAAAGAACGATTTCTTTCTATTTAATAGAAACATGAGTCAGCCTTAGGGATTGCCCCCTTGCAGCTCAGAGATGATTCTATTCATTGGCGTTGAGTCTGGTGGGAGGGGGGAGGAGGGTTTGAGGGGCGGGAAGGAGGGAATATATTTTAATAGCCATTATAGTGCAATTGAGTAAGACCCTATGGCTTGGAAACTATAGGAGCCCGTAGCCCATACTGTTTTGTTATCTATTCTCAAAGAGGCCCATTCCGAAACCCCATCAAAAATTTATAGTCAATTTCTAAGGAGTTCCCTTGCCACTATATCTCCCTGTCTTCCTACCACCTTCCAATTACCTTCCTTATCGCCTCCATTCTTAAACTCTACCACTTTGTTTCCATCCTCAACTATCCTCCGCTGTAATTGAGAGATGCTGTATATTTGTAGTAATCAATCGTTCAGACGAATTGTCCTGTAAAATGGTCAATTTTATGTGCCATTTTAAATAAGAAATTTGAAATGGAGAGGACGGTAAAGAGAGAATAAATAATGAGTCAGAATTAAAAATAATGAATTACCTATACCTAATTAAAAATAAAGAATTAGATTTATTGCTAGAAAACAATTGGAAAATTCCAAACCACAATCCAATCACGGAGTATGTGATTGGATGTCTTGGAGTGATGTGTTGTCTCTGGTTGATGCGTCTTTCTGGACGGTTGGTGTGAGATGTGCTGTTTTTGATCTTCATAGATGTGATTTTTTGGTGTATGTCCTGATGATGCCTGAATTGGTGAAACGTTGGCTTGTTAGTTTTGCTGGTATTTTAGAGACTCGAGGCTTTGTGGTTTGGATTCTTCCAATTGTTTTCTAGCAATTAATTTATGCCTGTTTTTGAGTTTTTGCTCTTTTAAAATGAGATTTAATTAATTAAAAATTACAAATAAGTCTGAAAGTTATAATATACAAAACTATTATCCTTGTAACTGATGATCGGGTGCGAAACACACCCGCTTACGTTCAAGGAATTTGGATCTTTGAAAATAGAGATTGTTCAAAATATTTGGTCCGACCAAACACAAATCCACTGGAGCTTTAGGAGGCAAAAATCTTCATCATCACAGGCACTAAAACCCGATACGGGTCTTCGCCGTATCAAGGCGCTGCCTCCATTCCTCTCTGTCTTACGTAATGGTCTGCCAAGCACTTGTATCCAGAAATTTTGGACATCGGCTTCCAGCTCATCCTATGCTGGTCCATCCTTCACAGGGCCAAACATTCTCCTCAGATTCTTTCTCTCAAATACCTGTAAACTGTTGATATCCGCACATGATAAGGACCATGTCTCTGAGATCTAAGTTAGTGTAGGTCTAATTAATGGCTTCTTTGTGTTTTTTCCAAGTCAAAATAACATTCGTATGCTGTGGTTATTCGCCTCTGTACCCCTGGGATGAGCAGATTGTCTGCATATACTAGGGAACCTAAATATATGAAATTACTTAAACATTCAAATGTGTTATCTCTAATCGCAACGGTGTTTTGTATCGGTCTTAGGAGTTGGCATACAGGTCTTTGCCTATTTAATCCGCAGACCCATTTTCTGTCCTGCTGCCTCTATTGCTAGGAAGGTTCGATCTAAGTCTTTGTGACCTGGCTATAATATCTACATAGTCTGCACTGATTAGATGAGGCAAAACAAAGCCAAATTTGGGGGCAAGAAAACTTAATAAATTTAATTGAATGAATTGAAGGGATAGCTTTGCTACGGTTGAAATAATCTTGTAAACTTGCTGGGTTTGGTAATGAACGAATCCCTAAAAAGTTCATTCTCGCGTTGAACCCAATGCAAGCCGTCCAAGAAATAGACTGAACCTTAAATGGGATGATTAATATGGTATACGTAGATTGGATCAAGTTTGTTGGTGGTATCGGGAATTTTCTTTATTTCTAAACATATTGAAAAATTAACGGTTCAATATAAATAATGCTTTTCTATAAACTTTTAATAATTTTAATATTATTTATTTATTTAAAACGACGTAAAGAATAATTAGTTCAGAATTACGGGAAACAAGTAATAATTGAGGCCGTATTTTCTGTAAATACGTATGTGGGGTAAGTGCGTTTTCGGAATAAGTGTGAAACTGTCTCTTTAAATCAAAACCCTGAAATATTAAGAGCCAGGACCGGATTAGCCATATAACAGAAGAAGCGAATACTTCTGGGGGTCCCATGAAAACATCGTCACCTTAATAAATATTGAATGTAAATTACTTAGAGAAATTGATTTTTTCTAATGATTAAATTTGCTCATATCAAATCAAGAAAAGTTTGTAATAGTTGTTTTATTTTATCATCATAAAAAACCTGGCCCCCTGGTAACATTTGTTATAGACCCCACGCTGGCTTAATCTGCCAATGGTAAGAGCTACCTTTTTGGGAACATGAATTCTAAACATTTATATGTCACAAACTTGCCTCGCGAGTTCGGTATAAGTATAATGTGTTGTCAATACATTTATTCAATTGTATTGCACATCCCACATTAATGAAATATTGTAAAATGTGAATCTCAGACATTTTTTAACATTTTTTGAAGACTGCATCAGTAAAATAGCCCATTGAAAATGAACTATTTTGCACTTACATCGCAACCTCTAGATATATAGTATTAATAAATCGAATTATAAATCTTACAAAAATGTACGTAATTGAAACGTGGTCTTGAATATGATATTTAAAACATAATTGTCTCAAGAAAATTAAACAAAGAAAAATTAACTTAAAAAATAAAGAAGTTAAAGTGATTTAAAGTCAAACTTTGTAAAATATAGTGCGCACTTGTCACTCATTACCTCATTAACTTTTTAAAACAGTACCATAACCATGAATGAAAGTATGCATTAAAATATTTTGTAAATAATTACTGTTTTTCTGTTGTTCTGGCTTTGAAACATTTGATAGCTGAGGATTCAAGTGAAGGAAAAAATTTCTGGCATGACAGAAAACAAAAATTTTTTTTTAATAATAACATAGTGAGGAATAAACCAAAACTAAGAAAACAACACAGTTCACACAAATATATACACCTGTATATAAATATAGAAATATAAATATAGTAAAATAAAACATTGTCTTAAGATCAATCTTGATAGACTAAAGTTATCCAATATAGCGAGTATACTTTGACTGCCTAATTTTAAATAACTTATAATTACTAAAATACTTTTAGGAATAACAATAAGAGATTAATAACACATTTTATCCACTGCTGGACAATATATAATTTTTTATTTAGAGTCTTAGACCCAGCCCTCCCCGGGAAATTAACCAGTAATGCCTTGATTTTTCATCCGAAATTAAAAATTGATAATTACATCATGTATAGCATTAAATATTTTATCGTTAATGAAATATGATAGCGCTACTTTCAGAAGTAATTCAATATTGATTTCCTTACTAACATGTTTCAGGCTCCCCTCACGTCAGGAACATCCCAGAGCCTGAGAATGACGGACCACACGAACCCATCATAAAACGAACCATCACGAAACCCACTTTTCAACTATTGTAAACTAAAAATAAAGTTATATAAAAAAAAAAACTAAAATAAAAATAGGTAAGTTTAAAAATGGGAAGTCACTTGCTGCTTAAAGGAACAATTTTAGGAGATAACATAAACATTTACATAGGGCTTACATATGCATAAGGGCGAGACGGAGGATCGTGTGTTATGTGTGGGTGTTTGTTACATTGCGGAAGTTGTAGCAGTTGTTGAGAAGTATAACAGGAGGGGGATGTTGGAACAAGTTTTTTCGAGGGCGAAGCTTATCGAAATCCTCACACCTCTTAGCACTGGTCCGAGGCCGTATTTTTTCTTTTTTCCTTCTTTTTTTTTTTTTTTTTTTTTTTTTTTAGGGACTCGCTTCAACCGGAAACACACCCTTATATCACGGCAAACCTGCCTGACTGCACCTTTGATATATTAAGCTACAAAAACTTGAAAATATCCTCAGTTTACAGGAACGAAAATTGTTTATAAAATATTGTTAATAAAATATAACCCGATGAGTTTCCTGTCCCCTTTTTTCCCAATAATTGTTGAATTTTGATTTTTTTTTTTTTTCAAAAACACTGCATATTAAATTGTTCGATCCCCACATATAACAGAAAATAAATTATTGTAAAATTATTTTTAAAACAATAATAACTAATTATTGTATTGCTCAGACTGTGTTGACTTTCCTCTAAAGAATATTTAATGGACTAAAAAGAAACGTATGAAAAAAATTAGCTAAGTTGCTTAAGAGTGGTACTGGCTACCATTCTACTACCGCTGTATCTAATTTCTTGTTAATTTGCCTATAGATAATTGTTTATTGGCCCATAAGAAAAACTGTTACCAACTCAAAAGTTGAGCTGAACCTTTCTCCTTAAACCAAGAAAAGAAACTTGTATATTGCTTTATTCAAACACTATTTTTAGTGAGCCTCTGAGAAACAAGGATAACAATCATTATCAAAATAAAATTGTTCATATTAATTCAAAAGTGGCACTTATAATACTAAATATTATTAGATAATTAGTAATTAAGCAATAAAAATAAATATTTCAATTTTTTTTTTACCCAAAATTTTTTAAAGTGATAAAAAATAATTAATCTTTTTTTCACACAAACATATGCATGCACACACACATATATATGCGTATAGGTGCACAAATTATTAAATGTGTAGTTTATTTTCTTAATCTTTCCATTTTATTTTCATTAATTGATTTTTTTAATGTGTACTCAAATGTAATAATGTAAAATATTTTGTGAATTTCAATAATTAATCTACATGTTCGTTTTATCATGATTTAATTTCATATAGTTTTATATTTGTGGTTATTATTGTGAAATATTACAGTAGGTACTAAAAATTACCTAAAACACAATAAAGTTCTAAAACACAAATGCGTTTAAGTACACTTACAAAAATCCATAAAAAATCAAATTAATCACAAATATAAAACTAAATAAAACTAATAAATCATGATAAAAAGAACATATAGATTAATTATTGAAGTTCACAAAATATTTGATTTTATTATATTTGAGTACACATTAAAAAAATCAATTTAATAAAAAGAAAAGAAAATAACGTGGAAAGATAAAGAAAATAAAGTACACATAAAATAAAAGATTAAAAAAAAATTTAATAATGTATATACCTGTACATATATATAAGTGTATTTATATGCGCATGTTTATGTGAAAACGATTAATTATTTGTTATCACTTTAAAAAAATTTTGGCTAACAATTTTTTTTTTTAAATATTTGTTTTTAATGTTCAATTACTAATTATCTAATAATATTTAGTATTATCAGTGCCTAATTAATCTAAATCATAAGAAAAATGAATAAAAATAGATATTTATATATACTCACAATTTCATAAAAATTCTCTTTCGGATAATTCTTATGAATTTAAATATGTTTAAACCGTTGAATCTGCCTGGTAATGAATTAAAATATCCAAAGTGGCTCTTAAATCTAGGCAAGACAAAGTTCCTCTTTCTTTAAATAAATCTCCGCTATCCCCTCAAGAGACTGTACTTAACTAGGGCCATTACGTTGCTTATTTTGCAGCCATGAAAGCTAAATAACAGATTTACTGAAAAGTTTAGAGCTCACTTGCATAATCAAGGAAATTATTAAATAGAAATTAATTTGTAGATTACTCCCTACTCTCATGGCTTAGGGAGGGGATTAAGGCTGTGTGAAGACAAGTTGCCTCAAGTTCTGTACAAAATCTAGTAATTACTTTGGCTAAGCTGCGAATATTGAGTTTTAGTTTAAATTGAGAAGGTGCTTAGTAATTACCGTTAAGTGCTTTGTAATAATGAATGATATGATAGGTACTGTTAAGTTAAATAAAAATCTAAAACACTATCTCAGGTTCACTGATTTATTATGAAATATATTTATGATATAAAATATCTAATTTTTTAATACATATTCATAAAAAAAACACCGGTCCGCGCTACTCACACTTTTTCTCAACTACATGTAAAGGATGAGGATAAATAGATTTTAATTTATTTTTTTAATAAATTTAAAAATTAAATAAATGTATTAAAGCATAACTGAAACAATTATTTTTCCTAATTACGAGACCTCTAGTTTTTAATATTAATGTGGAAGACATTTTCCTTTACTGCGTACAAGGAAGTACTGTAATCCCGAAAATTTTTAGTTTTCAGATTTCAACGGAAATATCCATTTTGACTATCCCTTAATCCCTTTGACTAGTCTCATCGTAGCGTCTGTACGTACGTTCGTATGTATCTCGCAAAACTCAAAAACGGTTATCCGTAGAAAGTTAAAATTTTGCATTTACGACTACTGTAATATGATCTAGTTGTGAACCTCTATTTTTGGTCACTGCATGACTACCGGAAGTGGTAC
This sequence comes from Rhaphigaster nebulosa, assembly GCA_948150685.1. Lineage (NCBI taxonomy): Eukaryota > Metazoa > Arthropoda > Insecta > Hemiptera > Pentatomidae > Rhaphigaster > Rhaphigaster nebulosa. The sequence continues at coordinate 43,198,261 of OX411312.1, read as the reverse complement.
TTTACTTGAAGGTCAGTACTGATTTTCATCAATAAATTATATGTTAATTATTGTAATAATTATTGTTAATTGTTGTAATAATTATTGTAATAATTATTGTTAATTGTTGTTAATTATTGTATAATTATTGTTATATATGTTAATTAAATTACATTATATTAAAATATAACACAAAACTTCTCAAATTTAGTATTTAAGACTTGCATACTAATGTAAATAACACAATAAATTTTGGCCAACATTGATAAACCGGAAGTGGCACTTTATTTGAAGGTCGTATTAAACCTTCATCAAAAATTACATTATAATATAATCTAAAACATCTCAAATTTGTTAAATTAGACATTTATATCAATATAAGTAATATGATAGATTGAAATTGGAGATCCGAAAGGAGTACTTTACTTGAAGGTCATAAGATACTTGCATCAAAAGGTATATCGACATTTATTACAGAAATCATTTGGTTCGATGATAAAGGTTACAAACGCGTTGTGGTTTTTTTTTTCACTCTAATTAAACAATTTTAGTACTTTTTTGAAGTGTTAAAATGGAGTGTAAAATACTTCTTTTTCCTGAATAAGTCTCCAGTAGGAGAATAAGATATAAGTTAAGCGGGTTCTTCTGCTTAAAATTTGAAACCGTCGATTTCCAATGCTTAACTTAGTGACATAGATAGTTCTAATGATGTCAAGGAACACAAAGAAATCTCATAGGAACTTGTTACCAACTGAAAGAAAACGGCATATAATAACGGAATGAGACCTCCAGAAACAAGAACTTGTGTGTCTGTATGTGCCAACAGATGGAGGTCGCAACGCCGAGTGTCGTTTTTGAAATACTGCTATATTCGGAAACTAGTTACTAAATTCTGGGTCACTTTTTGAGCCACCGATTTATAGCTTAATAGGAGTACAAGGAAGTCGTGGTGTGTCCCATCAGATATTGTTTTTTATTTATTTAGAATTTTATCCAATCCTAAGAATAGTTTACGAAATTTCTGCTTATGCAATGCACCAAAATATTTATTTTGGTGCATCGGATCAAGATTGAAAATATATTCAAATTATTTTATTAAAAACAAATATATTATTTGTAATATATATTTGCAAAAAATCAAACTGAAAAGCCTCAGCGTCAGCTATACTTAAAAATAAAACACAATATATAAATTATAAACTAAGCGATAGTCCCATAAAATTATATATTGCTCGTACTCACATTAGATATTAATATATATATATATATATATATATATATATATATATATATATATATATATATATATATTATATTTTATTTTTTATTTTTAAGGAAAAAATGTACTTTTATGAAAAATGATTAGCGATTAGTTTCAAACCCGGCTCAATACATTTTCAAACATTTAACCTGAGCCACCAAAAACATATAATTTTGCCATATTTGACCTAGATAACACCATTTTTGTTGGATTTTTATTGGCCCCTTGCGAAAATAATACCAAAAACAGCAATTTAATTTTTTTTTTCGTTTAGTGTATCTGACTTTTGTCGTTAAAATGACCTTTAAACCTGTAGGAAAACGGTACCGAATCCTGTTTGATGTATTTATGAAAAATATTAAAAAAATCAATAAGTTTCAAGCTTTTAATTATCCATTACAAGTTTTTTTATACTGATTTTATGGAATTCCCGTTATTATTCTTCAACATCAAAATCATCGATGAGTTTCAGAAAAAAATATTAAAATAAAATTACGACAAAAATCTTTGGAATGATACTTATTGAACTTTTTTGACAAAATTAATCTTTCTTTTTTTAATTTATTTAAATAATTAGTATTATAATTATTTTTTGATAATTATAGTTAACCGGTATCTGAGGCACGTATGTAACACGACAATATGTTTCGTTCTGACGTGAATACGTCTATGAATTTGCTGTCTAATAAAAAATTCCAGCTCTTTGAGTTGTGTGATCTGATCCCAAGAAAGAGAGGCTTTGACCTGGTCATATGTTGTTCATAATCACAATTCGTCACCTCGGCATTTATGATTGTCTTGGTGTCAATGGTAATGGCAAGAGGTATCTTTATGGTTTATAACCATACATTTTATAAATTCTAATCAAATAAAAAAAATCGTCATTTTAATAAACAAATTATTCGTCTATTTGGGATTCAGCGTCCATATAGGACAACAAGGGCTGGTAATGACCTACCGATTCCAAACAAAGTGAGAAACTCGAGAAATATACTTCAACCCGCCGGATTCGAACCGCTTTGGCATCCAAAAATTAAAATAAAAATCATTTAATTAGTTCAGCGGTTCTTCTTTTCATAATAGCGGAAGGACCAGTCAGAACACAGTTTTTCATTCAGTTGTAAATATCTGAATCATCTCCTACATGTCTAAAACTATTACAGAAGAGAAATGCATTCCGGTAAAGACTTTTCAGAAATAGGGCTAGCATAATCGATAAAAATGGTAAGTGATGCCGGAGGGAAAGGAATGGTAAGAAGGGGTTTAACGGGATAACTTCGACAATAGAGAGGGATTGTCTATTTTGGGAGGGTTATGAGGGGCGCGCATGGAAGTAAGGGGGAGAGGGTTCCTGATGGATGTGGTTCCATCGATCAGCTGACTCTGGGGACCAGATGATAATTGAGAAGCTGTGAGTCAGGGGATGCTAACCCCTAATCCCAGATCAAGGCTCTCTGCTCGGTCGCTATAATGACATTAGCTTCGGTCGCCGTCAAAGCGACTCGGACGAATGTGATGTCCCAGCGGAGCAACAGCCGGCGGCTTTATTGTGGTCGCTAAGATTAGAACATGTTTGTACTCTGGGGGCGTGGGATGAGCTTTCAAATAGAATATTATTCTATACTTAAGTGCATATGTTATAAATATGCACATTATACCAAGACGAAGGTGGAAGGATTGTGTAAAGGCTGACCTTGAGGAATAGGTGGTGATTAGTGAGTGGTATCGGCATCGAACCTTTGGGTTCGCCTAGCAGTCTATTATATCCGGCTATTATAATTAGTATTTATATATCTTGCATTAGGGTGATATATACACTAATGCCTTTATCTATGATTCATTTTCAAAATGTATACATCATTGCAGTACATAAGTTCCACTTTATTTATTTATTAATTTTTTTATATCAATTTAGAGATGATGTTAAAGTCTAGAGATAAAGAAAAAGTAAATATAACCAATTGGCAAAAAATAGCAACAATCTTACAAACGGCTAAACAAAAAAAAAATATATACATTTTGTTGAAGATATATTTTTCTACCTGTTTTTAACCATGTTGTAACATCCTTAATTACCTCTGTATAACTAAATAAATTTATTAAAGGATAAATATTGTAATTAAATGCTAGTAAAATAAAGTAATGGAAGATATGCCATAATTATTGTAGTTATAATCTCAGTTTATGAAGTTTTAGTACTGTCCTAAAAATCTGTCATGAGGGTTACTTCAAGAGTGTTATCAAGATTGGAAAGATATTTATGAGAATCTTTGTTCTGTTATATTTTTATATATATATATATATACATATATATATATATATATATATATATATATATATATATATATATATATATATATATTTTTTTTTTATATATATTTATATTAATATTTATATTTATATATATATTTATTTATATATATATATATATATATATATTATATATATATATATATATATATATATATATATATATTATATTATATTTTTATATATATATATATATATATATATATATATATATATATATATATATATATGTCCTGCTTTATATCTCGTAAAGAATAGACATTTTGTATAAAGTTATTATCATGATATTAAAATTCCAAACCACATTTTTAGCCACTTATAAAATGGCCAATCCGAAATTAACAGGAAAGTGTTACCTTGAGGTCATGAGTGTTACCTTAAAGGCGGAAAATCCATACGAAACTCCTTATGAAACAGTAGGATGTTAAAATTACGATATTATAACTAATTCTGAAGCCTACAGACATTCACAAATGCAATTTACATAAATAAAATATTAGAAACAAAATAAATATGAGTTTATTAATTTTTTCCTGATAATAAATTTCGCTTACAAAATGATCTCTCATGCTCGATTTTTCTTTTGTTTATGTATATTTTTGGACAATTTCCATTTCCGGAACGTTCATGGTAAAACTGTACATCAATCTTTTCATAAAAAAATTTAGAATTCACAGCTGGATGTCTTTTGGCCATTGTCTTTTTAACCTCGTCCAGGTGGACCGGGTAACAGGGAGGGGGAAAGAGATAGAACTAATTACTATCCGTATTTCAGATCCCTTTTTCAACTCTCACAAGCGATGGATTTAAACGATTTTTGCATTGAAAAACGAGGTATCAAAGGAAAGGTAATTTCATGTATATGTGACGAATCCCCATTTCAATCAATAAATTGTTACTAGCAAAACTTTAATCATTATTGTAATTTTCATTTTTTACAGAACCATAAGCCTTGGTAGGTAAGAGACTGGATTATAAACACATAACATTTGCCACTATTTCAGTTAGGAAACTCTTTAGACTAATTTAACATAAAATGACACTTTAAAATCACTGTTAGAATAGAATTAAATAAAATTTTATATATTGTGTTAATATTAAAGGTTATTTATTACTTTAATCCACAGGACCTATTCTTGGCCCACTAGATCAACAGTCTCCTACTCTCTGCACAATCTCGTCTCGCCATCTCGTAAGTGGTATTCCTCTCAATCTCTTGTGCTCTCTTGGGCTTCACTCTGTGGCAATTTTAGACCATCTTTCTGAATCGAGACTGGCTACTAGACCAGCTCACTTGTCTACTATTTGAGTAGACGTGCTTATTGTGGTAAACTTTTAGCCTCGATTAGAGCAACTTTTCTGTAGCTGAAACGGTCTTTCATTTTGATTCCTAAGATGTTACAAGAAAATTTCAATTGTACTCTAGCTAATTTTACATAGTACATTCCTGTCGCGACCCATGTCTGAGATCTCTATATGATTACTGGGTATATAAAAGTTTCCAATGCCCTTGCCTTCAAACCTGGAGGTATTTGACTTTTAAATATTATTTTCATCCAGTATTTTTTCCGTCTCATGTTAATACTTCTATGTAATTCATCGTTTCTATTTTTAAATGAGATGGACTGTCCTAAGTGATGATGATAATGATGAGTGAAACTGACTATTTGGTTTTTAATGTTTACTTCTTTACTTTCTACTTTTTACTTTTAATTTATTTATTATAGAGCCCCACAGATTCACATTGAACAAGGAGGTCTTTGGCCATTTGCTTGATCTATTTGAATGAATTGGCGAAAATAACAATATCTTCCGCAAACCTCATGTATGATAACTGATATCCATTTATTGATATTCCATTTCCTTCCCACTCTCCACTACCCTTGTATTCGTACAAAAATTGCAACCCAGCTTTGACCAACCATACGCTGATATTCGAGCATATGTCTATGAACAAAATAATGTCTATAAGAGCACATAAGGTCTATTTTGTTGGCTTAGCCGGTCAAAATTATTTCTTCGGTTTTATTCTATGAAATTTCACTTCTAATTCGTTTACAATTTATCTATGAGAAAAGAATCATTGGATCATCTTCTTGAATCAAGCCCTCCTCCATTTCAGTAGACGTTCTTCTTGTGGTAAACTTTTAGCCTCAATTTGAGGTAAAAACGTGATAAGCCACATCTTTGAAGTTAATGAGTATTTTGTACAAAAGCGCTATTCGGTTTCTCTTTATAGCTCTTCATTATGTTAGTTTGGATACATTTCATGAGATAATGTCCCTATCTAACATAATGGAGAACTATATAGAGAAACAAAGTCTTTCTCGCCTCAACAAAGACGCCTCCCATCATTTTAATAATGCGCTAAGAAGGCGCAATGTACGTAAAATGCGATGTTGGACATTTTCTCCAATATAACGTGTCACAAGTGGTTTTCATTTCTTTTTCAAAGCAGAATCACGTCATGATATTACTTTTCTATAAAACAAAAAAAAAAATTCCAATTTCAAAATAATCGATATTGAAATAGGAAAAAATAGAGAAAATTGATTATTTTCGAACGGGATTGTTTTCTAGCTAAATTAATATCTTTATAATTTTAATTTATTTTTTACACACCTTCTTCTACTTATGTTTGTTTAATTAATATTACATGATGACGCACCTTTTTTGTAGGTATTAATCTTTATTTTTTTTTTTTTTTTTTTAAAACAAAAAACCTAAATATTTCGAGTACTTTCCTCTGCAAGCGGAAGAAATTCCAATTTCTTGTCTAAAACTGTCAAATTATGGTTATCTATGATTTCAATGAGATCTCTCCTTAAAAGTATTTTCTTTCCAGAAGTCAATAAAGTAATATTTGCCCAATGCTAATGACTAAATATAAAACATTAATTTTTCATAATTTCTTGAAAAACTTACAACTTATCGAAGATTTGCATTTAAAAACAATACCCTCAAGATTAGCGGTTACTAAGGCTAATTTTTCTCAGATTTATTGATTTTGTACTTTGAATTTACACTTGGTAAAAAAACTCCTTTGGGAAGTATAACTCATGTTTAGTATAACTCATCCATTATTGAAATTAACAATAAGAAATGTCAAAAAATAAATCTATCTCATGTTTCAAATAAGCTATTTCACGTCATTACAAACCTACAAAATTAACACTGAAATGTACACGCACAAACTCAATTTTTATATAAAAGTTAATCAATTTACTTTTTCAAGCAAGTATAAAATGTTATGATTCATTCAGGATCCGTTTCTTATGTTTCTCACTTATCCCACTTTAGTTTTAGCTACGTTTTTCCTATCTCTATTTTGTTCGGAAAAAACAACTTTTGGTCGGCTAGATTGAAGAAATACCCCTGAATGCAGCCTTCGTACACACGAACGGTTGAACAAAACTACCAATTATACAAAACAAAAATAGAACTCTAATTTACTTTAAAACTAAATGGAATTCTTATTATTCTTAATTTAAATGTATGATTATAGGTAATCCATGTCAGTACAGAGCTTATTACAGATTAAAACTTCTACAAGAGCAGATGGCTCTTTTCAGGCTATACAGCGACAGGCGGCGGAACTCCCAGAGGGGCAGGACCCTCCTGGTAATTGGTGGGAGTCCTGGTTAGCGGAGGCGGAGGTCCAGAAGAAAGGAAGGTAGGTAGGCTGACCGAACCAGGATCGTTAGGGGCAGGATGTGAAAGATCCCATTCAGCTCCAATCCTTTATTAGTTATCTACTTTCTCGGCCCATCTCTATTGGATGTCCTCTTTTAGGCTTTGAAAGATTCCTCTCTCAATCCTTCTTATTGGTCCAAAGATAAATTGCCCAATGGACGTAATAATTATTGCTTTAATATTTAACTATATCACGATATCAAAAGCATCAATACTTCCTTTAATAAATGTAGCAACGTTATAATTAGCAAAAGTAAATCAAAATATACGGACATACTCCTCGCAGATGCTGGACACACGCCAGACCCCTTGAAGCAAAAATACGGAGATGACTGGAGAACACCTCGACGTATGTCCATCACTTGAGGACAAATGTACTCATTTTAAGGATGACGAAGGAAAAGGCTCATTCTTTAAAAGTACGAAAATCACAGTTCCATAAAGAAATTGGGCTTTCATGATGCATCTGGCAGAAATTTTTTTATTGATTTTGATAAAGCATGGTCTTATATTGTTTTATCAGGGGTTAGCTTTCATGCTAATAATAATTTTACATACGTAAACATATTGGCTTTGTTTAGCTGCCAGGAAACCTGACGTATCGATATCAAAATAAATTAGGTGTGCAAACAAGCTGAGCATTTTCAGGAAAAAAACCAAACGTCATAGAATGATTACGCTGACAATTAATTAAATTAATTGGTTGTCCCTTCTCCTTGTACCTCACTCCCTCACTTTTTCAAAAATGGGCGCCATATAAACCCATAGGCTTATACAGCTGAGAAAAACAGTTGGCAAGCCTTACCAGTTCCATTCGAACCATATTGTAACCCATATTGACCGAAACCTCCATTAATATGCAGTAACAGTGAGATGTTAAATTAAAAAAGTGCTTTGTGATTTGTTAAATATTTGATGAATTTTAGATAGTTAATAATGTAAGAAGCTATCCACAAACAATAATTTATTCAAAGACAATAATTTATTCAAAGAAATTTTACATAAAAAATTTATTGATCTTGAAAAAATGATAATTATTTTTAAAAAAATAAAAAAAAAGTATGTACAAACTATAAATAATTTTCAGTAAGCACAACTCCCTTTAACATTCGTTTATTTTTGTAATATTTATATTTTTATTCAATCAACTAACGTTTAGAAGTATTCCTTCTTTTTCAGGATTTTATATTTTCTCTAAAATTCCACAATACAACAAAAGAACCATAAATATTTTAAAATATTATTATGCATTTTTAGTTAATTAATTCTGAATTACTGGATGTCGCAATTTCTCACCGGACATGAAGGATTCCGCGTCAAACTCCATGACTTCGGGAAGGACATTAACTCGCTATGCCCCTCTTGTGGATTTCAGGAAACTGCTGAGCACATCGTCTCCAACTGCACAGCATGGGAGGCAATAAGAACGGAGGAAAACCGCCTCTATGTCATCACAGAGAGTGATTTTCCTCAATTAGTTAATCAGGGAAATTACCATCAAATGAATCCTTCCTGTACGGTTGAAAAGAAAAAGTGGGACCCAAAACTATTTTAATATATTGCATTAAGAAGAATGAAAACGTATTAAGACGAGAAAATTTAAGAAGGATGAAGAGAACTCATCGGTGGGCAGTGCTTCCGAAAACCGAATGGCCGAAAGGCAAGGAAGGTTGAAAATAAATAAATAAAAAGTTAATTAATTCAAGAACAAAATAATTTTTTACATTAAAATTGCATATATTTAATCGATGGAAGTAGAAATTATATAATATATGTACGAATATTTTTAAGTTATAAAACTGCAAATTATAAAACAATCTTTTTTTTTACACCTATTGCTTTTTTGAAATTGCTATTTCCAATTCCATTTTCTTTTCTGCGGCTATAGTTTCCATTTCCGACCTATTCAAGTCGTCTTCGGTAATTTTATTTATTAAAAAAAAAAATCACCAATTCCATTAATTAATAAACTAAAAACAAGAAGGTTGTGGTCTAAAATACTTTAGACAGTAGAAGAAGTAAAATAAAAATAATAATGATTCTTCTAATATTCTGTCAAGCAACAAGCTGTAATGAAGTGGGGAAGGGTGTGTTATGTGCTCGACTGATGGCGGAATGATGTCTGGACTGCTCTGCACTACCTGGCAATGCTCTCAACATTTGGTTCGATGCATATGTAATGGTCGACTATCGTTTGGCCATTTGCATACTAGAAATTGGCGAGGTTTCTCATCATTAGAGGAGCCACAAATCAACAGCAAGCCATTGTAGTCTGAGCCATAAAATCAGTCCTTATATAAAAAATAAAATCCAAATAGATCGCAACGACGCATAATTGGTCCGTCAACCTAAAATATACATAATGGAGGGAGTTATTGTTGACCGTATATTTATATTTAAAGGGAGAAGTTGGTCGGGGGATGCGGTCAAAGAAATAGACTACTGTAATGTGAAGTTAGATAATTGTGCCTACGTTTCGGCCTAAGTTTTCGGCCATCTTCAGGGCTAAAAAGGAAAACAAAATAACAACAATGAAAAATGAGAAAGAGGCAGTACCAGTAACAGTAAAAATGATAAATGATAAAAAACAGAAAATACAACTAAGATAAAAAAGTATTAAGAATAAAAAGAAAAAGATAACACTAAATTACATAATACAAAAGACAAATGAAAAAATAAAATAAAATAAAATAAATGAAATAACAATGTAAAAATTAAAAATTAATTGAAAATAAAAATAATGCGATATTTACACAGGGAATAGTGAAATATATGAAATCTATTAATTAAAAAGATAAATAATATGAAGGTTTGGTAATGTGTAAAGCATACATGCATAGCAAAGCATAAAGCATAAATGCATACAGTATATAAAAGCATACAGAGATAGTTGTAAGTTATGCAAAAGATGACTATGGTGTTAAAGAAGTTGACATTGTTGAAATTGATTGTTGTAATTATGAGATGAAGGAGTAAAATATAAAATAATGTAAGCCCTAAAAACAAAAATAGATAAAAATCCTATGTGGTGAAGAAAGAGGAAGGATAGAAAACAATGAGGAGGAGGAAATGTAAAGAAAACGTGATAATTACATACCAGCGAGGCGTGTGGTCAAGCGCCAATTGAATATTAATAATGGATTACCGGGAATTAGGAAAACCGTTAAAACAATGTCACCAACTCACTGATTTGAAATAAAACTAACACTAAATTTAAATGTTGTGTGATCAAAAGACATAATTGATTTGAAAACTGTATAAACGTATTGATATAAGTATATTTAGAAAAGTATATATATAAAAAAATTAATGTTAAAAAATTATTTATTTTATTTTATTTTTTCATTTGTCTTTTGCATTATGTAATTTAGTGTTATCTTTTTCTTTTTATTCTTAATACTGTTTTATCTTACTTGTATTTTCTGTTTTTTATCATTTATCATTTTTACTGTTACTGGTACTGCCTCTTTCTCTTTTTTCATTGTTGTTATTTTGTTTTCCTTTTTAGCCCTGAAGATGGCCTAAAACTTAGGCCGAAACGTAGGCACAATTATATAACTTCACATTACAGTAGTCTATTTCTTTGACCGCACCCCCCGACCAACTTCTCCCTTTAAATAAAATATAAATAGTACAAATAAACATTTTTAAAACCAAAATGTCATAATTTAGGAATGTATATAAAACAAATTAAAATCTGCTTAGTATTTCGGCTTAAAACTAAATAATTTAATTTTTGAAACCTAAATAATTTAGGCTTTGAGATAATTAAGAATAATTTTGCAAAAACCTTGCCCATATGCGGAAGCAAGCTGATTGGTCCATGGTCGGCTGGCTAGAATCCGTTTTTCGGTATTAACAGCATAGTCTGTATCCCGTCGTGGCCTGGGGATTTGTTCCCCCTCGAAGGACAGAGAATTCATTTATTACTCAAAATAACTGTTGCTCCAACAGTTTCAGCCGTGTGCACAGAGAACAGTATTAGTGATAGCATGGACCTTAGAGGTACTCCTCATGTGAGTGCGATGGCTTCAGACCAGCGATGGCCGACTCGTACCTTTATTGAACGTTGAAGAAGAAACGACCGCAGGATAATGGCTATCTCCGAGCAGTAGGTTTTGAGATAATTAAGAATAATTTTCCCAAAAACCTTGCCCATGTGCGAAAGCAAGTTGATTGGTCCATGGTCGGCTGGCTGGGATCCGTTCTTCGGAATTAACAGCATAATCTGTAACCCATCGTGGCCTGGAGATTTGTAACCCCTCGAAGGACGGAGAATTCATTTGTTACTCAAAATAAATAAAATGAATTGAGACTGTCTCAGATATCTTACCTTAATTATAAGTAAAATTGAAACAGACTACCTAGAGTGAAATAAAAAAACTTGAAACTTTTTATTCGGATTAAATATATTATCATTCATGTTTATTTGTTTAATTTTTTATTTATTTGTTTTTATTTTTAATAAAGGAAAACAATTTTTAAGGTTAAACACAGCAATCATCTCAAAACATCGTTGTGTTTTTCTTTGAAATAACTGAAATGAATTTAATTACGGTGTCATTATTAATAAAATATACGAATATTAAAATCATAATTTTTGAAAATAAAATATTAAGTTTAAATTTAAATATATAAGATTTAAATTTTAAGAAAAAAGAAAACTTTTTTTCTTTGTTTGTTGTTTTTAAATTTAACTAAAGAATTTTCGAAACTTGGTATTTATTATTCGAAAATAAGGTTATATTTTTTATCTTATTTTTTGAGGCTTGCGTTACCAAAATTAAAATCAAATAAAAACGTTGCGTATAAAGGAATGTCGAGTCTCTTGGACATATCAATCAAAAATATGTTCATAATTATCTGTGTTATTTATTTTATTAGTTACTATTAATTAATGTAGATTTTCTTCTATCGTTTTTCCCAGCATTCGTATTTAATATTTGGTTATTTGAAGTTTTAATTTTGTAAAAGATTATGTATTAACTATGTACAAACAGAATTAATAATAACTGGGTATCAGTTGTAACTAGGAGCTAAGGAATCTAATTATACAATAGGCTGTACTTAGGCTGATATATTGCTAATTACTTGGAACTAACTACTGGATTCCTCTAACTCAGTTGCAACTGAGCAAACTTAGTCTTGGTTCAAAGCACACACGACCCCTATCATGTGTCTTCGCAACATGAGATCATAAGATGGCCGTCTTAGATAACGTTCAAATAACCTTTACGTTATTTGAAATATAACGTAAAACGGAAAATAATATACAGCATAGATTTTATTTTTATTTCTGACCATTGAAGAAGAGATTGGTACGGTGATAGATGATTTATATATATATATATATATATATATATATATATATATATATATATATATATATAAATTTATATTTATATATACACGAATATAAATTACTTAATTTCTTTATAATTGGGACTTTGTTGTATGGGGCACAAGTTGTGACGACGAGGTCTCGGTACCCTCTCGGTACATCTTCAAAATGTGCTCGACTCTCTTAAGAACTGGGCCTACAATAACGAATTAATAATAAATGCCATGAAATCAGGATTTCAAGTATTCACATTGTCCATAAAAACACACAATATCCCATTGAAATCCAAGAAGCTAGAGCTGACCCGGATGGAAGACTTACTTCGGCGTAAAACTAGACAAAAAGTCATGCGAAAAGCAGGTAGTATAGGCTACAAACCGGATTAGTTTGATGAAGAGACTAACGGGAACCAAATGGGGAACTTCCGGAGAAGTACACACTCATATTTATAAAGCCTGCAAATATCCAGCAATGGAATAGGGTGCTGAACTGACAATCACTTCTTCGGAAACTTCTATGCAAAAGCTGGATGCTGTCCAAAACCATGCATTAAGACTTAAAACAAGAGAAACGAAATCCACCCCAATAACTATTTTCCAGTTACAAGCGATAGCGGAACCCTTAGAAACGCGAAGCTAGATGACTATTGGAAGACCAATCGGCCTAGGAGAGCAACGCCTTAGGCAAATTTCACTTCCGAAACAGAAAAAAAAATTGTGCAGAAAAGAATCAGAGAAAGAATCGTTTTTTTTTCAGTCCAACGAGTCATACACAGCCATATTGATTCTCGATCCAAACCCACCTTATCCAGGAAGAGAATAAAAAGGATTCATGAGCTTAAAGCATTCTCCTTGGAAACGAATATCTGTTCGGTATAAAGATGACAAGTGGTACCTCGGTTTTACGGAAGGTTCAACTGCTGATGCCAGGAAAAAAGCAGGACCAGGTGTCTACTCAAAATAATTTGAAATTTCAGAGCTGGTTGGAAACGTAGAAACGAACTACGACGGCTAAAGATTACATCTCTCGCGCCAGGAAAACTTCATTATATATAAAATACCAGAACTGCTATCTTTGAATCACCGCCTTAAAATCTTCCAACAATGGTTGAAGAAATGAGAAATTTCATTAATGCTCTAACATATCATAAATCAGAGTCAGCCTTTTGTGGATACCAGGACATAGTGGACTGCTTGGTAATAACAGAACAGACCAACTTGCTAAGGAAGGTGGCCAAATGCTCCATTCGAATTTCCGTCTTCCCTATAGTTCCGCTAAAAGAATCTCCCGAAGAACCTTATCGGCAGCAGGAGTATGCTAAGACTGCTGCGAGAAAGCTCCGCCAAGTATTGATTGGGAAGAGTTGTATTTCTCAGAATTTAACTAGGGCTCAGTTGGTTGCCTTGCTGCTGTTTACTTAATGGTTACTTCCAAAAATATCTATATCTTATGGGCTAATGAGGAAATCCGACGGATCTATTTCCCTATCCCAAAATAACCAATAGTAATCTATTGTTCATCTGTACCGAACCTTGTGGTTTTCCTGATACAATCCAAAACGGACGATCATTCAATGGAGGAAGAATTGTTTTCCTTGATTAAATCTGGGCACAGTAGACTATATCTTGGTCACGCAATGTAGCGCCGTCTCTGGAGCCTTTCCGCACCGACAGGTTTCATAAGCCAACACTCCACAGATTATTAGCAGTAAATAACTAACCAATCAATGTATCGAAAATTCAGGTATTATCAGGACATACACAAAAATATAAGATCACATGAATACCGACCGTTGGTAGCACATAGCAAAAAGGCACGAAAATGTCGATTTTCCTACAAGCGATTCTGTATTGATGAAAAGAAAATCATGCTTTACACAACACTTTCATTTAAATTTTACGTATTACAAAGCAAATACAAATTCTGAGTAATATAATATTTTTTGCCATAGTGTGAATAAGAAAATTGGAATTAAGAATTAATTTCTTCCGGAATTTCCCAATTATTGGTAATAAAGAGATGGGCCGATAAGAAGAAGAAGAAGAAGAATGAATGGGCTTTTTAGCTTTAGGCATCGTTTTAATGAAGGAGATTCTTGAGGGTTCGGGAAAATACGGCGGTCTTACATCGGAATCGTAAATATGGTAAGGGAGGGGATTTCTTTAAGGACCCTTTCAACAGTAAGGGTGTAATATACCCTTATTTGTTTATAAATTTTTAGATGTTATAATGTTAAAATATATTATTAATGATTGCAATAATTAAAAATATATAACAGTGTTCGTCAAAGAAATCGGTTGCTAGTCTCAATCAATTAACATTTAACAGTTATAATTAATATTTATTTCCATTTAATAATTGTTATACCTAGAAACGTACGTGAACCTGCACGTCTTTCTTTGGAAGATTAGTATATGCAAAGAACATAAAGAAGAACTATGTGGGCGGAGCCTAGGCCTGGAGGTTACATTACGTAACTTCAGACAGCTGCCTTGTCAAATATACCATCTTGATTTTTTTTTTTAACAGTTTGATTTGTTTTTCATCCTTTTAATCACAGGCACTAATTCGTGAGTTGATTGTTACTGCAATAACATAAGGTTATTGTTAGGCGCATGCGCACTAAAAGATTCTTCCTTAAGTTGTTTACCTATACAAATCCACCAACCAATCCATCTATCTTTACTTAAAATTTTATCAGTAAGCTTTGTAAAAAACCCAGTATCATTATTTATCTTAACTGCTTTCATTCATAATAAAATCATTAATACATCGGTATCATTAATATCAATAGAAAAACTGGTTCAAAAATCATTGGGTAATTTTTACTTATCGATATCATTGAGGTAAATATGTTAAATATTATAAATATAATAATCATTCTCGTTTGAAATGGAAAAACAAAACGTACAAATCAATACACAATTTAATTAAATCCAACCTTTTCCAGATTTTAAAAGGACTAATATCAACCACAATTTTAATTTTTTACTTCTTCAATGTCTTAAAAATTACTTAAAGATAATTTTCGAAAGCAGTGAATAATACGTTTTAATGTTCTTAAGTGTGAATTCATTTTTTTTATTTCTGAAGCTGTTTTTACAATTATTTTTTTCTTGTCTTTTAATAGTTAGGTACTTGGCATTCAGCAAATTGCTTGACTTCATGGTGAGGACTGGACCCTGCAACACCTCTTCTTTGGCTTCGCTCACCTTTGCTTAGTTCGTAAAAGAAGATCTCTCATTCAGCACCTTTTTAGACTTTAGACTCCTCATATTCATGGGCATGTCAGTTGTAGGTATATACCTAAGCAGTCTGTCTGTATGTCCATGTGAGGTATTATGAAATAGTTAGTATGCAGGTTTGTCAGTGACGTACCAAGGTACTTCTGTTTTAGTCATAAAATTTTGGATTGAAAATAATCTAGTTTTTGTGAACTTTTTTTTGTTTTTCTGAATAGTATTTCTGAGAGTGAAATGTCCACATGTCTAATTATCAATTTTAGTAGTCTTTTTAGTGTCTTAAGTATCTAATTGTAAAAATAGTTTGAAACGCAACATAAATCAAATCCTTATTGCATATATAATATAGAATTATGTTAACCTAATGATAAAGATATATCTAATAAAGCATTGTTTAATCAAGATACCTCCACAGCTTTTATGTCTAAGGGAAACTTTGAGGATATTAGTGATTGATGAGATAGAGGAGGAAAATCAACTTGTTGCTGATCAGTCACTCCTGAGATCGGCCAAGGATATTAGACTAGCGACGATAATGGAATGGATAAGAAGATGGCTGAAGGAGCTCGTCGAAGAATATTTCATGGTGGGGCTTCCTTAATGGAGGCTAAGAAAGAGGGTGGAAAACTTGGGGGTTGTTGGGTCATTAACGGCGAGATTAGGCCGCCCTGCCATAACAGCCAGTAATTACCCCACCCTCCCGTCGAGCTAAATAAGCTTTCATTTAACAAGGTTTAGTAAAACGATGGCTCTATCTGTCTATATTAGCCAGCCATATTCTACAGTTCTACAGTTAAATAGTATGTAATTGTGGCATTCTCTTTGCATATAACTGTGGCATTCAACACTTGCACATTAACGTTAACTATGTTGTCAGGGTAGTTATTGCGCCTAAAACAACTAAAAAAGTAACTGTTCGATCCCCACAACAATAAAACTAAAAAATTAAAAAGGCGAAAATTTATTAAGCCTAATCTTTTATTTTTTAGTAGGTAGTCTTTCCTTTATGTAATCGAAGATGGTGTCGTCCAACATTTTTTCGTTGCTAAAAAATTACATGTTCTCATCGTTAACGTTCCGGGGCCTCATTTCCAATCTTGTTAAGAACAAATTATAAAAAAAAAAAAAAATTTATCAACTATTAACATATCTAAGTCAACAATTATTGTATAGATTTTTTTATACATAAAACACCATAACAAGACAAAGCTTAATAACCTCGCTGGTTCATAACAAGCCGCGTATGAGCAACTTTTAGTTTTTTTATTTCTAAATCAGTAGTCATTCGAAGAATAATTTAAAAATGCAATGGAATGAGGATTAAATAGGCAGAGATCTTTGTATAAGTTTTATAAATTGTTTAGTAAAATTTCATTAAAATACATTTTACTCTATCTTCACCAGAAATATTAAGTAATATTAAATTTCATTAATTGAGAATTTCATTTTTCATGCCCGTATTAAATATTTTATTTTGCATATTTAAAAAAAAATAAAACTGAATTTTAGTAATTAATTTACTACAATACATCCTAGGTCACAGAACGCAAATAAATAAAAGTTTTGTAATAGTTTATAGTAACTGTTTTTGTTGAAAACACTGTTAGTTTGATGAAAGAGAATTTCACATCACGTAATTGTTTTACAAACTGGAGGCAAATTACAGGGTATTCTGTAACAGACCTCAACTTAATTAACATGGACTTAAAGCTCATTATACAAGGAAGTTTTTCTAAAAGTGGGGAATCTTTAGTCTGTTATAAAAAGTCCTGAATAATCCATGGTTTTACGAAGCATAGAACGTGGCGTAATTTAAAAGAAAGTCCCTTGAAAAGAATTTAACATAGGGCAAATTCTATTTATTTTTTAAGAACTTTTGTCTAGTTTTCGATGCTGCAATTTTTAATTACCTAACGTAAATAGATTTTTAGTTACTGGTTCCTACTCAAGAAAAAACATGACAACCTTCAAGTAACTCAAAATGTAACTTTACTGTTCGGATATGAAAAAAATGAACTTTTTTTGTTGCAAATGAGGGATGGAAGCACATCTTGGCGAATAGCCAAGCCTGATATACCCTGTATATACATATATTTATATATAATGGAACGTTTGATGACAGGACAACGGAAAGGGGCTATAATGTTGGTCCGATTCAGTTGAACATTTGTTCCAAGGTTCTACAGGGTCCAGTAACACGTTAAGCCAAATAAGAAACGGGAGGAAGGATACCACTAGGAGCGCTGGAACTGTTGATGGCAGCGGCCCTTCTGTTTCCCACCGCCACTGCCCCCTAGAGGCCTCCCATTGCTGATTTAGGAGGCTGTGTCGTCTTAGGATGTGACCATTGCTCGGTCTCTGAGCACCGATCCCCTTTATAGTTTGTAGTTTTCCTAGTCTCATTAGTCTAAAATATAAAAGTAGAAATTCGGTAAACTGTAATTGATAGACGCTATCAAAACTAATCGGTCAAACTAAACCTTCACAATTGCACCAAGGTCTATACTAGGAACGTTTACTGATCGGTTCTGTACTGATTACATTTCATTAAAAGAATCATTACTTGCGATGATATGTTGGAGAAACCCTAAAACATTAACGGTCCAACATGTAGGCCTACTTTATACTATTTTATACATATTCAAATAATAATTTTATACTACTATTTAATACTATTTTATATTTTATAGTTTTCTCCAATCGTCCCGCAAGGAGATCCCCCCTCCAAATATCCTGCAGCGTTAGATCGAGAGTGGGGATATCCCAATTGATTAGTACTATATAATTAATTGTTTTGACGATTTGTTTACTATTAGTACATTTATCTGCCAGGTTGGGATTTTTCTACCTAGATTTAGAATGTTTTTTTTTGTTTATGGTTAGAAAGTTTTGAATTTTTTTCTTTATCCACTAATAAATACATCCATCAATTTTATCTGTAGAGAGAGAAATGCTTTATTTACAGCAAATGCTGCCCAAAAACCTTGGGTTGCTACATACACAGCATACTAAATCAATCAATAGCTAAACATACAATACTATTATACATAATATTCATAACATTTTTTTTCCTTTCATTCTAGCTCTAAACACATTATAATTATCACTACATTAACCATAATATATCTGTTCCTTTTTATTTTTATTTTCCCTTTGTTTGCTATAGAACTATTACTCTCTAATCCATCCCTTATTTCTCTTTTCCGGTGACTCTGAACCATTTCATAACTTAATATAACGCTTTCTCTTTTTTTTTTTTTTTTATTCATGCAAAACATAAAAACAACAAAAAATTCTAAAACTAATCAAATGTTCAAATTTTAGGAACGGACACCTAAGCATCAAAAACAGTACAATAAATAATAACTAAATAAGCAGATACGGATAAAAAACAACGTAAGAAATATATTTAAATAAAAAATAAATAAACAAAAATATAATAAATAAAAAATAAATAATAGATATCCACTCAGTTAACTACCATACAGGTGGTGGTGCATAAATCCGGGGGAGTATAGTATACTATTCTCGGCCAATATCACAATAGCCCAGTTGCCAACACATAGGTCTTCCAGAAAGTTCCTTGTTCTACTTGGGATTGTTCCGCAAGATGAAAACCAGAGGCCTCTCACGGTGAACTCTCTCTCTCCGAAGGTCTCGCGGAATTTCTCTTTTAGGAAAGGGGCGTACTTCTCATAAATTTTCTTCTTTTCCCTTTCCACCCCATCTGCCTGATCAAGGTCATTACTCTCAAACCTCACTGTCGGATTCAAGACCAGTGCTGTCTTTCCGGTCTTGGAGAATGCAACAATATTTCGCCACATCTTCAAGATATAACTTATAATTTTATTCAAACTAATTAATCCACTCCTAATTAGTATACATTGTTAAATCCATATTACTATTTCCTCATTGTATTATAATGCTGTTATAAATAATATAAATATGATTAAGATAAAAAGTTAAACCTGAATTTGGAGCAAAACCCCGAAACAAATACATTATGAATTGTGGTAATGTATGAGTTTTGAATAAAACCACAATATGAAAGACTGAGTTTCGCATTTTATATAATAATATGTTATGTAAATAATTTTCATTTTATTTATCTATTTATTTTTATTTATTAATACAAATAATGTTGGACAGTTTTTGTCCGACAGTTTTTATCCGATATATCGTAATATCGATACAAAAATTTGAGTTTTGAAAACCTATATTTTTTTCAAAAAATTAAAATAAAAAAGAAATTAATAAAGAACTGTGGGTTATACAAACAAAGAATCAAAAAAATTTGTGGTGTGGTGTGTTCGTGTTACAATCTACAGTGGCTGTAAAGTCTCCCATCTTCTTAACGATTCCTGGTTAGAGATGTAAATATCAAACAAAAATATTGATATGTATCTTGTCGAGAATTTCCAAATATATCGAAATAGTTGTTATTGATATTAATCTTTGAAAGTAGAAGAAGTGGGTATTTACATTGAATTGAAGGATAGGGTAATACAAATTACCAAGTCTTAGATTTGTAATAGCTTTGATAGCAGCAATTAAATATTCATAAATACCCTTATCACAAAAGAAATATACTAATTTATCGACATCTCAATAAAAAAAAAAAAAAAATTACAAACTATGTTAAAGAGAACATTAATTCAAATTCTAGAACATTAAAATTTTTTTTAAAAAATAGAAAGGACGGAAGAAATATTTAATGAATTAATAAAAACCTATTAGAGTGTTTATTAGCATTTATTATTAAAGAGACACATTTAGAACTACAGAAAAATTAATTGCATAGCATAACATGAAAAAAAAAATTAAAAAAAGAAGGAAGAAAATAACAATTGAGTTAATAATGATTGAAGCTTATCAAACTCATAGACCTTGTAGACATTTTTTTTATCGTATTATTTGTTTTTTGTTAGTTTCATTTTTTTTTTGGAAAAGAATTGTTCCGATACTCAAATTTCAATATCGATATTGCGGAATATCGAGTTAAAACTATCGTACAAATATATCGATATATTTCTTTTAAAATATTGATATTACGATAAATCGATATTTTTCTATACCCCTAAAGTCCTCTCATTTTAAAATCCTCCCATTACAAACTTAAAAAAAAATATGGAGGCCCGATATATCGAAATATCGATATTTTTTCGACTTATCTAATTACTATTTCGAAAACTATCGATACGATATATATATATATATATATATATATATATCGTATATATATATATATATATATATATATATATATATATATATATATATATATATATATATATATATATATCACTACTATATATTATTACGGTAGTATAGATCCCTTTTCCGACTCTCAGGAGCGATGGATTTTGACGAGTGAGGTATCAAAAGAAATAGAATTTCACGGAGATGTGACGGATTCCAATTTTGTTTCTTGAAATCTTACAAGGGCTTAAATAAAAGTGATGAAAAAACTGGAAGGTTTCAAAATTTTGATGACTGAGAGTCGGCGGATCGAGACGGGATAAGTTGGGTTTTAAAGATTTTGACGCGGACATCAAGACCATATATCAGGTCTTCAGGTCCAGCGTTTTAAGGCTTAAAAATCTACCGTTTTTGAAATAACGCACAATATAGGTCCGCACGGGCCTCATGCCATCTTGACTGCGTGCCGTTATCATGGCAACTCTATATCAATTTGAGTCTGTTTACAAAAACTATTAATGAGTGGGAAATTAAATACTGTTTCCCATGTCCAACCCTAAAGGGCACTGTTAAATTTGAATACTATACATAGAAAATGATGGTTTAACTGTTAAACTGAATTGATATTTTCCAGAGGGGTAAGCTAATTACTTATTAAGTATAAACTGTTGCTTCAACATAGTCATTATAAACTATGTAACTTCATCAAATGCGAGTGTTAAATAAACTTTCTTGGTAATATTATATTGTTTTTATGAATAAACATGTTTCACTAATATCGCTTATACTTCTAATGTATTAGGATTGATATCTAATGCGAGAGTTCTCGCTCGGGTATACTAGTATATATATATATATATATATATATATATATATATATATATATATATATGTATATCGATATTTTTTTCGATATTCACATTCCTATTACGAGAACAAAAATACTTACATTAAATG
Source organism: Rhaphigaster nebulosa (assembly GCA_948150685.1). Classification (NCBI taxonomy): domain Eukaryota; kingdom Metazoa; phylum Arthropoda; class Insecta; order Hemiptera; family Pentatomidae; genus Rhaphigaster; species Rhaphigaster nebulosa. Next base: position 43,176,279 of record OX411312.1, on the reverse strand, counting down.
ATTAAGGCCGAACAACTCGGGTTTATATAATTAATTATAAATGGAACCGTATAAATAATTTTGATTTCATATTATTACTAATTCACAACCCAAAGTAAAAGCCTTTTCCGGTACTTAATTATCTTTATAATGGCCTATATAAATTAAACGAAATAGCCCTGTTATAATAGTTAAAATGTTAATTAATTAGAAATAACTGTTTCATACAAATGATGATAGAAAGCAATAGAATAGAGAGAAGTTTGTATGTAAATCGGTGCTTTATTGTAATTTATATGCTAAGAAAGAGAGGGAATTTAATCTGGAAAAAGACCTTGTTTGGAGAAAAAGTAATTCAAGAAGTTAAGTTCACCTTATGAATCAAACATTAGCAACTTAATTTAGAAAACTTCTGAAAAAAAGGATAGCTTTTTTTTTTTTTTTTACTTTTCTTCTGATGTAAGCGGGAGGAAAGCATTAATTGAAAGCCTGAACGAGGTACTTGGAGCTTGGTAATATTTCCGTTCAATTTTGGATTACAGTTCGTAAACCTCCGTATTATGGCCATACATTTAGCTAAAACGCAGTATGAGTAAAAAATAATGTTTTTGCTAAAAAATATATTTTATTTTTATTTCTGTAACATTTAATTTGTAATTTAAATTATCATCTAAACTGAAGCGATTCGTAATGCATATAAATATTACACTACATAAATGCCTAGTACAAAACGTGATTATACTTTAGTGGCATTGTGAATCTCATTACCAATAATATATTGTTAATCCTGTTATCTTAATGCACCGATTGCCCGATAAATACTTAATAGCTAGAATATAAATTAAACAACAAGAGATAATGTTCAATGGCACATAGGCTCTGTTGTGCACAAAGCAGGCAGATAGAACAAACATAATCACTGATTAAGCTAATTCCAATGAATGTTCGTAGTGACTTTGTGCACTTACTCCACTAAAGCCGTAACACCATAACGCTGACTCCATAATGGGTTCACCTATTTTAAACAATAATGCGTTCAGATATTGTTTCATAGGGTACCAAACAAAATCTGAGGCATTTTCATTTTCAGCTGAATAATAAAACATTTCTTTATTGAAATATTCAGACTTTGGAAAGGTTTCATTAGGACATACGACCGAGGTTTTAGGATGATGGGTGGTCCAGGGAAAATAATGTGCGGATTATTTCCGGGTATGTGCGGATTTTTATTTGCAGCAAGAATATATTTTGATTTTATTATTTTCATATCTACTGAACCTACGGAATCGACCAAGAAAAAGAAAATTTTAATCCGATTTACTTTTCAAGATGCATAGAATCCAAAAATCGAATTTAAAAAATCTGCACTAAAATCACAGGTCACTCCAGGATGATCCTCAAAACTCGACATTACCATCCAACATTTTGTTTCAAAGAGGCGGCCGATAGGTTTCATACGCACCTATCTCGGCCATTTATGAAGATAGAGGAAACATATAAAGTGTTTTAGAATCATTATATTAAATCCTTAAAACAAAAAAAATTAAACCGAATAATTTATTCATTTTTAAAAAACATATTTGGAAATAATAACCCATAAAGTAATAATTTGTAGTGTTTTTTTTTTCATTCGTAAGCTCTGTTAATTCGCATCAACTTTTTCATGAATTATCTTTTTTTTTTTTTTTAAAGAACATTGGATGCAAGGTTGGTATGAGGTGATAAAAGATAGAGATAAATTAGGATCTCCATTACTGCATAGGATGAATTAAATTAGTAAGGGATGGATTAAATGTAATTAAAACCTGTACCATTACAACCCATGAAGGGTCTTGCGTTCAGTACTAGGTAAGGACCGTATTGTTTCAGAGCCAACAGTTGTGCAAGGAGGTGATTTGGCCGAGATCACGCTCAACCGCCAGGTTTTTTTTACCCCGATTAAGGGTACCCACTTTATAGAGGCTGGGTGATTTCCAGGAGGGTCTCCCGATCCCACAGGGTCGATCCACGACTGATAACAGAATAAATAATTATCTGCCACAGCCGGTCTCGAACCCGGGACCGGGAGCATAGTAACACAGTGCCTTACCACTCATCTACTCCACTTCATAAATGTAATTCAATTAAGTTAAATTTAATAAGATTCATTAATAAATTAACACTGATCAATTAAAACTAATCTAATAATTAAAATACTAACATTCTAGCTAAAACATTAAACTATAATAATAATATATATAGAAAAATCTGCAGTAGTGATTTGATTAAAATTTATCAAATGAGCGACAGAACAGCTCTTAAAAATTTCCCGTCGCCTTTCGGACGTATAAACGTGTACCCAATTATTTACATCACAATGTAAGTTCAAAACAGAAAACAAATCAATTCTTCAGCTTTCTTAATCGTTCAAAGTTAATTTTTTTTTTTCCTCCATTTGTAATTAAGTATTTGAAAAGATACATATTTTAGTAAAAACTACGAGGCAATACAATTGAAAATAAAAGAATTAATAGCCTATTGTTTATATAAAATAATATTTCTTTCAACGAGATTTAACTGTAATAAATTAAATCGTTGTGTAACATAATAATAACATAAGTTCGTCGTATCTTTATGTTGTAATATAGCTTAACGAAATAATTAGTTCAATTTAATGACATGCGTTGCGCTCTTTTTCCTACCAATCTGCTTGTTTTGTTTTTTTACTAAAAAAAAGTTTTTCCATGGGATAGATTATGAGGCGCAAAATCCCTTGTTCTTGAAGTTAAGCAAAATCCTTCGGAGAGATTTGAAAATCCATCAGGGAGCTCAACAAACAACAAATGCACCCAACCTAGTAATGGTGTATTTGTTAACAGTGATATTTTATAGTCTTGCTACATATTGACCAGATGATGGAATTACAGCCAAGGTATAAGGACGGATCGGAGTACTGGCTCAGAACAAAGAAGAAAGAGGAGATTGGCAAAGGATTAGCGCAGAGACACTAAGTCCTTGCCTCTTCTTTCATTTTATTATTCTCAGCTCGCAGCTCCTAATCCAAATAGTTCCAGGTCTTAGCCGGTCGGAGTAAGTTCCTTCGGGCTCTTTGTCCGGCGTCGGCGATGCGTGAGTCTCACTTCTCGTTTAGTTACAATCTAAGGAAATAGACGTTAAGTTCTCTTCATCCTGGGCCCTAGTTAATAATACGGTAAAGAAGTGGAAGAGTTCGTTTTTAGAGATTACATGTTACTTATCGTCATTAGATAATAATAATTTTATTAAATTTATTTTTAAATGTTATCGTATTTCAACATTTCACAGTGTAAGTGATGGCGTAGTAAGACATGTACTTCTGTACTTTATGAAACTGTGAGTCCCTATAAAGTAAAGTACAAGTGGCCTTATGACTTACAACGCCTAAGACTTGCACTGTGGAATGTTGAAACACAATAACATTTAAAATAGTTGTATTAAAAATAGCAAATAAAAAAAAAATGAATACAATTATTATTGTAAATCAGTATTATAAAACATTTATGAATTATGAATTAATGAAGAAATCATATACATATTGGTACTCACCAAGGTTTAAACGGATTATATCAAACAGAAAAGTTTGTACTGGTTTCTTCTCGCATTGAACTATCAATGAACGAAAGGTAGGTAGAATGTTTTTAGGTAAACGGTTCAAGGGTCAGGGTTATTCCAGTAATGCCGGTGAGTAATTATTTTTTCTGTTATAGATGGGAATACATTTAAGATAGGACTATTGGAGATATTTATTTGGTCATTTAAGCAAAAATCTAGATTGGATTTGAAGGATTTTATTATTTCAAGTGCTTCATATATATTTAATTTGAGGCTGTTTTCAACGTGATTTATTAATTTAACTCTCCAGTCTTTGATGAATTTATATTGTTTTTTTTCATTTAAATGAATTGCAAAGTTGGAATTCTCTGTCTCATTATTATATGCACGAGGATGAACTGAGGATGAATGTATAACATTCGAAACTAGTTTTCAATAAAACAAATTTATAGTAGTGGCAAATAATTTATCAATCCCTAATTAGATTGATCATTCTATACCATCATGCGGATGTCAACTGTTAAAAGAAATATACTAATTTATCGACATGTGTCAATAAAAAAAAAAATTACAAACTATGTTAGAGAAAACATGAATTAAATTTCTAGAACATTAAAAAAAAATTTTTAAAATAGAGTACTTAAAAACTTGTTCTTCTGTACTTTATGAAACTGTGGGTGCCTATAAAGTAAAGTACAAGTGGTCTTATGACTTACAACGCCTAAGACTTGTACTGTGGAATGTTGAAACACGATAACATTTAAAATAGTTGTATTAAAATTAGCAAATAAAAAAAATAAAAATAAATGAATAAAATTATTATTGCCAATAGTAATATTTTTTATTATTTTGATATTTTTAATTTTAACTTTGGGTAGATGAAGTTAATTACTTCCTCGAATTTCCTGTTTATTTAAACAAATTATCACCAGCTTCTCCATGTTTCGCGAAATTTTTATATTTTCAGTATAAAACTCTTATGTATTATTCCTTAATATTATTATTATTTCTTCAATCTTGTCACAATGATGTACTGAGTACATAGGAGCACTCTTTTTTTGAGTTTTCATTTTTTAAATAGTGACTAAACGTTAATGAAATTTAAGCAATGACAAAAAAGAGTGGAGAAATGAAAATATTAATGTTAACGGATTGGTGAAGGATTAGTTTAACAGTTTAATCCTGAAAAAGAGGAAATTCCCCGAAACGTTGAGAAATATGTGATAAATTTTTAAGTAAACAGAAAATTCGAGAAAGAAATTTAAATTTATATAAAATTACTCAAAATTAAAATTTTATTACTATCTAATAACGATAGGTATTCTCAGTTACATTACTTTTCACACATGTACTTGTATTTTTGTATTTAATTTTGAAATAGAACTATGGTGTAACTTTACGAATCACATACTATTTTTCAGAAATACTGCCAGGAGGTTTCGTTTTCGTGTTTCATCATCAACTATTTATAATTGTATAACGATTTGCCAATGCAAAGGGTTCAGACACAAGTAACCCCAAAGAATCGGATAGAAAGATGGATAGAAAAAAATCTGTTTCATATTTTGTTTTAAATAATTGTAGGAGTCTGGTTACAATATGTTTATCAATTAGGGATGTGAATATATAAATATATATGTATATATATATATATATATATATATATATATATATATATATATATATATATATATATCATATTGATAATTTTAAATCGATAAATAGAAATTCGATATATCGAAAAAAATGAAGATATTTCGATATATCGGGTCTCGATATTTTTAATCTTTTAAAGGATATTTTAAAGGGACATACACTAATTGATATTTCTATGCCGATATAATTACGATATTGTTTTTATAATATCGATATTACTATGTTGATATAATTAAGATATAGTTTAATAATATCGATATCTCTGGGACGATACAATAAAGATATTGTTTTTATTAGTATTATTTATAGAAGACTTTAAATATTAAGAAACAGGTTATTTCCTATCTTCCTTTCGATTCGTTTATATATATTTTTTTTTTATTTCATAAAACATTAAAGATATTTTTAAATATCGATATTTTACCATCCCCAGAGCCGCTACAGATAGTAACATGAACACACCACACCACAAGTTTTTATGGTTCTTTGCTTGTTGAACACGCTGTCCTTTTAAAATAAATGTTCTATTTTTTTTTTTAATAGCGCTTTTCTGTGCACAGATTTTAATACCGATATTACGATATATAGATAACAAAAAAAAAATCGGTCAAAAATATCGACATTTTTTTTTTTAAATATCAATAATTCGATATTTTTTCAAAATCTCTGTTATCAATTTACGGATTACAATCATTTAAAAATAATAGTGTATTAGTTAAAAATAAAATATATTAGTTCATGTATCATATCAACATGGGTAAAAGAAAACAATAATACATAAGATCGACAAAATATAATAGTTGATATGCAGAGTGGGCATAATGACTGTGTCATATCATAGTCATAATAAATGTTTAGGGTATGACTCTACTCTAAAACCCTCTAGGGGGTCTTTTTTGATTACCCAAATCAGTAAGACATCATTTAGTTAAAACTGACCAATGCTTTGAGCAAAAATCATATCTTGAGAACTTCGCCAATAAAACGGAACATTTTTAAACATTATCTCATCGTTAGCCGATAAAAGTATCAGTGGGTTCAAGTTCTGAATATAACTAGACTTGTAGACGGGCAGACTTGTCGATAGGGCATTCTTGAAATGTATGAGCGAGTGATCAGGTCTACCTAAGTTAAATAATATTATAGTGCAATCAAGTTCGGTGTTGATTTTGTTGGAGAAACCTTTAAGATAAAGTCGCAATTTTCATCCCCTTGAGATTCTGAGCTGCATGAGGGCTCTCTTCCACTCTATAGGTACTTCAGATCTGATGTGCTCCTCGCCAAATCCGAAGGCGCTTAGCTGAAGGTACATAGGATTTTATTTGGAGTTGAGTATGCGTTCTACATCAACAGAAATAAGGTGATTGTTCCATCACTCGAGGATGTCATTCTTATTCTTCAACAACCAGTTGTAACTCGAAAGCTCAGAATTCTGTATAAAGGTAAACCACGAGTCCTATTCTCAGGATGAAAACCAGTTCTATTTAGAATCCTCTCATTAAGAATTTTCATGGAAATAAATTGAGCATTATATCATTTCCCTTGCGAATTTCTTTTTGAATTATTGATACTCACATCCGACTAACGATTCCATTGATCCAGCCAGCTCTAGCATAAAGAAGTAGATATGACTTTTTGATAAGCTTCGATAAAATATTCTTCAAATGGGAAAGGATTGAAGGTTCTTTATTTGGATCTACTTTTCTGAAAAGGGGCGAAATTCCTCAAAGGAAAAGATATATTTTCCTCAATAGGATATTATAGCCAGATATTGAAATAAGATTTTCTTTTTCCTTAGAGGAAAGTGCAGATCTAGTTATAAATTCATAGAATAAATAGAAAAATCAAATCAGTAAAGTAATAGGACAATTATTGCTAATTAATTACTTTATTGTATTATATTGATGTATTATGATTGATGAAGGAGGATAGTTAAAAACTACAATCAGTTTCATTGTTAACTGCTAATTTGAGCTAGACAGAAGAACATCTGTACGATAAAAAAAAATGGAAAATGCCGAGAGGTCACAGGATCGTTCTTTATCAGGATTATATTTATAATTAAAATAAAAAATTCATAAGAAATTAGTTAATCCAGGAAGAAAGTGCATCTCCGAAACATTTAATGAGGTTCGAAGCAGTAAATTTTAATCAGAGAAGGGTAAACCTTTGGAATCGCTACTAACGACCTTGAAGAGGTCTCGATTCTCAGACCAGACTATACTTTCACCTACTGCGCATGCCCAATTAAATACTCACACCGATGGATCCTATTCACTTGGAATAGTCATGTAGGGTTAGGTCAGACTTCCGCCTTTTACCGAATAGATCTCTTGTCCCCACCGCCTTCTTTCCTACACCATCTTTAAGTTTAAATATCATGGCCAATCTCTTCAACGTTCTATTAGCTTCGGATCTGGGAAGTTTAGTCCAAGTGGTGAAAAAAATTTAGCAATTATGTGCAAAACTAAGGATCAATAAATTTTCGTCCATGAAGTTTTAGAAAATTGCATTCATTTTCTAATGAAAAGGCGGCGTTGAGCTTCAACGAATCCGGATGCGCCACTTGTCAGCAATCGTTTATACTCTGGCTTACTACTACCTCTGGCTTACTATTCTTCCACTCCCTGGCGTATGATGGTTCGCAGTTCCTGACATAGTCCTTGGATCGAAATTGTTAATAGCATAACCCGAATGAGTTGGTCATGGATCAAATTAACCTTTTTCCTCGGTAGAGAGTCTTCTTAGCATTGCAATACCCCTTCGTAAAAAGGCTGGAAGTCTGACCTAACCCTACACCAGCGTTCCAACTGAGAAGAATCCGTCGGTTTGACGATTTGATTGCGCATGCGCAATGGGCGAAAGTATAGTCTGGTCTGAAAATCTAGATCTCTTAACGGTCGTTAGTAGCAATTCCAAAGGTTTACCCAGAGAAATTTTATTTAGAGTACAGGTTTAAAACATAAAGTCACTGCATAATAAAGTCTCTTAATTATAACTGCGATTCCCGACAAGAGCGATGGAGGCGATAATGGGTACTTTGCGATCAGTGGGGGTCGGAGAAGGAGGGATGGATGGAAAGAAGTATTTGCTCAAAAAGCATTGATGCAAGCCTGCGACAGCGAAGTCTAACCTGAGATAAAGCTACAATTGCGAACCGAAAAGCATAGAGGCACTGCACTTTTGTAACAACTCCTAATGGTTAAAGAAGGTAATAATAAAAAGAAGAATCTTACAGGGTGTCCCGTAAGTCACGGGAAGTAACGGGAAAGAAAGAGTAACAGAAATTTTCATATGAACCATGGTCAGATTCCGCACAAACAAACATGAAATTTAAGTTTTTAATTAAGTCACAGTTTTTGTTGTATAAGAAACTTTCAATTGTACTATCATAAAGTAGACAAAATTCCCTTCGAGAAATATAGTTTGGCTTGACAAAATCCATTATAAAGGCACTTTCGAGAAAAGGACCGATAGAAAAAGTTTTATTTTATATTTTCAAATCACACTTTACTTGTGGGTGTTTTCTCAGACCCCTGCTGTGCTACAGATGCCCCACTTCTAGGAAAACTTTTACTTTTATTAAGGTTTAATTTTTAAATAAGATGTCGAGGTTTCTTTTAAGATTGGTTTAGAAGTGGCTCCTGTTTTGCCAAAAAGTATGTTGTAAAATTAGGTTTCCACGACAAAGAAGTGTTTTGAGAATGAAATTTATTAAATTAAGTTTATTTCTAGTCGATAAAATAACACAGAAATAACGGATAAAAAGCTTCAATTTGAAATTAAACAAACTTATAACACAAAAAATTTGTATAAAAGCAAATACAATTCTGAAATTAAATATGAAATGAAATTGTCCTTGAAAATAAAAATAGAATGAATATTGACAAATTAAAATAAATAATGCTGAAATATTTTAAAGAAGAAAATAATTTTGCCACAGCATAAAAAAAATAATTTACAAAACATACTTAAAATAAAAAAGGAAGAGAATAAAATAGGGACAGAGGCTGTTGCAAAGAGGAAAAATAAAGTATTGCGTAAAAAATATGCTCGAAGAAAAATGAGTCGAGAATTTTGATGGTTATACAGCTTGAAATGCACGAAATAATTGAAGTAATACTATCAATAATAAACAGGCGTTTAAAGTTTCTGGCTGGAAGAAAAACTATAAATTACAAAAGTAATCAATGCTTAAACGATGGAAAAACGTGAGAGATTGGAAGGTCCAGACGTGGAATTGAAGGGCTGTATTAGATCTGATATAGTTTATTGGGGTTTGGATAGAGTTCAACATAAGGAAGCATATGGGCAACTATTTTTAGTGTTTATAGCAAAGTTTTGCTAAATGTTATTGATATTATGGGGGGAGGGAAGAAGGAGGCGATTGGCTAAATTGTGATAGTAGTGAAGTTGAGAGCACGAATTACAGTTGGTCTCCGCGGGAAGTTAGGCCATTTTAAATGGGCTATTGTAAAACACATGTAAAAAATAACTAAAACTTTTATTTTATTATTATTATTATATTAATTATAGGCAATTTTTGTACATTAAAAATAATTCAGAAATTTATATATTTTATTATCGACCTTACTCTACAGGTTCATTTCAGACTGTGCCATTGTTTTTTTTTATTTTATGACAAACCTATCTTGATTTTCGGTAAACATTTTCATTTTCTTGGAGAAATTCTTTGAAATGGGCAACAGTACGGCCAGCAGTTTCATTGGCGAATAAAAATAAAATAAAATTCAGAAGTTAAGAATTAAATATTATTCGAGTCATAACCCTTAATTGGCTATAGAGTCTCTGAGATTCATCCTATTTTAAAGATGTAGGATACATAATAAAATGGGAGATCTGGCTTGGACCTTCAGTAACCTCCTGTCTACGTGAGAAGTATGGGATTTAATATGGGAATTTAATGTTTCGTTCATCAACCTTAGACGAAGTTGACAAAGATAACACAGTTTGCTTTTATTAAAAAATAACCTGTTAATAAATTGGTTTTTAAGTCAAATGATTTCAAAAACAGGCCCGGATATTTCAGCTGACCGGAACTTCATGTACAAAAAATAACACTGTTTTCGCAGATGATTTTTTAATTAGAAATTAGGCAATGCATTTAGAATATAAATATTATGGCCACAAGACATCCAATCGTGTCTAACGAATTCTGTGCCTTTTTCAAAATCAATTTTTCACTATTACATAACTTTCACTTACCAGGCTACTTAAAATAAATTAATTTTTTCTATTTAATTTTCATGGAAACATTTATTTTTCGTTAAATAATATGATATTAGAAATTATTAACTATAACAATCACTTAAATTTATTTGTTTTTCGCCAGTCTGTATTACCTTCTATGGTTTTATATCACAATATCATAAATCTTTTGCTTTCCAACTATATATTATACATCTATGGTATATTACTACTCTTATTTTCGGAAATTTCGTATTCAACCTGGGAAAAATATTTCTCCTTTTTTTCTCATTTAGTTAATTATCAAACTCCTTCAAAGATTATATTTATTAATTTTTTGTTACTACTAACAATTAGAGATGGATAATTATTTCAAATAAAAAAAAAATTAAAGATACTTTCGAGGAAGGCGTATTGAAAGTTCGGTACTTAAGCCCTATCAGACTATTTCAATGAGGATAAAATCTAGCTGATATTAAATACCATTTAATTATACATTGATATAACGGGTGTGATCAAAATAGTTGGAGCTTAATTGCGAAAAAATTATAAAAATGTGTAAAATCGATTATATAAAGTGACGGTTCTGATTAGCCGATTTTGGCAAAAAAAGTTTCCGTAACATCATAGGCCTACCTTAAATACGTTATTTCAGTTTCGTACAACGTTTTTGAACGCCTATTTCCGCTGAAAACTCGGATTCTTTCCTTTACTAGATATTTCATATATAGGTAATTGAAAGTAAAAAAAAAAATATGGAGTCATTTTGAGCAAAATAATGGTACGTTCTGTGCCTTAGTACATTAACGTATCTTCTTTTTTTTTTAACTATTAATTTATTGAGCAATATTACATTCTGTCTCAGCAGGGGCAATGGTAATGGTGATAAAAGAAATCATTCATACCATATTTACAAAAAATGAAATAATGACAAAATAAGAAGTAAACTTAATACAAGAAATAATAAATAAACTTATATAAAATAAACGTAACATATTAAACGCAGGCACACTTATATACACTGTTTACAATCAGCCTGGGGGAATGCCAGGCCTGTTCTCCCACTCAAGGATGGAAAAGCGTGACTCCAGGATATCCCAGCGCTTCTCAATCAGTCGCGTCACTGGCATTGAAAACCAGTGTAGACTGAGCGAGAGCGATATAGTCACAGATATACAGAACTTGAATGGAGAATTTGGCCATTGCCAGAACTCCAATATACATATTTATAAAAGGTCTCGGGGCCACTGCCGTTTCAACCTTCGAAAAGGATTGTTGGGATGGGTGGAGCTGGATAGGGATTGGGCTAAGGGATTAGGATGATGAGCAAGGTTCTGTTGAAATTTAGAGAATTTGGATGGAATGAGGTCTAAATAAAATAAAACAAAAACGTATCTAAATTCACACCCAATTCCGATCCCGCAAAAAAAAAAAAAAGTATTTCTTTGTTCCCCAGTGTAATAGGTAAGCCAGCTAGATAAAGCTTAATAAGGCTTTAAATTAGTTTTTAAAAAAAAAGGTCGAGCATTACGTAGGTACGACCTAAGCCAGCGTCGGAGTACACGTGTATGGAATGAGCTTTCCTCAATGTAGTAATTAATAAAATCCCTATTGGATATGTTTGCTCTCACAACAGATTACCATCCGGCGGAGGTTGATGATGGGATCATATCCCGATAAAACTGGGTTGAAGGGGAATGGGGAGGGGGTTTGGGAACCTTAGCCGCTGTTATCAGTCTAAACCTCAGCTTTACAAAACAAACCTATCCCTCCCTGCTACATTTATTATTCAAACCGGATCGAAAACGGCTCTCTTCCATTTTCCCCTCATCGTTTATATTCATTATCTGCCCCTAAAATATTTTATGAGCGGTCTTATTTTAGCAGTATCGCCATTTTTAATAGTTTCGAAAAGAAAAAGTATATTTTTACTAAAATTATGATGCGATACGATCTATAATAAAATATAAACATAGAAATATTATAAGTAATAGAAACATGATTACTAGCATCGAAACTCGTGATTTCAAGCGAATAATAATAATCCAGAAATACGATACCGATACCTTACATACCTTATTCAAATAAACGAAAAATTCAGATTCCAACATTAACGCTCAACTACCAGCTAATTAGCTCGTGCTGTAAATAATATAACTGAAAACTTTAATCATAAAAACATGCCGACATGTTCCTTATTGATATTGAAAAAGCATTCGATACTGTAGCATTCGTACCACCCACACTCTAAACGTACTGATATTTAAATTAATTAACCTTAATATATAAAGATATCTAGCATTACTCATATAGTCATTTTTATTACGGGTCTCCCTCAAGGATCCTACCTTAGTCCAATATTATTTAATTTATTCATAAACGGCTTTCCAAACAAAATTCACAAAAACTCTGACGATGATACAGAGTTATTATCTACCTCTTGCCGAATAGACGCCATAATCAATAGATCAAATGATGCATTTAAGAAAAAAAAATTTTTTGTAACATTTTTTGAGAAGAAATTAATATTTGTATTTCATTCTTTTTATTTTCATAAGCATTTGTTAATAATTATTAGCGCTGATAAATAGTTTTGTTTATTTTTAAGAAGGATTATTTTTTTTTTTTTACATCATAATAAAACAATGCTTTTTTTATCTCTTATAATTCTGCAATGAATTTTCATTTCACCTATGTTCATTTTATTCCTATGGAAATGCGGGCGTGAATAAGGATTCTAAATTATCGACTCCTTACTTTTCGTAACATATAATATTAAAAATGGGGACATAGACAAAACTGAAGAGACCCATCATTTTTCCAAAAAGACTCCCCCCTCCAAACATAATCTTAAATGATGATTGAATTCGTTTTGCCAAAAACGTGAAATGCTTAGGAGTAACGCTCGACATTAAACTCCTATTCAACCAGCATATCTATTTAAAATTAGAAAAGGGTGTACAACATGTTTCCATATTTTATTAAAATGTACAAATCATCTCCCACAAATAAATTAATTTTATATAAATCAATTCCAAGGCAAATCTTAGCAAATGCCTGTCCCGTGTTGAGTTTCATGTTGACTTTCACGAATGCAACACAAACCCGTTATATGGGAACAATGGTTTAGCCGACCAAGATCGGGGCATGGCTGAGCCTATAGTGGACATGGTACATGGTACATGGTACATTTGTGCCCTAAGGTATCGATATCTTCTATTGTTGTCGGTTATAATCTGATATCATAACGTGTGATAACGTGTGTCATCTTCGGCTTAATAATGGGAATTTTCGTGCGGCGATAAAAAAAGAAAAAAAAATTAAATTTAATAACTCATTTGTTTATTTGTTACTTTTATTCCTATTTATTTCTTATCTAAAGTGTTTGCCTCAATTTTTTGTTTTTACTCGATTTAGTTTTACAATATTTTGTGATTTTTTTTCAATATTCAGCTCTGCAGTCAAATGTAAGCTCTTCAATTATTTTATATAATGGTTACTTTTTTCTTTCTAGCAATTCTGTACTTACTTTTAATGTACTTTTGATTTCCATCTTAATTGCATCTTGTTCCTTGTAGCTCTATCCTTGTAATATGGGCCGAAACGTTGCCATTCAATAAAGAGTATTTTTTACCGTCACCCTGGCCATCCTCTTTATTAATAACTGTTTTTTTGGAGAAAAAAAAAATCCTTTAATTCAGAAAGTGATAGCTTGGGCTTTAATAAAAATATAATTTAATTTATGTTATGCGGAAATCGCGGCACACCTTCGAAAATCACTGCTGTAGACCTCAGATTCGAGGAAATGCCTCGAATAATTTCGTTGAATATGAAAAAAATCTTTTAATATCAGGGGCAAACATTAATAAAAATATTTATATGAAAAATGCCTAAATTCACAGGCCATCAAAGGGAGGCCGCTTTAAAATTCCAGCGGTGGAGGGGCCTAAGAAGGCAGACTGGCATAATGAGACGGCTGGCTGGTGCAGTTTTTGCATACTGATACCCCCCTCCTACTTCCACAGCACCGGGTAGCGGAATTTCATCAGACCAATCGCCTGAGCCGTTCCTAATTTGCATTCAGCCGTTGGCCAATGGGAATTATCCTCTTCAAATTGTAATTTCTCGACGCCATGCTCCTATTGCACACGGAATTACACGCATGGGGTGCAAATGAGCGCTGTCCGCCCTTCCCTAATCGGTCCTTTAAAGGCCCGCAAATTGGCTGAGACCGCACGTTACAGATGAATATAGTGCAGAATTAACTTTTTTCATTTTTTTTTTCGAATTTCATAGCTAAGGTGGCTAATTTAACTTAGAATTTTCAATGAAAAAACATTTGTAATAATTGAGTCACCGGGTATATGGAAATTATGTTGATGATGGAAGTTTTCGCTTATCCGTAAAAGGCAATTTAAATCAAAGTACGAAGTTCTGGTTATTCCACAACATCGGCTTTGCTAAAAATTACTTGAAATCTTTATTCCTCCGTAGACCAATAGAAAATCACAATCCTTATCCTCTTTAATATTTCAAAAGCCTTTGACTCAGTTGATCATATTATTCTCCTCTCCAAACTTCACGACACATCCTATCTATTGGGTTGTCCGAAAATAAATGCAAGTTTATGGTTTTAAAATAAAATAAATGATACGGAACTACTTTTATTGATCAAAATACACTTCATTGATCTCGATACATTTCTGCCAATGTGTTGGTAACTTTTCCATTCCCGTTGGATTGAATCGTTTTAATTAGCAAATTCTGAAAATTCATTTTATAACAAATTTTAATAAATAAAATTTTACCTTTAAAAAATCGGCCAGGTATAAAAAAAAAAGTGGTAGCCCAAAGGCGAGAGGTCTGGGGAGTAGGACGGGAGAGGCAATGTCTTGTTTCGGCAAAGAAGTGACGAGCAAAGTTCACAACTAATATTTTTTTGAATGTCGTTTAATTTATGAGGAACCCAAGTTTCAAGCTTTTTTATCTTTCCAATTGCGTTGGGGTGATCAGCGATGGTCGATTTGCTAATTGAGAGTTTCTCTGCAAAATTCTCGAACAGTTGTTCTGGGATTTTCTTCGACTAAAGTTCGCAGAACATCGTCTTCAAGGAAAGAATTCCTTCCATGATCATTTTTGTCTTCAAGGCTGAAGTCAAGTTAAACTATCGTTGAACGGTGAACTAACTCGCACTGCCATCGCTCTGGACTTCATTAATGTTTCTGGCGGTTTGGGCTCCGTTCCGACCGAATGTAAAGTCATAAAACTAAATTATGCGAAAATCGCGCTTTTATATCTTAGTAAAGACTGAATTATTTCCATCTAGTGAAATGCTACATAAGATAAAAAACATTTTTGTTTGGAAGAGGATTAGTAAGTGTTGACACCTATACAAAAGAATGATCCCTCAAGCGTAAACAGTTTGGTGTATAGAGGTTTAGTATAAAGAAAACATGAAATCCTGCATTATTTTCCGGACAACCCAATAATAGGGCCTGGATCCACTCCACTCCCAGTCATTATGCCCAACAAATCTCCCTCATCACGATTACTTCTCTCTCACCGACCTTATTTTACATCTATATAAATGGCCAACCCAAATCTATCCTCCACTCCCAAATCATTTGTACGTAGATTACCTGCAAGTATACTTATCCTTTCACTCTTCCGACAAACACGAGGCGTCTCGAAAGTTCCAAGATGATATTGATAGTACCAACCACCGGGCTTGGGAAAATAAGTTGAACCTGAATCAAGCGAAATATAAGGCTATTCTCATTTGTTCAAAACCCTCCCTCGGTGCCCAGCCATATTATCCATTTCCTCAACAACATTCCTATATAGTTCCAAAACTCAATAAAAAGTCTCATAAGTTAATCATTAACAACACTATCAGATTTATTTCAACCAATAATTATTAAGATCCTAACCGAATGGCAACGGACATGGATTAAGCTGGAGAACAACAGACTCAAAATCATTAAATCGACAGACAGTTGCTCAGCCTCATCCTCCAGAACAGAAAAAAAGGAGATATTTATTACTCAGAATTGGACTCAGCCGTTTGACCCATGATTACCTGATGACTAAGAGGGACAAGGAGTTCTCTGTGTCAAATGTGCAAAGTGACACACACAGTGAGACATGTCTTTGAGGTGTGTCCAGAAATGGAAAAATGTGGTGTGCCTCGGCAGTTCATCGAGTCCTTGAGTGATAAGAAACAATATATCAATAGTACCATTAAATCCGTTAGAAATATTGGGATATTTCTGCTAATTTGAATTCGGTTATTTTGCGTCGTATATTTACTATAATTAGTATTATACTGAAATAATTCTGTTTAGTATTTCATTATTTTCATTCCATTCTATTTATTGTTCAAATAACATGGCACCGAAAATTAAT
This sequence comes from Rhaphigaster nebulosa, assembly GCA_948150685.1. Taxonomy (NCBI): domain Eukaryota; kingdom Metazoa; phylum Arthropoda; class Insecta; order Hemiptera; family Pentatomidae; genus Rhaphigaster; species Rhaphigaster nebulosa. Next base: position 43,159,461 of record OX411312.1, on the reverse strand, counting down.
AAAACAACTAGAAGATTCATTTTTTCTTTAGTTATTAAAAAATTAATTAATAAATTGATTTTGTCTACTTATGAGGGCAATAATAACCACTAGCAGTTTTTGGGCCTAGAAACCAAACAACATTTCAACCTTTTTAAAAACAAATCTGTGAACATTTCATTAAATTCAAGCATCAATGATTTTTTAAGCAAGAAATTGTTTGTTACTGCATTTCATATAATTAGGAACAAACGTAATTAATAATGTAATCTAAAAAAAAAAATTAAAACTCACCTATCGTAACGTTTAATCTGCAATATAGATTAAAGCTCACATAACGTCACCAAATTAGCTGTTCAATATTGTAACTATCTTCAAACATGGTCCATTTAAAACTCATCTGATTACATTGTCTAAGCAAATCAGAAATATTTTCCTTGTTTTATTCTTTCACTCGTGATTGTTTCAAACAAACAATTAGGAAGGTTTTTTCGGTAGGCGATACTCCAGAAAAAAAAATCCCTGAAGGCTTCCTTATTCTACTCGTTGGGATTGGCTGATTTGAGGAGCTCGGGGCTTGTTACCAGCCACAAATCTCTCAAGACATCTTACCTTTGCAAACCAAATCGCCCTCCCCGGTTCGAGCCTTCATTATAATGGAAACATTTGAGACCTCCTCAGAAGAAGAAGAGATCATTCCTTTTATTGCTTTTTTAGTGCGCTTCTAAAAGCGGATAGGGAGCTCCGGTGCGAGTCCATCCTCTCCCCCCCTCTCCTCACCTCCTTCTCCTCATACATTTATTCATTGTATTAAATTTTCTTAATCCAATTGTATAAAGCTATGGAAAGATTTATCGTTAACCATTAAAATAGCTTGGTTAATAACGTTTGTAAAAGTGAATCAATGGCTAAAATGTGGAATTATTCACAAATTACCACAGTAAAAATGTAATATACTCATAAGGGGCCCTATTTAATAATTTATTTTGTATATATATATATATATATATATATATATATATATATATATATTATATATGTATAAAAGTGAATATAATATATATATATAAAAGTGAATATATATATACATATAAATTCAGCCTGCGTATGTTTTGTGTTAGCAAAACTCGAAAAATAGCCGGTCGGTTTTGAGACGGTTTGCACAATCATTTAGAAAGTTTATATACATTAAAATTTTCAGAATGCTCCCCTTAAGAGCAGAAATGGGGAAAAACCATTAAAAAATAGGTAATTTGGAATCGTTGTCATGACAACTTCAAGGATGTGAAACCAATTTCAATACGAAAACAATTGAATGGTTTTATTGTATGAAAGCGTCATTTGTTAATAAAAAAGGAGATTAAGGAAAAAGTGTAAAAAAAAAAAAAAGAAAAAAAAAAAAGTGAAGCTTTAATGCCGTTTTGACAAATTTATTATCATTTTGATTCTGTTCCCAAAAAATGTCTAAATGAAATGAGACGAATTCTCATACCGAGAAAAATGTTCACCCCTTTGGCTTTGGAATATTTACGGTCAAAATTGTTTATTGGTAACCGGTTGTTTCGTTGAAAGTTCTGGTAGTCCCCTCTCTATAAGAGTTCTAATAATTGAAGCACAGAAATGCAAATAAGTGCCTCTAGAAATTTTTTCAGAATTCAAGTTTCAACTTGAAAAATATTAAATATGACAGTTAAAAAAACCTTTTTTTTCTGATAGCCTTTTGTTGTATAAGTAATATTACTAGCTTTACAATAAAAAAAATATTTTATTTCTTCCTTTTCATTCATTCCACATAGCCACGGCAAAGCAAGTCGGGGTATTGAATTGGATGATCTGTTTCCTCGATAAATCTATGTTCTCTATAATAATTTTATTTATTTTCCCATTTATTTCATATATCAATAAATATGATGAAATGTGCTAGATATAATCAATGTGTTAAAAATAAAATTAAAATAAAAGTTAAACTTAAATCTTTTATTTCTTTTTTACTTCCTTGTACGCAGTAAAGGAAGTATTGTAATCGCGAAAATTTTCGGTTTTCAGTTTTCAACGAAAATATCCATTTTGACCATCCCTGAATCCGTTTTGACTAGTTTCGTCGTGGCGTCTGTACGTACGTATCTCGCTTAACTCAAAAACGGTTAGCCGTAGAAAATTGAAATTTCGTATTTAGGATTATTAGATAATCTAGTTGTGAAGCTCTCTTTTTGGTCATTGTATGATTACCGGAAGTGGTACTTTACTTAAAGGTCATTACTGATTTTCATCAAAAATTATATTAAAATATTATGCAAAACTTCTCAAATTTGGTATTTAAGACTCAGATATTAATATAAACTTTAATATAAATTTTGGTAAACATTGGCAAACCGTAAGTTGTACTTTACTTGAAGGTCATATTAGACTTACATCAAAAAGTATATTAAAATATAATGTAAAACATCTTACATTTGGTAAATTAGACTTTTATATCAATATAAGTAATTTAATAGATTTTGGCTGAAATTGAAGATCCGAAAGGGGTACTTCATTTGAAGGTCATAAGAAACTTACATCAAAAGGTATATTGAAATTTATTACAGAGATCATATGTTTCGGTGATAAAGGTTATAAACGAAATTATTTTTCCTCTCTAATTACATAATTTTATTACTTGTTTTAAGTGTTAAAATTTATTGTAAAATACTGGTTTTCCACCCCATTTGTGAGATGAACAAGTCTGCAGCAGGAGAATAAGATATAAGTTAAGTGGGTTTTTTCCGCTTAAAATGTCGAAACTGTCGATTTCTAATGCTTTATCTAGTGATATTGACAATTTAAATGTTGTCAAGGAACACGAAGAAATCTCTTGGAAATTTCAGTTATCATGAGACCTCCAGAAACCAGAGTAGGTCTGTGTTTGTGTGTGTGTGTGTGTGTGTGTCAATAGATGGATGTAGCAACGCCGTGTATCGTTTTTGAGATACTGCAATCTTCGGAAAGTAGTAACCAAATTCAGGATTACTTTTTGAGCCAGCGATTTATAGTTTAATAGGCATACAAGGAAGTCATGTCTTGTGCACATCAGATATTTTTTTAAGTAGTTTGTAAAAGTTTTATACGAACTTTACAGAATGATGAATGATGGTTAGGAAAGATAAGAAAAACAGTTCTGTCTTCTGTGACTCGCATTATCTATTATAAGTTAAACGTAAAAATTCTTTAATTCTCGCAATTCTTTTAGTTCTAAATCTACACGTGTCTCTTAGATTTTTAAGAAACTTTCTTAAGTGAATCTAGGCCTTAAAATATTCGACCGTCTAGGAATGGCCGTCAAAGCGCCCAGGAGCCCCACCAAAAAACGGCATTTAATCGTATGGTATTTGCTTTCCATATTTTTATTTTGAATTAAAAATAAATTTAACAAAACGAACCGCTGGAGATAAAACAAATTGTAAGTCAATATTATTTATTTTTTCTTCCTCTCTTTACGTATCAAAGGTTTTAAAGAACCACGTACATTTAACGATGACTGAACTGCTGCAGAAAAAAACGTAAACTTAACAATAATATTGTATTTATTTCCCATGTTTTTTTGAAAAATATAATTTTTGTAATAAACAAAACAGTAGACAAAGAAAATTAATTAAATACATGTCGTCGGTCAGAATGTGAAACAACGTAGCTTTGTAAATCCCAACTTTTTAACAGAGACAAAAAAACGATTAAAACATTAAGTGTTCATCATATTGAAAAATATTTTATTTTAGTAGTAAGTAAAAGTAATAAGCTATCAAATAAAAAAAAAATAATAATTAATATTGTGCGGGTAAAAGTTATGAAAAAATAAAACAATAAAATAGTCCTAAATCAAAATGTTTTATACTTTTATGCGGTTTTACATTGTGACATCTGGTTGTAGCATTCGTTATTTTATCAAAATTAAATCTTTCCTATATTTCTATGTTTGAACAGTAAATAAACTGCAAGTCAATGGTTTTTCTCTCCTTTTCCTCCTCCCCTAATGTCTTCACTTCTAAAAAGTTGTTAAGGATTTTTTTTTAAATTTAAAAGTTCTTATCGTAATTATTTTTTATTAAATAACAAAGATATTTATAGATTATTTTATTTCTTTTTAAAATGGAATGTTCCTTTATTTATAATAGTCAGTGATAAAAAGGATTAAAAACACGAGCTTGAAGAGTGAATAGGATTTTATGAAAATTCACATTATTTTTTGAACTTCTAATAATAACTTCTAAACACACCTACGGATTTCAAAGATTAAACACGTGTTTAAAGTAAACTGTAACGAATAAAACAAATACCAAAGCATTTATTTTCTGAATTGCACTTCATACTCAAAAATCCGTTCAAAAAATAGAAAAAACGATTGTGGGTTTTTTCTCCCAAAAACTTGTTTCTTCTGATTCTAGAAAAAAAAATTTCTACAATTTTTTTTAAATATCTTACGTTATGGTGAAAAGTTTTGCAAATCTGGGGCTCCTGCAGTGTACATGGGAAGCAGTGGTGGGGAATCCAAATTTGAGCTCTGACGTTTTAACCCCCAAAATCACTATTTCGAAGGCGTTTTTGATGTTTTTAGTGTTCTTACCAAGCTTAATACTTGAACATTTTGATGGCTTATTTTTTATTTGTTTTATTCATTTTTATTATTTATTTTTTTTAAGAGACGTTTTGGTATTAAACCCATTTTTCTATCTTGATAGAATCAGAAAAATAAAACAAAATGTTTTTTGCAAACTTCTCGATTTTTTTCGGAGCGCGTTGGCGGTTATCTCATACATAGTCCAATCATTTAAAGCCTAGATACTCCTAAAAAGGTTTCATCAAAATCTAGGAGACACGTGTGGGATCCTCTCCTTGTTAGATTTTTTATTTATTCAAGTTTAAATTTAATTAACTTCCAGCATTTGTTGAAGTGTGGCTTTTGTTGAAAAACAAAACAAATAATGATAAATAATCAGCTGTTTTAATTGGGCAGTCTTTGGAAAGTATTAATGGTGAGGAGAGTTCGACGTCTCCCCTTCTCTCAGTTTTAATTTTATTTAAGAGAACTTTTGGTAATTGGAACCCATCGTCTTCTTTATCTTCGATAGCAGGGGGTTCGTCTTAAAAACTTAAGAAATCTGCGAGTCAAATTACACTGCCTTAATGCCTTTGTTCTGTTGCCTAGATGCCTAGATGCCTAGAAGATGCATGCATATATCATATTCAACTCTGAATCATAAAAATATGACGTTTTAAACAGCTCAGAAATAAATCATATATTTTGGCATAACTGAAAAGACAAGAAATAGGTTTTATTAATCAAAAATATCAAAAAGCTCGCTCGATATTTAAAATACTGTCATACTTAAGTACCATCAAATATATAAAATGAACTTGATTATCCTAAGATCAAATAATTTTGCTGAATAAAAGTACATTGCACTTAACCGTATTGGCATGAAGGGGAGGGGAAGGGTTACCTTGGCAACTAAACGACGTTAAAAAGCTAATTGTAAATTGTTCCCATTTTTTTTTTTGCGATTTTAATCCTCTCTTCAAGTCTCAAATTGCACGAAACATGCTATGTTCAAGTTTACTGACCATTAAGGTTACTGACCATTATGCGATCATTCACATCATCCATTTATTAATTCAAATGAAGGAAACCAGTTCGCAAAGAATCTCTTTGGATTCCGAGGTAATAAAGATGCATCTAAATGGCATAAATCAGAATTTTTTTATTTTGTTGTAAATATTTCTATACAAATCTACGAGCTGTCTCAAAGTCTTCCCGTCTTCGACGTGATGTTTCTAGCTCTCAACGCGCCATTAGAGCAACATATCTCTAGTTTAAGTTCTATTTTCTCTCGTGAATGCAGAGCCGGCCGCATGCAAATTCTCTTAGAGTACTATCATCAAAGCCCAATCATCGGATCCACATTGCGGAATCCCAATCTAGCTGACAAAAAGTCAAAAAATGGAATCTCGAATATTCAAATCAAAATACCTGTAAAAAAACAGAAAATGAGTTATCCAAAACAGAGAAAGTGAGAGAGAGGCGATCTAAATTTGGTAGCTAAAATGTTCGGAACCGACTAGTATTTCCAAATTTAAAGTTAGCACATTTAAGTATTTTTCTTCATAACTGGAATTGAAAAAATAAGATAAAATTTTATGAGTAGAAACAGTCATAAGTCATTGGCTGTAAAGTTAGAATAGGCGATAGTTTTAATTATCAATATTTCCAATAACATCAACGAAGAGTAGAATTTTTTTGTAAAATTTTATTCTACATTTTTTGTAAAAATCTATTCTAAATAAAATAAAATATGTACATCACAAACAGAAATAAAGAGATGGACAATTAGATAATAGAAAAATAAGTAAACAACAAAGATAAAGAAAATTTATGTAAGTAAAAATAAAATAATCTAGAACGCATTCATACCTACATGCAATATTTACAATCTCCACAGGGAACCATGCTTTACCCCCCACATGTGGAAGGAAAAGAAGAGCTCCAGGAGATCTCAGTGCTTCTCACCCAGCTGCGTCATTGGCCTTGAAAGCCAGTGGAGACTGAGAGATGGCACTAGGCTCTAGTGCTGTGGCTCACAGACGCTCAGGACATGAGTGGAGAAGCAGGATTCCAATAAAATATTTACAAAAGGTCTTCCACCCTCTGCCGTTTCAACCTTCGAAGAGGGTTATAGGGACGGTTGAAGCTAGATAGGGATTGTGCTAAGGGGTTAGGGTGATAAGTAAGATTCTGATAATATAAATTAGAATAAAAACAAAATTTCGTGCACACTTCGCACATCCTAATGTTATGCAATCATATTTATTTTATATTTGTAAAAAAAATTGATAATTTTGACATTTTTTGAAGAATCGTCAAACATCACCAAGCAGAAATTTTCTTAAATATTAAAAATTAAAAAAAAAAATGTGGATTTTTATCAAATTACTAAAAATTAGTTAATCCCAACTTTGAAAGTGGATTTATTTAGGAAACAAATGACATTGGGATGACTGCTCTATCATAAATAGAACGACCAAGGCAGGGTTATGTCCCGGTGCATTAGGAACCACTGTGGGGCGACAGTATTCCTTTGATATCTAAAATATCTGTTTTTGATGGAACCGTTGGATGGATTTGAAAACTGAAAAACGAGTTGGATTCAAGACTTTATTTGTTTACTGTCGCTCAATCAAACTTTTTTAAAATTTTCAAAATTTTAAATTTAAAATATTTATTTGAATTTTGTTGAAATGTACACTGTCCCAGAGATGTGTACGAATTATGTACGAATGGGTTGGAGAACGATAAATATCTGGGATTTCAAAACATCATAACACGCATCTTAAACAAGAAAATCTATCAAACTATATTGACAAATAACTTAAACAAGAACTTCTATAAAACTGTGAAAGAAAAAGACCTTCAAACCCCTCAACCAGGCGCTGCAACAATATTTTCGTGATATGTTGATGCTCGAAGTGCCGTATATATATATATATATATATATATATATATATATATATATATATATATATATATATATATATATATAATATGAATATAGATAGATATATTCAAAACTGCATGCAGGACAAGATGACGAATTAAAAAAAAAAAAAAATCATAATTTTTCCTCTTTGAAAATTCATCTTCCTCCCTCTCGCAATTTTTACGGAACTAACATTAATCAGTATCCACCACTGTTGTACAAGAAAATGAGCTTGTAGGTTTGAAGTTGTACATCCAGAATATTTTAGTGGGAGGTTGAAAAACTTACCTAAGAATGCTGATTCCGTGCTTTTTGAGATTCAAAGTTAATTCGAAACGAGCCGTATCTGAACATTTTGTCATAACTCAGCGTGCACACACACTTGTTTATATTAGTGAGCTACATTTTCCACCACTACACACATCTTACGCTGTATTATTATTTTAAAATAATATGTTTTTAAAATAACTTCAATTTATTAATATCGAAAATTGAATATCCAAAACATGCAATAAACAAAGTTCCAATTTTTTTCAGTTTTGAAGATTTTCTTCATTATCAAGTGCTATAAGTAAGCAAGATAAAGGAAATTCATTATCCTGAAAGAATTTGTTTACAATTAAAATTTTAAAAAATATTCTGAAACCTCAAAATAAGATGGATACCTATTTTTTTTAATTTATTGTTATAATATGTTTTGTACTTTCTAATCGGAATATTTTTTTTTACCTTACCTTCCTTTTTGTTTACATGGTCGTACGCAGGGGAGAGTAGAGGGGAAGCCGTGGCCCGCCCCTCTAAAAATTATTGAAACAAATAAAAATAATTAAAATATAAGAGACCTATATATAATAATAATAAATTCTTTATTTATTCCGGGACATATCCCTTTAGAATAATATTACATGTAAAATCAGTAGAGCTTTAGAGCCTTAGAATAGAAAAAAAAAAGAATATGATATTGAGTAAATAATATCATAAATACAAACAAATAGGAAAAAAAATTATAATAAAATAATAATGACATAACTCTTAAATCTTTAAAGATAAATAAACTTGCAATATTAATACATTAAAAATAAATACAGCGAAAGAGAATGAATTTATATTAATAATAAAAGTAAAAATAATGGATTAATACAAAAGTGGATGCAAATTTATTTGAAAATAAGGAGCACCTATTTACAAATCTTTTGTAACTGCATGGACATGAAGTGACTGAATATACGGGATTTAAAGGTGGGAAGAGTATTGGAGCAACGGATGGAAGAAGGAATGGAATTCCATAAGGATGAGGATCAGATAAGAAAAGATCTGTGAAACCTGCGGATTGGCTGTACTAAATCTGAAGACCGAGAAAGGGTATGGCGGGAATGAACAGAGGATTTGAATTGAAGGTCGAAAATGTACGGACGGTGGGATTGGATGACTTGGTAGAGGAAAGATGCCAGGAAGTACTTACGACGGTAGGAAGGGTACTTCCATTCAACTCTTCATAGAATCGGGAGACAGGGGCGTCCCTCGGGATCCCGAAGATAAATCGTACAAAGCAGTTTATCAATCGTTTGATTTTTGGCTCGAGGTCCCCAGAGACGCCCCCGTACACCGTACGGTACAATAGTAGTCAAAATGGAGGAATATTAAGGAGGTAACTAGGAGTTTTCGGGTTTCAAATGGGAATAGATGACGAAGGTAATTTAGTCGCTTTAAGATGGAAAAGGTACGACGAGAAATATCAGAGACATGGTTTTTCCAGGGAAGAGTATATAAATACACAGTATACAAAATATAGATACAAATAGATATACAGAATATAACATAATTTAATAGATATACAAAGTATATCTATGCACAGTTAGTAGTTTGTGTTAAAAGACTGGAAATTTCTTTTATTGATTTAATTAATAATTATAAATATTTCAATTTATACAAAATTATTTGTTTAACATTTTTTTTCTTCTTTTCCAAATATGATAGTTATGTACTAAAAAAATGGAAAGGAATTATTTTAAAGAGCTTTTTTTTAAATTAATTGTTTGGACTATTAAATATAATTTTTTTTCATATAAATCTAGTTATTTTTTTTAATGTGCACAAAATTATTTGTTTTACACTTTTTTCTTCCTTAACAAATGATTATGAATTATAATATTCGAAAGGAAGTATTTGCAAGTGATATTTCTTTTTAAATTTTTTAAATTTTTTTTTTTTCAGCCATTAAATTGAATTTTTTTCTGATAAAAATCTGGTATCTTCTTCTATGGAATATAATATTATTTTTTAATTACTGTTTTCTTTTAAAGTAGTAACTGTTTCAGTTTGATATAGAGTTAGCATTTATGACCGATTTTTTCAGAGAGTCTTCAAAAATATTGATAGAAGTTCTCTCTCTACATTTGATTCTCATTAGGCTCAGTAAATTGTTTAGCACTGTTCGGGAGCGAAATTGAAATTACGATTGAACAAGTTTTCTCCTTTGAAATATAGGGAAATGAGCTGTCGCTTGAAGCGGGGGAAAGTCGGACTCATTTTATATACGATACTGTTTTAATGGCCCGTTGTCAGAAAGTTTTCTAAAGGAGCCGAATCCGGGACCTTTTTAGACTGTAAATATAAACTTTTAGGGTCAACACTTGGCTGTGAGCGAATTTATATCAGAGCAGCAGATGTCTGTTAGTACTTGGGGAGCCCTTTTCTAGGATATCGTGTGACAAAATGTATTTCTCCAATCGCAGGATACTTTTATAGTATTACTAACGATGTAGGTGCGAAGATTGTGTATGGGATTTCCCAACGGTTCCATAGAACTTCAAGAGTACTTCTGCACACCAGGTAGTTTTTTTACATGAACTATTTACTGTCTGCAGCTCATTGTCAAAATCCCTGAATTATTACCAACTAATCACTTCTAATCGTCATACCCTTCATCATTTTCTTAGAATTATTTGGATAATCCTTGCTTAAGTTATAATTATATAAATAATAAAAAAATATCTGATGTGGACAACACATGACTTCCTTGTACGCCTATTAAACTATAAATCGTTGGCTCAAAAAGTGATAATGAATTTGGTTACTAGTTTCCGAAGACCTCAGTATCTCAAAAACAACACTCGGCGTCGCGACATCCATCTATTGACATACGCACAAATAGGGAGGAAAACCAGTATTTTGCACTAAATTTTAACACTTAAAACAAGTAATAAAAATGTTTAATTGGATTGGAAACCAAATTGCGCTTGTAACCTTTATTACCGAAACATATGATTAATGTATTTAATTTAAATATAATTTTTGAGGTAAGCTTATTATGACCTTCAAGTAAAGTACCGTTTTCGGCTCACCAATTTTAACCAAAATATAGTAAATACATTCACATCAATATTAAGTCCTATTTACCAAATTTGAGATGTTTTACATTATATTTTAATATATTTTTGATGAAAGTCTAATATGACTTTCAAGTAAAGTACCGCTTCCGGTTTTCCAATTTAGACCGAAATCTGATATGTTATTTAGATCAATATATAAGTTATAAATAACAAATTTGAGAAGTTTTGCAAAGTATTTTAATATAATTTTTGATGGAAATCAATTATGACCTTCAAGTAAAGTACCACTTCCGGTGATTAAGCAGTGACCAAAAAGGGAGGTTCACAACTAGACTTTACAATAATCCTAAATAAGAAATTTCAACTTTCTACGGCTAACGGTTTTTGAGTTACGCGAAATACGAACGAACGTACGAACGTACGTACGTACAGACGCCACGACGAAACTAGTCAAAATTAGGGATGATCAAAATGGATATTTCCGTTGAAATATGAAGACCGAAAATTTTCGCGATTACAATACTTCCTTTACTTTGTACAAGGAAGTAAAAATAACTAAATTTATATGAAATTAAAATTATATTTAACATCCCCAAACAATTATAAAAAAAAAAAAAATTCGCTTGAAAATAATTCCTTTCCAATATTCTAGTACATAATTATTTAGAAAAGAAGAAAAAAAGGTAAAACAAATAATTTTGTACAAATTGAAATATTTATTATTATTAATTAATAACAAATCCATAAAAGAAAGTTCTAGTCTTTTAATACAAACTACCTACCAACTATCGGTAAATGTGTTTGTATATATAAAGGAAGGTACAGCAAAAAAAATATTCCGATTAGAAAGTACAAAACATCTTTTTGCAATAAATTAAAATAATTAGGTATCCATCCTATTTTGAGGTTTCAGAATATTTATAAAAATTTTAATTGTAAATAAATTCTTTCAGGATAATGAATTTCCGTAGTCTTGCTTACTTATGTATTGCACTTGATAATGACGAAAACCTTAAAAATCGGAGGAAAAAAAAATTGGAACTTTGTTTATAGCATGTTTTGAACATTAATAAATTGAAGTTATTTTTAAAAAATATTATTTTTCTGTCAAACAAAGAAAGATACATGAAAAAATAAGTATTAATTTAAACAAGCTTTTTATAAGTTAGTAGTCGTCAACAGATAACGTTTAATTTTTCTTGAAAACAGATATCATCAAGAGGCTTCCTTATTTGAGATGTAATTAATATACCTCCTTCTAGATTTCGATGAATTGCATCTCGTGTAATATATTTTTTATTCATAGAATCCTCAATGTCTTTGCATAGGTTTAACACGTATTATATGTTTATATTAAATAAATTGCTTAAATAAATGCTGCTAAGAAGTTAGGACTTGCGGCTAGCAACCAGAATATCAAACACTTGATTGCTTTGTCCATATTGGTCCCCCCACTCATTTGAACGAATTGATCAGTTTGTGTCCCTGGGGTCACAGGTTAATGCTGATAATGACGTATCATAGTATTAATAGTATCAGCCAATGGATGATATTTTGGACTACGTCGGCATCTGGAGGATAGTTCTCTATCCTGAGCTACAAAAACTAGGCTCTACAATATACTGATCGGAGCCCATGTTTCTTACCTACGGGTCAGAAACATGGGCCTTCTCGAAGTCTGATGAAAGGGATCGCCTAACATTTGAGAGGAAAATCCTGAGACGCAATTACGGTCCACTAAAAATTAGATCAGCATGGAGAGGGTCGACAGAGAGGTATATTCTCTGCTTAATGAGTTAGAAGTGGTAAGAGCTGTAAGGCTCAGCAAACTGCGATGGGCAGGTCATGTCGTCAGGATGGGACCCAAGGAAATCCCAAGAAAACTTTAGATGGGTGGAAGAGAGGGCACAAGAACCCTGTTCGGAGTTCGGAATTGGAGGACGGCTGCACTTGAGCCATTGAGTAGGCGGAAGGTGCTTGAGGAGGCCAGGACCCAGTAATAGGTTGTCGCCCCGATGGAAGAAGAAGAACATTAAATAAATATTAGATTTATTTTTTCCCCCCCGCCACCCACCATCTGTAAAAAAAGCCCTGTAAGTATTACAGTAATTAGCATATCATTTTCGGATTTATGACTGCAAAATACTTCATATACTCCGTCATATGAAATACTTCATATTTTCATCAATGTTTAACTTTAAAAAAGGTTAAATTTGTTGACCTGCTATTAATTCAGGGGGGTGACGAATTCACTATGGTAAAAAAAAAAAATCAAAATAATGGATCATCAAGGTAGTTGAGGAACCACATACGTAAGACCAAATTTAATATAGTTTCTCTACTACAACTGGAAAAAGTTCGTTGACTAGTTATGAAGTAAGTAATATTGTCTCTATAAGATTAGAATATCAACTTCGAGGTCAATATTCCTCAAATATTTTAGATGTTTCTCTTCTATTAGAACTCCGTAAACAGCTATATACAGTTGGATAATGTTTTCCTTTCATTACTACCAGGTCCTTCACTTCTTTCGCTTTTCCTCTGGGGGCAGATTATTTTCTCAGCTCAGGCTTCGTTTCTTGTTTTCGTTCCATCACCATTGTGGATGGCAACTGCCAGGTAACAATGGAGGTGAAAAGAAACGGAGCGAAAAGGAATAAGAGTGTATCTTTTTCTTACTTTATTAAACAATTGGACACGGAATAAAAATAGTGCTTGGCGCCTTTTAAATAAGAGCTTATATATTCACTGATTCGTTGACGTTGAGCTAATTTATTTATTTTATTTTTTTAATAAGAGAAGATGGGGTAAGTATGAAGAAAGGGAAAAGATGAGGAGTTCATTATTTCTTATAACAAATCACAGATAGCAAGATGTCCTTGCCGGCGTAAGGTATGTACAGTGGCGGACAATGTAACTCACTACTATAAACAAGTATTTTCGCACGTTAAGTTTTGACAAAAAGTTCAAATACAGTATATTTTCAAGTAATTTTTGAGTCTCGAAACGCAAGGATTCAGCATTCTAAGGTAAGTTTTTAAGCTTTCCCGCTAAAATATTATTAAGGTACAACTTCAAACATACAAACTCATAGAAAGCCCGTTTATTTGACAAAAGTTGTAGATACATATTATGGATAAATGTTAGTTCAGTGAAAATGGCGAGAGGGGAGAAAGACGAATTTTCAACGGGGAAAGACGATGAATATATTTTTAATTCGTCATCCTTACTCAAGATGCTTTTATGTGTGTATATGTATATATATGTATATATATATATATATATATATATATACATATATATATATATATATATATATATATCTTATTTTCCATTCTAGGCGTGAGAGGAGTTTTATGGTCTTTTCCTTTCATAGTTTTATAGAAGTTTTTGTTATTGTTAAGTTATTTGTAAACATAGTTTGATAAATGTTCTTGTTTAAGATGCGTGTTATGATGTTCTAACATCCCAGGTCTTAATCTTACCCCAATCCATCCGTCATCTTTCCCCTGCTGCAGGGTAAAAAATTACAATTTTTAAAAAAATAAGTGTTTCGTTACTTTAAAGATGAAAGAGGCAATTAAACTCATGGTATTAAGTAAGATATTGAAGAAGTTCTCATAAAATTTTCAGCTCTGCCGGGCACCCAGATTCCATCATCGAAGGGCGCCAAAAAACAATTAAAAAAAAACTGGAAATATCAAAGGGAAGATTAAAAAATCCCTTTTTATCAAGTTTACTGAAAGAAAATACAGTTTAATAAAGAATGAAAGATAAATATAACTGAAAGAAGAAATAAAAATGGAATATGGCAGTAAAGGGGATCTGATGGCCTAATGTTTTTATCACACCATGTTATCCCCTTTGTTTGATTTAGGACATTCTAAAACCGAGCAAACTGAAGTAGAAGAAACCACGCTACTAGCGCAGCAACATAGCTTCTCTCTCACCAACTTCACCACTTTCCCCCATCGTCCCTCTTCTGACAGAGCCTTTTTCTTAACTATTCCACAAAGGTTTTTGTTTTTAATGTCGTCTTTGCATAGATCGGGGTAATCACTTTGCCCCATTTTAGTAGTGAGAGCAAACAATCTACCTTATTTACACTGTTTAATCAGTAGTATACAAGGTATCAGTACTATATAAGGTAATATACATAGAAAAATGTTTCTAAAATATTCCACAAAATTATAGATTTTGGATCAGCCTAATATTGTAGGTACTCTGTTATACTCTTTGATCTGTGGTTTTTATGTCGGTCACATTGACCATTGTTTTACCGATAGACGGTGGTAGCTTCAAGCTTACATTTTCCTGCTTAATTATTATCTTTATCTATAGATAAAATTATTATCTTTTAAATTTTTAAACTTCAGACATAAAATTAGAAGAAGCGAATGTCGTCGATGATCATGGCCTCTCGTGGACCTTTTTTTCTCTTACCACGGGCAATAAATGTCAAGATGGCGTACTTTTCCACTGTTCGCACCCATGCGCAACTAATTCAGTTTCGGCACTGCCTATAACTCTCACGATACAAACCTATACTTAAAAAAGTTCATGAGCTTATGAACATAATGTTCATCGTCTTGGAGGAGGTGTTTGCGGTTTTCTGGTATTTCCCGGCAAAATTTGAATTACACTGCGTTTCAGTTACACGTTAATAAATCAGAATATGTATTAATTTTATGTTATAGGGTGAAAAAGGGATAAATAAATCAATTATGAAAAGATTAAAAAAATAAAATTTATTAACAAGTATATTATTAAAAGTTTCCAAAATAAAATTCCCCTCAATACTTGAAAAAGTCGTAATGAACTAAACAGGCATCACACAATCATCCCTAAACAGCAAATAAAAATGTGCACAAAACTAATAATCCCATTGAAAATTATTTTTCATCGACTAAAATCAGTACAACTACATATACGATATAAAGGAATATAACAATATATACATTCATTGATAAAAAAAAAAAAAGTTTAGTTAAAAAATATTAAACAAATATTTTTTCGCAAATGAAAACGTATAAAAACGAGTAAGTAAATTATATATAAAATTAAAAATATCTACACTTAAGAAGCTCACGCCGAATCAAAAGTGGTGTTTTTTAAAACAATGTAGAAAAGTGTGAAACATTTACCGAAAAGTATGGCGAAATGATTATTAGGTGATAGAAAAAAATTAAAACGCGCTAAAATTATAAAATATTGTAATTGAATATCTAGTAAAATATTGAAATATTTGAAATAAAATATTGAATATCATATAAAACATAGTAAATATTTTTAATTCTTCAGTTTACTTACTCGTTTTTATAAATATTTATTTGCAAAAAAATATTTGTTTAATTTTTTTTTTTACTAAACTTATTTACTTATTTTTAAAGTTTTTTTATTTTTTTCAATGAACGTATTTATATTGTTGAATTTATTATATTATTTATATATATATATATATATATATATATATATATATATGTATTGTTATATTCCTTTATATCGTATATGTAGTTGTACTGATTTTTATAAAATGTTATACTGATTATATAAAAGTATGGTGAAATGATTATTAGGTGATAGAAAAAAATTAAAACGTGCTAAAAATAAACTGTCACTTTCGAAATCTGGAAAAAACGAAAACAAAAAATTAAGAAAACAAATAAGTGTTATATAGGGCCGGCTCATCCAGATAGACAAGCTAGGGATATAGAAGGGGAAAGTTCAGTGGTAGAATGATGAAATAATAGGCTTTTTTTTTTTTGTACAGTTTATCAAGATTAACCAAAACGTATGTGTGCCTGCGTCCCACAAGTTTTCGGAAGACTAAGTCGGAGCTACTGCAGGGTATTTTTGATAATGTAAAATGAGAATAAAACTTCAATAGTTGCGTGACTGCAAAGGAACTTCCCGCCTTTCCGCATGAGAGCAACCAAATATTATTCACTTGGCATGTTTTTCTTATTTTACTTCATCAAAGAATATTCGACAGCGAATGATGCAAAAAGAACACCGTCATGAATGGTCAATTTCATTTAATTTTTTACACACTTTTCCTTTGCATTAAATGTATGTGAACCTCGAGAATAGTAGAATAAGAGGAAAAATTTTAAGACGACCAGCTAAATTGGTTTTTCCTATTTCGCACACACCACTATACATCGACGTCGTTTTTTGAATAAGGTGTAAGCGCCATTTAGCAAACTTTACAGGAAACACATGAAACGATTTTTCCCCGAATAATATTATATATATTTTTAATTTTATTCTTTATTATTTAAAGTAAGAGTTTATTAAACTCGCAAAATCTTTATAATTACAATATATATTAAAAGATTCTAGCACTGGTTAAGGCCAGAGTGACAACTGAAAGTCGTTAGTATTTGGTGCTTACGTCATCAATATTCGATTTTTAGACCATTTCCAATATATCGTGGGCGGGAATCGATAGAGGTGCTGTTTACGTCAAAAAATCAATTGAAACCCAAATTTCGAATTTTTGGTGCTTAAGCCTTTTTCAAAAAACGAAGTCGACATCGTTTCAACTATTATAAAAAGAGACAAATCATAAAAAAATAAATTCATGTTTTAATTATTAATTAAACCACTAAATAACACTTGGGTAGATGCGGAGTATCATAAAATGAATAAATAAAAATATAATTAAGTAATGTTATTCAAGGAATATTCTTCTTATACATTGTCTTAGAAATAAAGCTCAGAGCCAACGAGACCTTATCTATCAAAGTTTGAAAACCCTATTGTCTACTTAGCCCCGGTACAACATGACTGAAGTGGTTAGGTTCGATACGGCTGGTAAAAGCCATTAAACGTTCCGTAAGGGTATAAAAGACGGTGTAGGGGAGTGAAGGGGTGGTGACAAGTAGGGGATGGGAGACGGAAGAGCGTGGCAAAGAACAAATTAAGTTGTCATTTACATGATAGCTAGATCAAAGGGGAACGCCGAGATTAAAGCCCTGGAAGGGAACCTTAGGGGCTGTCGATCGGTCTATAGGGCTCCTCTGTACTTAACAGTTCCCGTCTTGGAAACTGTCCGCTCCGGCGTCAAAGAGGAACAATCATTAGCAGAACAATCTTTGGCCACTTCATCAAAGGGCGAATCGCGGGCCCAATGCTGCCGAAGGTCGTCTCTTATTGGCTTGCTAAATATGTTTACAAAAGACTTAAGTAAAGTATTGTTTACTCAAGTAATGGCAATATTAAAAATAAAAAATAAATAAAATAAAAATGAGTTCTCAGAGTTGCCATACCGGAGGAAAAGGCACTAAAAGTTATAATTTTCAAAATGATGTTGAAAAGTTGGAAACGTTCTATATTCCTAAATAGAGATTGATAAATTCTTTGCCACTTCTATAATTTTGTTTTTATTTACTAGCTATATTATCTAGTTTCAAATGTAATACATTCATCTTCAGTTCTAAAAACACAACCAGGCTTAAACCTTGTAGAGTACGAACATGTATCTCTCATCAATATCATCTCTTGTCTAAATTAAATTCATAATTCATAAATGTTTTATAATACTAATTTATATCACATTAAATTTAATATGTACAATGATACCAAACTGTAATTTAAATTGCTCGTTTTTGAATTTTTGTGTGATTTTAACGCGTTGGATTTCATGTATTGTAACATATTTCACTTCATATTTGTTATTTGTAATTACATCAGATCATGAATAAGGATGGGTAAAAAATAAATAAAAATATCAGTTGCCATTCAAAGTTAATTGACACAATTCACTAGAATTGGCCGTACTTTTTTCCTTCCATTATTCTGTCCTGAATTTCGTCTCCATTGGACGTTTACTCAGAGCGACGTAGTTAGCAGTGTAGTGTCAATCTGTGAGTCAGAAGAAATTCATTCACTTTTAAAATATAATTCCCAATATTATGATTTTTTTTTCTTTTCTTTTTTTTTTTTCTTGATGAGCAAAGTCGGGAAAAAAATCTAAGGATCGGGTAGCGGAATATGTTCGTGAAAGGAACGTTCCGGAATGAATCGTTCAGGAGTGATGGAGATATTTTATATTGTTCTTGCTGTGACAAGTCTGTTTCTACTACAAAACGTTTCCAAGTTACTCAGGATATCGGTGCAGTACCACACAAAATAAGCAAAGAAAAACAATCGAGACTAAAATACAATCAAGGCAAAGTCTCATTATGCCATCTACAAGTGGATACACTAAGTCCACCTTTTGCGTAGATTTTGGCAGCGCTTTTGTTAGAACCGATATCCCTTTGAGCAAAATAAACAACCCTTCTCTCAAAGGTTATTTGGAAAACATATATCGGGGAAACAAATGCCTATTCAAATCACCTCAAATTCAAGAGAATGCCAAAGAGGGACCTAATTGGATTTCAGTTCATCGTTGGCCCACTCATCCCAGATTCCTCTTCAAATCCATTTCTCCTGAATTCCCAAGATTCGGAAATATGCCATCAAGGATTTTTTTTTAACAACTCCTTGAATTTTCTTGGTCCAAAATGTGATACTTGAAAAAGTGTTCTTGTTTTTGTCAGGCGGCACTCCAAAGCACGAAAATCCATTAAAGTATTTTATCCTAAAATGCTTCATGTCACATATCTTGTCCACGCGTTTTTTTTTTTATGTATACAGCTATAGACGTTCAGGACTTCATAGATGCTAGCCATTTCCAAAACTTCAGCATACGTATATGCAAAAGCAATTGCGTTATTTAACACTCCAAAAAAATATTAAAATGATCGATTATACTTTTCGTCATATTAGTCCATATAACAGAGAACCAAAGACGACTCGTCGGCAAGAAACAATTTAGTAGATTTAGTGGAGGGAAGTGGACCAATGAGGACGTTAAAAATCAATTAAATGGAAGCCAGGATCTGAACGACCATTGGAGATAAGGGTTACCACGCGGGCCAATGATAAATTAAACCTCCTCTCCTGCAACAATAGTTCCGCTCTGTGTTCTCTTCTTATCCTGTATCGACGTCTGATACTGAAGCCCAGATCTGTTCCCACTGACTGTTTTTTTAGATGTTTATAAAGTATGCGAATATATTTGCAAGTAAAAGATTAGGCCATGTTAAACATAAAATATCTAATCAAATATTTATTTTTGTTTTGGTTTAAGAAACCGTATCCTTCACAAGAGAATGCTACCATGGGGTTATGATGAAATAAATAATCGGGATGCAGTCAGCATAGTATATTTTTTATTATTCAAGTCAACGTTTCTGCTCAATCATGTGAGCCGACATCAGGACTATTTTAGATCGAGGAAATGACAGAACTAAAATAGCTCTGATGATTGATGATGATGGCTAACATGATTGAGCCGAAACGTCGGCTTGTTCAATAAAAAATATACTCTGTTGACTGCACTTGATTATTTATTTCATCATAACATCACACACAGTTGATCAAGCAACATCAATAATTCTACCATGGGGTAATTTCTTAAAAACACTTTCGCGACTTATATTACACACACACACACATATATATATATATATATATATATATATATTTATTTATTTATTATGTTATCGAAAATATACACTTTGTAGACATATTTTCAACTTTCATTTTCTAAAATATAGCAAAAATTTAAATTTTTGACCAAACGAATACATGTGTTGGTGATTCTTCCAAAATGGCCGATTTTTTAGTCCCATTTTATTACTATATGACTATTATGCATGTCTCAGAGCATTCCTGAATTGGGAACACATACAAATTAATATTTAATTTTATAACTTTCTCATTTCTGACATTTTTAAAATCAACGTTTACAGGGGACTGGGCACAAGGGGACTGGAAATTCCAAGAGAACTTTAATTTTAAATTGTTGGGATAATGGATGGAATTCTTTCATTTACACAGCAAGAGAAGTAGAGACGCCTTCAGTTTTTGTGGATGAACTACACCAGCTACGTAAAACAGGCAGTTTCTAAACAACTAGGATGCGTTACAAGCGCTAACAATATACGGTATCATTTTTATTTGTGAAATAAAGAGTAAATCATTTTTTTTTTTTTTTTAAACAAGTTTATTGATACAGTGAAAATAAATAACTTATACATGAATTCGAAATAAAATTAACAATTTTACGCTAAATTAGCTGTTAAATAAAGTCTTACACCCGAGCGACGAGTATGTTCACAAGAAATGTTGGCTCGGGTTGGGAAGATAGGCAGTGCTTTTGGCACAGATCAGGGGGTTCACTGCTCAAGCGGTGCGGGTCGCATCTGTCAAAATGAAGGCGTTCCTTTTCTGCAAATTTACTCAATTTCAAATAAATATTTTCTAATTGTTTTTACTACTATAATTGTATTTTTCTTTTATAAAGCTAGGATGATCACGAGCTCATGTGCACAAATAGAATAAAGGTTAGTGCTTATTAAAGTGATAAAACTTTCACAAAAAAATAACCCTCTAAATCATTCTCACTCGCTGCTCTCGTTGATGAAAGTGCAAAACTTAGCCAGAGACAGGCCAGGGGACTGAGATTTTGACGATTTAATTACAAAATTGTAGATAAAAACATTAACCTATTATCTTGTTCACTAGGTAATTTGATCCACACCACCATCGTATTAGTAACGCAAGTTTATTTGGTTTATCATGCTGCTATTAGTCTTTCAAATAAATATAAGGGACGGAAATTCTTCTATTCTGGGAGAAGGAACCATATATGGTATACTGCATTTGTGAAAAATCTTATTATAATAGAACAACTTTTGATCTTTTTTTATTAATAAAATTAGATTACATAAATCATTTTATATGTTATATAAAAAAAAAAAAGAAGGTGTTTCATGTGAAAGGACCAGATAATTCATAGAATAAAAGAAGAAAAAAATAAGCAATAAGAAAATTTTAATGATAACAATTAAGTATAAGAAAAATTAGTTAATATTGCTGAAGACAGAGAGAGTCGCTTATTAGAAGACTCTATAGGAAGAAAAGGGGAGGTTAGCAATAAGTTACTTCTATATCCACCTCTTCTTTTGTCTGTCTCGGCTCGGCCAACTCTCAACTACTAAATCCCCTCCCCTCATCCCCCCATCCTCAGCCTCCATTATCAGAGCGATATATTTCTTCATAATTGCCATTAGTTATAAACTCAGTACCGATATTGCTCGGTATATTTCCATTATGTCCGGAGATAACTGAAAATCCTACGTTATATTGGGTAATTATTTTTCTAAATATCTTTTTAGAATCTCTTCTATTTTACAGTGTAATTATATTTTATAAAAAATAAAAAACATTTCGTGCTATTGTCTTTAAAAAAATAATCATAATAAAAAATGTTGTCTTCGTAAGGATTACCTTTTAGTTTCTCCCTGTAACATATTGTATTTTGATGTATTATGTAGTGAAAAAAATGTCTAAAAAACGTTTTTAAAAAACGTTGTTTTTTTCATAAACAATAAACCTTAATTATTTATTTTATTGGCCCTTTATTTTTTACAAAAATATGAATTTAAATATCGAAGTAAAAAAATAAATAAAGGGACAATAAAATACACTTTGGATTATTAAGAAAGCAAGTGGGAATGTTTTGAACTTTTCTAATGATTATAAATATCACATGTAATAAATGTGTTATATTATTTTCACATATTTATTGCATTGATATTGTCGCGTGATTACAAAGTAGTAAAGTTATTTTAAATTATAAGACTGCACCACAAATAACTAATGTATATTTTAACTTAGAATTACGTTCCTCCACCTGGAATATCAGAACAGACCAATTTTGTGACACCTTTAGAGTAATTTTCAAACGCTCATAGCTCCGCTTCTATACACGCTAGAGAGTAATTATGGGTATCATTTAAAAGAGAAAATGTAACATTAGATATTGCAAAAATGTTTTTTTGAATTTGGGTTCAAGGCAAAAATACAGTGAGCGAGTAAAGTTGACCAATTTTGAGAATTGAGTTGATGACGTCACCGCCGAGCACAGTATAATTAGCAATATATGACTGGATCTTCATTAACGAGATTGCTATCCTAGACACAGCCTTGTCCGATTTCATTTTTCATCCATTTTAACCCATTGAATAAAAAAATATTAAAATAAAACTAATTTAATAAATCTAATTAATTGCAAATTAATTTAATTAAACTAATAAAATAAAATTAATTGAATACAAATTATTAAATAAAATAATTTCTGGTATCCGGATACTATTCGATTTATAAGTTGCTTAAACAAATTCTTATATATATATAAATTCTTATCTTATAAATTTTTATATATTAAGTTTACTTACCAAACGTAGGTCCTACAGCTTGTAATTTTCTTTTCTGTAAAATATGAACAATAAGCAAAAATATTGTAATTGTAATTTATCTGCTAATAACTAGGTATAATTATAATAATTATTGTAATAAGTAACTTATTAATAGCGCTAAATAATTTGCTTAAATAAATAATCTTAAATAAATAAGTTAAATTAATACATAAGTAAAAATACTAAAATGATTTTAGACATTTTCTCTCGCTACACATTCTTAGACATTTCCTATTCCCCTAATGACCTGATCTCGATCTAATATTTTTTCTATTAAAGCCCTAAAATATAGGCCGGAAAATTGACATTCGTTTTTATTTTTTGACCACAACCTCAAGCATCATCTAGAAAATCATTCATTTTATTTTCAAGATCCTTCATTATCAAAATTTAAAAAAACAATTGTGTATATTAAATAAAATTTCTATGTAACGAACAATACCATTAGACGTTTTGGCGTTCCTCTAAAAACAAATTAAATTTTATATTAATTTTTAATTTTTATGTTTTTTTTTTATTTGTAGATCGTAATAAAATCATAAAATTGTTGTTAAAATATGGATTGCACTTATTTTTGCCTATTTCTCCTTTATAGATTTTTTTTTTTAAACTCTCGCGTTTTTCACGAGTTAGAACCAACGGCAAGTTATTCCTAACTTTCAAATAATAATTGAGTTGGAGGTATAAGTCAAATGGTTTCCAGTTCAGTTCATTACCAATTAACTTTTATTAGTTCATTAAGTAATAAATTAAAGTTTCAATTGACTGCATGTGTGTGTATAGTTTATATATGAATATACACTGTTTTTTTATATCTGAATATAAACTGTTTTTTAAATATTTTTGTATAAATGTATAAAATAAGCAACATGATAGGTGAACTCGGTATATAAATAGTATTTTCAGGAAGTCTAAACCCAAGATCCGTTTTTATGTTATCTTCCACTTTCAATTACGGGCTTATTCTTATCTTCCTTGGCCACATGCTCCTCGAGTTCCTCTCCTATTACTTTATCGGAACCGACAAATTCTGATATCGTTGAAGTCCTATTTCTATGACTTCAATAACTGGGCGCTAGGTAACAAGATCAAGATGGTGTTTATACTTGATCAGTGTTTTCTGTTTAAATTGTATCAGTTTCCTATCAATAACCTGAAATAACAATAATGATAGATAAAATATTTTTCTGTGATATCTACTAATCACTTTGTTATTATAATTATTACAATTCATATTATTATAGGAATTTGAATCCTATCAACTTTTTAATATTGAATATTTCATTATAAAAAAAAAAAATTAATAAATAAATAATGGCCATAAAAAAAAAGTTCAATTGAATTTTTTTCATCTTTATTAAAGTATATTAAAATAAAAAAAATAATTAGCCCAATATTTAATCACTTATAAACATCAGAGATATAAAAATATATATATATATAAAACCGGGAGTTGAACAACCGATTCCCTCTTGGTAAGCAAGAGTGACACTACGCCACGCAGCCAAATCTACATTTAATGCAATGGTCACTTCTATTTAAATTACACGTAGAACTTCAAATTAATATTTCTCGAGAATGAAATCGAATTGGGTCTAGCCACCTTACATAAGCATTGAGGGGACCCTGTCCAATAGCATTTATAAAAGTGATTGGAATGTGTTATTCCCAAGTTTGATACCCCCCTTGTAAAATTAAAGCATCTCAAATTATGTATTTAATGTGCCTCAAGAAAAACGATTATATTATAATAACATAATATATTATGAATATAATATAAATACCATTTACTCGTTTCATTGTGGAATCGGTTGGTTAATTGTTATTTGACCGAAACGACATTCAACCCGACAATCCCATAGAGAGACATTTGAAGGAAATGTAGCTCTTAACGGCCTACAAGACAATGAGAGGAGGGAGGGGATAACCAATGGGGAGACGGGGATTAGAGGGTGGCTATCGGATTGGCGGAGGTGGTAGAGTTTCAATTTGTGCCCCCAATCCCTGCCTCGGATGAAGTAATTGGCTGTAATGGTTAATTGGAGGCGGTGTTCAGGGTGCGATAAGGAGCCGGGCCAGCAAACTTAGCCAAGCGCCTATTGGTCCGAGTTGTAAGAACGGCCCTTATTGGCTCCCCGTTATCTCTCCTAGTTGTATTAGATTTGATTGTTTTACCCCCTCCCCTCCCTACTCACCTCCCCTCCTTCTATTTTAGTTCCTCACAATATCCGACAATTTCCGATGGTCGGTCCTCGACAAATCCACTTCGTAAAAATTAATAGAACAACTTCCATTGCTAAAATTCTATTTTCGTTACGACAAAATTTTATATCTGTGGCGTTTGTAATTGCATACCATTTTCCACTTTAAGATAATTGATCATGCCACTATATGATGAAACAGTACGACAGTTGTGTGCATTATATATTTTAGGTTTGTCAAACTTAATTTTTTGTTCACTCTCTACACTAGATACTTTCTAGTGAAATAATATTTTTAAAAAAATTTAATAGTGGACACAACAGTCGAAATAATGTACTATGGAAAAAAGAAAACCTTATAGAAGTACTGTTAATTATTTTATAATGTAGTACTTATTTAAGGATAATTTAAGGGAAGTGTGTTTCTACACAAAAATAACAAAACCATTTAAAATATTTTTTAAAGTTTCCATGGAAATCCCATTTATTTCCATGGGAACATTTAGTTTCCATTAATTAGTTTTTAAATATAAATTATTTATTACAGCACTCACTTAAATTTATGCGCTTTTGTCACTCTCTCATCACCTTCCACAACTTAATATGGTATATGATATTTTATTCTAAACTATTTGTTTTCAATCTGGGAAAATATTTCTCCCCTTTTTTCTCCTTTAGATAATCATCACATTCTTTCTTAATTTATATTTGACATTTTTTTTATTACTATCAACAATGATAAACGGTTAATTATTTCAAATAAAAAAAATTAAAGGTACCTGTTTTAGAGCAAACTATTTCGAAAATTCGGCAATTAAGCCCTGCCAGACTATTTAAATGAGGATAAGACTTAGCTAATAATAAAGACCTTTAATTGTGCATTGATATGACGAGTTTGATAAAAATCGTAAGAACCTTTTTCGAGAAAATTATAAAAATGTGTAAAATCAATGATAAAAAAGTGGCGCTTTCCGTAAGTCGACTTTAGAGAAAAAGTTGTAACATTCCAGACATACACCCATTCTCTTTATCGAATGTATACATCAGACAATGACGAACTCCAGTCATGTCTGGTTTTGGTGTAGCCGCCCGCACATTTAAATACGTAAGTAGAAATAGAGAATGAAAGTCGTATAAATAATTTGTTTGCTAAAAATGATTTCATCCCTCTAGCATCCAGAAGTGGAAGAAAAATACTAAGGTAGATATAGTCCCAAATATAGACCCGTTCAAAACGAGACGCTGGTAGACAATATTCACCGTTGCGAATAAGAAGCCCTGGTGAAGTGAGCGCTGAGTGGGCTTTATGGTCTCCTTGCAGATCATATTTCCTCGGCCAGCGTTGATCCTTCCACTTGAAGGCACTTACCGCACGCCGCACAATCCTTGCAAGCTGGCTTAATATATCTCCTAAGTCGTCAGTTATTGTGTTTCCTTCCAGCTCTTTTGTTATTGCCATTTATTCGAGGGTTCTACAAAAGATTTTGATTGAATTGAAGACTTGATGAGTCTTTGTACTCCCATCATACATTAACTGTTCGAGAAACACAAATGAAACATATTAAAGGAGCTTTACTTTACATAATACGAATAATTACTAAAATGCGGAGTTAAATATTTTGGATTATTTTTTTAAAGCTAACCCTCAGAATGAAACAACACATATACTTATTTATTAAAACCTATATAAACCTACTGAACATTGGCGGCTGGTATATAAAATTGATGGGAGTCCTCCTCCAGAAATTGTTTAGCCTTTGTTTTAAAATTGTAAAAAAGGAAACAAACGTGTATAAAAAAGAAAATTTAATCTGAAGCTTGTTAAAATTCTAAAAGAACAAAATCAAACATTTTTTTATTTATTATAAAATAAATTGATACAGTTCAAGCTTGATCAATTTATTTAAGAATGAAATCCATTTTTCTTGTTTTAATTTTCACGAAAAGATGAGAATGCAAGTCCATGGACAAAGTTTTCTCTTTAATGAAAACTGAAAAAAAAAAAATCAAAGAGCTCTACACTATGTTTGTGATAATCACATACAAGAATATGGTATAAGGTTTTTAAGCATAACAAAATCTCCTCGAAGCATCGCATGTAGCTTCCAATTTGTGAATGGACATAACAGCCAAACTCCTCGCCGGTGGAACTGTGAACCGCACAGTTCCATACTGAGATTTTTTTCATAAACTGTGGTATGGCAACTGGCATTAAGATTAAGAATTATATATTGTGAAATTACAAAGGAAGAATTGAAGAAAAAAGAACTTATTATATTGAATATTATTGATAATAGCAAGTGGAAATGTGGGAGCTGCAGCTCCTCAGTTCTTATGAGCGAGCCGTCACTGGGGCTTACTTATTACGACTGAAACGATATGTAACGATAGAAAAAGTAGCTACAAAGATAGGGTAGCTGTGAAAGAAGAAGAACAATTCTTCAGAGATAGTTCAGAAAAAAAATTAACATAAGAACCTCCCCGCATAATACAGCATTTAATTTGATAGAGGAAACTAAAATATATAAAGTTCATCACTCCATCTAAATTATGAAAATAAATAAACGATAAAAAAGAAAGGAATTTGAAAAAGAACACATAAAAAAAAAATAATGTAATAAGAAACATTAAAGAGATTTCGAATAATAAAATTACATTATTATTCCCCTGTATTTGAGAAGATATTTCGGAAGGTATCTGTTTAAAAATTCTAAAAAGTTTTGCCGGGGCGTTACCTTTTTAATGTAGCCAGCAGAGGGCAGTTCATTATTCATCGGAAGAGGGAGCCAACGTGAAGAAAGTTCATTTATTCATGGGCTGCAGAGGATCCTACTCATAACCGCTTTCCTAAACACCTTCGGCTTATTCCCTCCTTTGGCATTCTCCAGCTCCTGCCTTCAATAATACCCTTTGTAAGGTGCCGAATGTGTTTCTCTATCCTCGATGTTTATTGGCTCGATGGAAATCAAACATCGTCATCTACCGGGTCATGTCTGAATTACTTGTTATCCTCAGGTTTAAAATAAATCAGAGATAATAGATCGGATAGATTTACACAAAATGATACAAAGGCGAATCGAGAAAGACAAAAGTAAAATATAAAAATTAAAAAAAAAAAAAAAAACAAGAACCAAAAATAACAAGAAACATGATGAAAACCAAAAATAGCAAGAATGATATGATGAGAAAAAATAAATATACAATTATGTGTATAAGAGAAAATGAAAAATTATATAAAATAAAATCAGGATGCTATAACAATAGCATAACAATCTGGTGCGGTGCACGCATCAAACAACTTTCTCTTACCACCCTATGATAATAATCAATTTATAAAATAATTTTAGAGTCCGCATAAACACTTCTTAAAATATTCTCAGCAACATATACTTCTTCACGTATTCTCTCACAAATATACAATTAAATAATTTTATATATATATTAATATATATTAATAATATTATATATATATATATATATATATATATATATATATATATATATATATATATATATAAATTACATTTGTTTTGGAAATTTTTCTATTTTCTATTTTAACACAATTTTGTATACATTCCTCTGATTTATATATCTGTGATTTATATTTTTTTTTCTGTTGGCACTAGATCATGCAGATCTTTGGCTGCGCGATATGGTCTTCTTACAGACATTTTATCGCTTGCGGGAGCACAGACAGCTTGGAGAGGATCACCCAACCACACGTTGTTGCGAAACATGGTCTCCATGGTGCAGCGGCAGGCTATCCATAGCTCCCTGACCAGTCCTTTTGAGGCCAATTCGGCAGTGTCCTTCCCACCTAATCACTCGGTGGGATTATTCGGACAGTAACAAATCGGTCTAGATTCATGGATTATGGCTACTCGGAGTCAACAGGCGCACGAGGATATATTTCTTTTTCCGAAGCAGACCGTCCATGAACCAAACCTCCGGGTGGCTAGTTGACTTCCTGGAAAACCACAACGCTGTTCAAAATTTAGGTACACGCGGTATGATCATCACTCTAACGCCCGGTCTGTGTGCGTTGTCTCCAGTAGCTTGACGAGCCTTACATATCCGGAGGAGAATTAATTGCGGGATGCGTGGCTTTTCCCCGGTAAGTGACCATCCAATTAGGGGATCACCCATCCCAGAATTAACCAAGCTCGACGTTGCTTAATTTTGCTTATCTAATGTAAGCGCCTTAGCCCGCTCGGCCATCCCGACCCCCATATATCTGATATTTATACTGATATTAATAACTAATACAAAAAAAATTTAAAGGTAAAAAAAGTGCTTTTACTTGTACATTCAGCATACTCATAAAATATCATTTTCTATCACTTCACAGACATATTTTAGATGTCCTTCCAGAATTCGACGATCGAGGACGAATCTTTTTTGAATCAAGCCTAACCAGCCCTTCCATATCTTTTTCTCAGCCCTTTTGGGAACAAGAGATGGGCGACTAGCTCAAGAACTTATTCAAACTATTTTTTACTTCAGTTATAAAAAATAATTCAGAGGAAACGAGTCATAGCATAGTTAAGCGAATCACTTGGATTGAGTGATTTCCACTTATCACTATTTTTAGTTATTCTCGATCCACACATTCCCCTCCTCCCCAGTCCTCACGTATCACATTTTACTTTTTGCATTCTTCACGTCTCTAAACCAGCGGTTCTCAAAGTGTGTGCCGCCAGTACATCACAAGTGTTCCGCGAAATTTTTAAATAATAAAGTCAAATTAAAGATTTAAGTATTAAATAATATAAATTTAAGACTAAGTAATACAATATAAGAATAATTAAGACTCATATTTCTGAAGACAACTGCGATGCCATCTTCTAATTTTCATTAACCTTCGACTTTGTATTATCAGGAGAGGTTCGCAAGCATCTGATAACTCAATGCGTCCTAGATACGCAATCCAACTGTTAGGAATACGTACGGATGCTTGGCAGGCCACAATAATAAAGCCACAAGTTATATCTTCCGCTTGTTTAAATTTGTATTCCTAATAGAGATTTAAATTTCAATAGGAAAATGATAAAAACATAATTGGGAAGAAATATTTTCCCTTTGCAAAGTCAAAGATAGATTTATCCTCGTTGGCATAACCAGGAGAAGACAGAGTGGGGAAGACATTATCTAGAAGGCGGTGGAGGTAACACGCTGCTACCTAATCTATATCTTTCTCCCAGCAAGAGTTGATTTATGGTTGAGTCGGAATAATTTGTTCCTGGTCGGGCTAAAAGGGCGCCATTTGTCGAAAAACAATTTGCCTTGTCCCGATAGTCTGTCTACCGTTCGCTTTTTGAGCCTCTGTTCGTATCTAATTGATTAATGCACCTTTTAGTTTCAGAAGGTATTGGGCAGCGTTCGACATACCACGGTACGGCCGTTTCCAGCTCGCGATAAATTACTCTTAAATGTGGTTGACAATTTACAGCACGATTTTCAGAATTTCACGCTGTGCGTTATTGAACTAAGGAATTCCGTCAGCACTAAATTATTCTTTAATGTATTTTAATCCTTAATCACTGAAATATTTTGAACAAAATATGAACAGTTTTAAGTATACGGACATGCGGTCCCAAGGTCAACTCGAAGGACCCTTTGAGACTTTGCAAGGAGCTATTTTTTGTTATTCTGAACAATAGTCTTCACTTACTACAACGCAATGGAAGAATGTTTTCTGAATATTTTACAGTTATAATGTGTGTCCATTCTGATCTCCATCACTAAAATAGATTATTTTCATTTACTTCTGGTGATATTTTCTGCATTTCTTTAACGAAGTATTTTTGAGGGGTGTGCACAGCAGCACAGTTTTCACTTACAACACATAAGCTCTTGGAATAAATCTTGCCTTCATCATTTTTACTGAAACTTAATAGCACTTCTTTAGTCTCCACTGGCTTTCAATACCAGAGACGCGACTAAGTCAGAAGCGCTGGGATTATCCTGGAGTCATGCTTTTCCATCCATAAGTGGGGGAACATGCCTGGCTCCGGGAGTCCCGGGCTGATAGTAAGTTTTCCTGCGTTTAAGTTGTTACGTTTATTTTATTTTATATAAGATTATTTATTATTTCTTGTATTAAGTTTATATTGTTATTATTTCATCTTTTGTAAATATGGTCTTAATGATTTCTTTTATTACTGTTACCATTGTCCCTGCTGAGACAGAATGTAATAATGCTCAATACATAAATAGTTAAAAAAAAAAAAATAGAGCTAACAATTTAAGCTATATTTAATAATTTATAACTAAAAAGGTCTCAGTGATGAAATTTTTTAAATTTATTACGACACGATAGAACAATGTTTTCTGAAAATTTTGGATTTTTAAAGCATGTCCCTGATGAAATATTTCAGATATAAAAAACATGATTTTAGAAAAATCGAAATATTTGTAGACCCATTAAAAACAAAGGATGTAAATCTCAGCCCAGATAGATTTTAGGAAAATAGTATATTATAAACACTACATCCTAAAAAAATTAAAGGTGAGTCTTAATTTCATCTTCAACATTTTTCATTTTAAAAGATTTTATTTTTCAAACGCTAAGATTTACCTATTTTTTTTTTTGTTTATTTACAATTAAGTAGAGGCATGGATACTGGGCAGAAAATATTGTTCATTTTATGCTCTATAACATGCTTTTTGTTTGAACCAAATATCATAAAAAAAGCAAGGAATCGCAGATTTTAACGCAAACCTCTGTAAAATGCAAAAGGGGCTGATAGGTCAATACAAAATGGAGGTTGAAAAAAAAAAAAAAAAGCTGGTCTTCTAAAAATTGAATGAATATCTGTTTTCAACTCTCTGAATATAGTACAGGCATAGGTAAAAAATAAATAAATTTTGTCAGCAACCTTTTCAATTTAAATTGGTTGATTTGAAATGGACTGACCCATGTATATTGTTGAATACGTTATTGAATCCGATTGCCAACCATTCCGGTATTGGTAAATTGAAACTTTAATTAGCGAATAACTCAAAATCCTGTCATTGAATTGTTTAATGCCCGTGGGGAATTAGAATATTTTGAAACCACTGCGGTATCCTTTAAAGTTGAAAAAATACAATTTTTTAAAAATCTTTTGAACAATACCTACTACAACTATGTACCCTTTTGAATCTTTCTGTGGGAATAATTTCTTGAAATATCCTCAATTTAATTTATAATATAAATAAATAGAATAATAGAGGTTTTTAAAATAACAAAAAAAAATAACAATTATTAAAAACTTGTCTATTTATTAGAAATTATTAAATGTTCCATTGGTTACATTATGTCAAATAAAAGTTAAAACAAAAAAAAGAAAGATTTACAACGAACATTTTTATCCTCCGCGCAATTAACACACTCTTCCTTAGCACAAATAACACAAATAAGATTTTCTCATTTTTTTCCTAGACCATCCTCGGTACAATGCAATTAATAAAATTCGATACAATGAAATACGTTTAAAATAAAATAAAATAAATTTTCTAGATTTGCCATTTTTAAACTAAACATTGAAGCTCCTAATAGTTATTATCACATAAAAAAAACTAAATACTTTTTTAAATAGGATAAAATAATGTTATACATCATGGATTAGATTGTGATAATTAGCAGTGAATTGTTTAGTGATTAATAGTTTAACTAAGAAAATGAATAATGCCCATTGCTGGATTAGGAAGATAAAATCAATATTGACACTAAAAAAAGGACAAAAAAAAAATGTAATATTACATCATAAAAACGGTGGAAAGTATTGAATGTCCCTTAAAAGTGTCACTGCAATTAACTGAGAGAGGCGTTGGAGCTGATGTTGTTAAGAAATTTTGGCGTGTGAAGTATTGCTAAGTCAGTACCAACACTTTTAATCAAGATGGACAACTTGCCCGACACAATCAATTCTGCCTCGTACCTTAGCTCTGAGTCTTCAACAGCTACAAAATATTTAAATCATATTTCGTTAGCTTTTAAAAAGTGTACTGAAAGTTATTTTTTAATCTGAAAAATCGAGTAACTCCTACGGATAAAATTGTAACTACCGTATGGCACTTTTATCCGAAAGAGTTAGTTACACAGAATCTTATAATAAGTAGTAAATAATAGGGTTTTTAACTTTATTTGTAAGTAAAACGTCAGCAGCATGCCAGGATCTAAATTAATACTATAGAGATATTTTAGAGAGAAAAGGAGTGGGGCGAGCATTTACATTCTATTTTTATGTGTATTACGTATTGAATAGTTGATCATAGTAATTAAGCGCATAGAAGGCGGCTAGAATGGCGGTCAAAATTAAAATAAAAAAGTTGTCTACAACTGTTTAATGAATACCGACGTTTCGGCTAACAGTGTGGGCCGCTTCAGCGCTACGTAGACAATACACAAAAATATCATAGAATTAGGAAGAAAATATGTGTAAGGTAAATTACAAATAAACTGTTATGATTATATAAAAGAAATCGAGTTCTATATAGGACTGGTTAGAGCTGAATAATAAAAATAAAATGAATAAGATTAGGATATGTAATAAAACTAAATAAAATATAAAACAATAAAGTAAGATGAGCATGTAAAAATAAGAAAAAAACGGAAGTTATAATACAAATAAGACAGAGAAATGATGTTTTAATGAACTTACATGACAGAGGCAAACCATAAAAAAAAAAAAAAATGAAAAACATACATATAATATCGAAATCAACATAAAATAAAATGTGAGAAATTTACCGAATGAGAGGGTGGGAAGGTAGACTTGAAAGAAAGACAACAATGCACAAAGTAAGTAGAAAAGAAAAAATAAGATAAACGTGTATAAAAATATTTGATGTGGACAAAACATGACTTCCTTGTACGCCTATTAAACTATAAATCGCTGGCTCAAAAATTGATCCTGAATTTGATTACTAGTTTCCGAAGTTTGCAGTATCTCAAAAACGCTGCTACTCGGCGTCCCGACATCGATCCATTGACACACACACACGATAACTGAAATTTCCAAGAGATTTCTTCGTGTTCCGTGACTACATTAAAACTGTCAATATCACTAGGTAAAGCATTTGAAATCGAAAGTTTCGAAATTTTAAACGGAAAAAACCCTCTTAACTTATATCTTATTCTCCTGCTGCAGACTTGTTCATCTCATAAACGGGGAGGAAAACCAGTATTTTATAATCAATTTTAACACTTAAAACAAGTAATAAAAATGCTTAATTGGATTGGAAACCAAATTGCGTATGTAACCTTTATTACCGAAACACATGATTTCTTTAATTAATTTTAATATAATTTTTTATGTAATTTTATTATGACCTTCAAGTAAAGTACCCTTTTCGGCTCGCCAATTTTAACAAAAATCTAGTAAATGCATTCATATCGATATAAAAGTCCTATTTACCAAATTTGAGATATTTCACTTTATATTTTAATATAAGTTTTGATGAAAGTCTAATATAACTTTCAAGTAAAGTCCCACTTCCGGTTATCACGTAATGACCAAAAAGGGAGGTTCACAACTAGATTTTTGAACAATCCTAAATACAAAATTTTAACTTTCTATGGCTAACCGTTTTTGAGTTATGCGAGATACGCACGTATGTACGAACGTACGTACAGAAGTCACGACGAAGTCAAAATTGATTCAGAGGTCAAAATGGATATTTACGTTGAAATCTGAAAACCGATAATTTCCGCGATTACACTACTTCCTTTACTTCGTACAAGGAAGTAAAAATAGTATGCCTATTAGTAAGCTCTTATTAGAAGTATTGTTATAATTTTTAGACCTTATAAGAGACAAGTTTGTTTGTTGTTTTGTTTAAAAAAAAATAATGACAAATAAGAAAACTTATGATAAATAGAAGATGTTCACTTGAAGCATAAGAATTTTGACAGAGTTAATTTAACGTAATAAATAAAAATTCTATGCCAAAATCGTTTTATGATTAACTCAAAAAACAAAATGGACAAATTGGAAATGGGCATCCGAAACTTTGTTGATGTGAGGAAGTATTTGAATAAGTAATATTAATCTAAAAGAATTATTAATTGAAATTTTCTGAAAGTTATACAATTATAAGAAGATGAATTACCCTTTTGAAAATTAATAATATTTAAAAAATATGCAAGATAAGTTAAACATGAAAAAGAAAAAAAATATGAAAATGGACGAAAGTAATCTTAGTAGCACTGGAGTGGGCCGAAACTTCGGCATTCAATAAATAGTCTTTTAAAAATTTTCGGTATTAATAATAACCAACAAGCTGATCATTTTTTTAAGAGCTGTTCATACATAAGTTGATAAATTAACCAGCATTATTCCCATGTAATTAATGTAATTATCCCATGTAATTAAGTTTTTTCAGTAGAACTGCTTCCCTCGCAGCTTCTTTGCACTCCTCGAAAGTTCCTACGAGCGCAATGGTTGTTTTCCAGCAATCACTATATCATCCGCAAACGCTAGATGTATCAATTTGTGGTATATACTTCCTCCTGGCCTTGTGCGGATCGATCTTTTTAAATATAGTAAAGTTAAAGATTGGAATGTATAGTGCAACATTCATTGAGGGCCAGTACTTCTGCCACGGTGGGGACGATTTAAAAAATTGCTTTTAAAATTTCACAAAAAGTTTTTCCTAATAGCGATTTATGTTTCAGGTCATTTAGAATATTTTTGAAAAATTAAAAATTCGTATAGACATCATTATCATCCGATGGCGCTTTGGTCCTTGCAAGGACCTTGGTCTCCTCAGGAATCCTCCACTCAGAGCTGTCCTCCATCCCTTAGCGTCTAAAGACCGAAAATCGTCCTCCACATCCTGTAGCCAACGAAGTCTAGGCCTACGCCTCCTTCTTCTTCCGTCCGAGTGTCCCTCCAACATCATCTTAGCGAGCCACTCAAGGTCCATTCTTTCTACGTGTCCTAGCCATCTTATTCTGTCTGTCCCTCTTTATGGTGGAAACAATACAGGGTGCTGGATATAAGTTCCTCAGTTCTTCATTTGTCTTCATCCGCCAAAGATCCCCTTCTTCAATAGGGCCATAAATTTTTTGAAGGATTTTTCTTTCCCAAGAATTTAAAAGGTTTTCATCATGAAGGCTCGAAGTCCAGAACTTGGTTCCCTATATAACAACTGGTTGCAGGGCCGTAAAGTAAACTCTTACTTATTTTTATCAGTTCATTTTTATCAATTTTATCGATATCAAGTCCCCTCGATATTACCTGTTTCCTCTTTCTTCCTTGCTTGTTATCATATATTAAGTTTTTTCAGTATTAATTACTAGTTCTACTTACCTAGCAGCTTCTTTGCACTCCTCGAAAGCTCCAACGAGCGGTTTGGTTGTTTTTCAGTAATCACTGTATCATCCAGAAACACTAGATGTTGTATCAATTTGTGGTATATACATCCTCCTGGCCTTGTACGGATCGATCTTTTTAGATATGGATAAATGAAAAATTAGGCCTATAAAATTGTATGCACAACAAAAACGGCGAAATGGTTTATTCAATTTGAAACATTGACTCAGCAGAATTCATTAATTTAGTCAATGATGTATGCGTCTTGATTAACTGTTTGCATACTAATAAAAAAATTACCAGTCTAAACTTCGGCAGGCGCGTTGGGTATACTCTGCCGCATGACAAACCGTTCGAGATTTAGTTGCACCTAACGTTTGACATTATATATAACATGTTATAAAATTACTATTCAAAAGCATTTAAATTTAATAATGTTAATGTAGTAATCTAATTATTTTTAAAACGGATTTAACTACATTAAATTAAACTATCAATAAAAAAAAGTAAAATAAATGGAAATCTAAAAAAAAAAAAATGATCTTTCTGAAAAGATCTCAAATACATAAAAAACGAATAAACTATTGTTTAAACAGCCGGAGGGTTGAAAGATAAACAAGACTTTCCGAACTGCAATAGTGTCCCCTATAAACCCAATAAATCCGATTGCTCGTAAAAACACCCACAAAAAGCCACCATATTCAGCTTTTATTAATCTATTATCATTGGTTTAGATCAACTATATTTATTTTATAGATACTGACTTGCAAATTACTTTTTGAAGTTTAAATAATTTTATTGATAAATATTCTATTTACTATCACTTATTGAACGTCTGGATTTCACTGTCATCTCTGTGTTTTGGCAAGTATGAATAATATTAAATAAGCCATTTTTACTGTTTTGCAACATACTATTATTATAAATATATTAAAAGGGAAAACAAAAATTATTTGTATTCATGTATTTTAGTTTTATTTGTAAACACCATTTTCTTTTTAAAATTAAAACTTTATTATATATCTCTTATTGTTTGAATGAAGTAGTAACTATTTTTATGACGTTTTACAAGAATGAATTTGCATAATACATATATATATATATATATATATATATATATATATATATATATATATATATATATATTATATAACATATAATTGTTAAAGTTTATTATTTCCTTTTAAAATAGTACTAGTAGTAATGTATCATTTTATATAGCATCAACACCATGAACGTTCGAATTAAATTCATAAAAAACATTAGAATATTCCATCTTATCCAAATTAAGTTTTTTTACTTTCACTTTAAAAGATAGCGCGATCGAGCGGTTTGAAAAGATGATTCCTAGCGAATGAAAATGGGCTTTGTGTTCTTTTAAAAAAATGTAAATTTCCTTACACTTGGTCGAGGACGTAGTTATCTTTACCTCTAGGTAAAGTAAAAAAAAAAATTAATACAAATGTGTAATGATGCCTCCGAGGTACAGATATGGTATTAAGTATTGCGATCCTGAAAAATTTCGAATTCGAGTAATCAATGGAAAATATACGTTTTAAGGTCCCATGAGTCCAAAAAACCAAGTCTCACAAAACGATCTCTGTGTGTGTGTGGTAAGTTTAGCTCAAAAACGAAAAGTTGTGCGAAACTGAAATTATGTATTTAGAGTAAGGTATGCGCATAGGATATTACAGCAACTTTTCCGCAAAAATCGGCTTACAGGAAGTGTCGCATTTTATATTTTTACAATTTTATCGAAAAATACCCTAACGGTTTTAATCAAACCCTTTGATTAAAAACTCTGACGATTTTAATCAATGCACAATTAAATGGTCTTTAATATCAGCATGGTCTTATCCTTATTGAAATAGTCTGACAGGGCTTAATTGCCGAATTTTCAAAATGGCTTCCTCTAAAATACCTTTAATTTTGTCTATAAGAAATAATTAACCGTCACTCATTGTTAGTACTAATAAAAACTGGATAAATATTTACTATGATGGAATTTGATAATTAACAAAAAAAAAAAATATTTTCCCAGATCGGAAGTAAATTACCTGCAATAATAGTAGAAAGTTGTGTAATTTTTGCCCACCCATTGCTCCCGTTTTTTTTTGTTTTGTTTTTAATCCAGTTGGACTAAACATCTCTCTGCCCAAGGAATTCTTCTTGATAAACGTCTTACATGGAACCCTCAGACAAGACTGAAACAGCAATCAACTTCTCGTAGATTTCAATTGCTTCAACATTTACTTGACGAATGCTCGAAACTTTCTATCTCAGATGATAGCATTAAATAGTATGATGTAGTCTGATATAGTATTATTATATATTATCTAATATAGTACATAGAAGGGCCTAACTGCAAAAGTAACAATCACTACTTTAGCAAATTTTATAGAAAACATGAAAACCCTCTAATTTCGATAAAAAGAGATCGTTAAACTTGCAACTTTTTTTTTTTAACGTAACTTAGTCACACAAAGTGGTTTATGAAGTTGTTTCAAGTTTTGCACAACACATAACTGAGAAAAATTACTTTATAATATGCATAATGTTACTTTTGAATTCAAGCGTTCTAAAAATTTTAGAATATTTAGTTTATTTAGGGTGAAACAAATAAAATACCGATATAATTTTACTATTTTTTTAACAATGCCTAAAGAAGAAACAAATTAAAAAAATATCACAATACTCTTTAAAAACAAAATATATAAAAACCTATACCACTACAACTTGTGGACGGTCTTTGGGTTCAGTACTTGGTTGGGACCGTAGTGTTTCTAAGCCAACGGTTATGCAAGGAAGTGATTTGGCCGAGATCACGCTCAACTGCCAGGTTTTTCTCCCAATTAGTGGGTACCCACTTTTTAGAGTCTGGGTGAGCCCCAAAAGGGTCTCCCGACCCCACAGGGTTCATAACAGAATAAATAATTATCTACCACAGTAGGTATCGAACCCGGGACCGGGAGCATGGTAACGCAGTGCGATACCACTGAGCTACTCCGCTCCTCTCAATAATCATACCCACAAATAAACTATTGCAGGCTGTATCATATGACCACATCACGTCACCAAACTAGGGCTCCCCATTGGCTGAGAGGGGAATGTGAATTTTGAACCAGAGCGCTCGGTGGAGAATGTTGCTTTAGCTTCAAAACGTGATTTTCAACATAAAATTTAGACAGAATACTGCGAGTTTTGCTTGGTTAAACCTCAAGAATAAGGCACATTTCAATGTGAAAAATAATAATATATCAATAACTCATCAATAACCGAAAAAGTGGAAAGTGTGACTTGCTCTAAGGCCTTCATATAAATATTCAGGCCTAGAGCTCACCCAATATGATAATAACAAATACAATGAAGTAAAAAAATATAATTAGCAAACTGTCAATATATTTCAGTAGATATTCCCAAATACTATCAAAAAATAAACTAATTCTATCTAAAACAGATATTGGCCTTATATATAATCATTTATTGTACCCCTGTATGGAGTTGCACGTGCGATTCAAGCTTTAAAAAACTTGAATTAATTCGAAACATGTGGGATGAGTATTATAAATAGCTACACCCACGATACACACAAATATCCATTGTGTGATCGGGCCAGTAGAATAATTAATACGTTTTGCCGTTGGGTAAAACAATACATTTATTTCGGGGCACAAATATTTTTTGAGCTTGCACCAGTGTCCGAAAACCCCATGAATTAAATAATCAAACGAACTAAAAGCATAATTTTAAACTTAAAATAAGCATGTTAATTTTTTAGAATTTAATGAAATTTAAATTTGTTTGACAAATGAACAGAAAAAAACTCATTCACATAAAAGTAACAAACTATATCTCAAATGTTAGGTATATGCATTTGTATTTTACTCTCTCAAAACTTGTATAAAATAAATAGCAATCATATTATTAAAAAGTGACATGTGTAATGATGTGAACCACTGGCATGAATATGTTATTGTGATAAAAAAATAAAATAAAAATCCAAGGAAAAACCTATAAAGTTCGCACATTTATTTGTTCACATTTGTTTTCACAAGGTCCGATAAATCGAAAGTCGGACCGATCTGTATATCTATATTTCTTTTTGTCACCCTTTGTTTTTTTTAATCTATATTGTTATTGATATAATTTTAAAAATTTATAGATTCAATAATTTTGTTCTGTTACAAAGAAAATAATAACTTCTTAATTTTCCACACACACATATATACGTGTATATATATATATATATATATATATAAACAAATAAATGTGCAATGTCAGTTATTTAATGACATATTCTGTATTCCATAGAAGTCAACAGAACCACTCCTCCGCCAAAGACAGTCATTAGAGGGAGTAAAATGCCTAAGAAAAAATAAAAGAGGAGAAAGGAGGTAAACAGGAAGAAAAAGCTAAGACAATATACTAGCTCTTCCCTTGGCTAAGAAGATAAAGAAGAAAAACACTTCAAAGGGAACGAACGGATGAAGAGCTCCCTAAAAAGATGCTAATCACGAATGAAAAGCACAAGGTGGTTGGCCCTATAAAGGGTTATACATATATGTAACGAGTCTTGGTAATAAGGGTCTAACTGTTAGTAACGACCGATATATATAAGATTGTTTCCATCTTACAGCAAAAGGGTTTCTAAGGACCCCTTCAGTTTATTCCGCGACTTCCCAACAACCAAGGCTTCGCATCTCAATAAGATCCAAACTGAATCTATCTATATGCATCCTACCACGGTGTATGAGAATTCGTTAATTTTAATTTATGAATATTTAAAAATGCAAAAATAATCAACGATATAAATTCAGATCAATATATATTTTTTTCGTTTTGTTTTACGCCTATCACACACATGGATTATAAGTCGTCATCCCCAGAAATTATAAATCAATATTATCATTAGAATTAAGACTATTGGAAGCAATCGGAATTGTTTTAAAAATACCCAATGTTTATTGAAAATCTAGAACTTTACTCAACCAGTAAATGTGCTGAAACAAATTAATATGACAAAGCTGTGGGCATGTTGAAAAAATTCGCATTGGTAGCACACGCATGAATATTCAGTTAGAAGGACCGTTAAGGAAATATACACATTTCTGGCCAAATCTGCAACATCTTTTCAAATGTGGATGATTTTATTTGACATGATAAGGAGTATTGAGGATTGGAGGATTGATTATTTTAATTGTAAGGATTGGATTCGTGAATAATTAGATGGTTTTGAATAGTCCATTCAAACATTAAAAACTTGAATAGCCCATTCAAGTTCAACTGCGTATGATCATATGATAGGGATGTGAATATCGAAATACATCGTATCGATATTTTCAAATCGATACGATGTATTTCTACTAATAAATAAATACTAGTTCGATATATCGATATTTTAATCTTTTAAAGGATCTGTTAATGGGACACATGCATATCGATATTTTTGTGCACAAGCTAATATTCCGACTATTCCAACTTTCCTCGGGCGTAAATTTCGGTTTAATTTTTTTTTTTTTTTTCATAAAGAAACAATTAAAAATATAAAATAAAAACATATAATTTATATAAATACAAAAATATGTAGATACAATTCTAGCGCTTATGTGGCGCCTCCCGCAAGAGCCGGATCAGATTCAAACACAGACAAGCCAAGCCGAACCAAGCAAAACTACCTCCTTTAATCGTTTGATTTGCCAAAGTTTGGCAAAGGTGTGAACCTTAAGATATTGTTTTTATAATATCGATATTTCTGTGCCGACATAATTAAGATATTTTTTTTAAATAATGCCGATATTTCACAGTCAGAATCATGGGCGAAATCTGACGCGCGTACCTCACCGGATTTTTTAATAATTATATCGTCGATATGACAATTTAGTGAAATTGTCAATAATTATTAGTTAATTGTTGATGAATTTCACAATGTTTCAATAATGAAGCGCAAATTTAGTTCAGGGAAAAGTAAATAGCAGCAACTTTTCGTTTTCACTAAAATGCAGTTCATCATTTCAACATAGAAACCGACCATATATTCTTTGCAATTCTTATTATACTGCCTCTGTCCCATTTTTTTTTTCTTCAACTGTTAGAATAACAGGTGTCTCAAAATTTATTAAGGATTTTTCCTATTATAATTAAGTTAAAAGTTTTAAATCGGATTAATTTACAGTTATGCATTACCTGTTTATTATTATCAAGATGTTAAATTTCAGGAAAATTTGTAACCTTTAAATCTTCCTTTTCTTCTTAAATTATTTCAATCTTGATTAAAATAACGTTTCGGACAGAACTAGTCCATTTTCAAGTCTGAAAACATTTTTTTTTTTTTTTATATTTTTAATAATATATACAGATTCTATAAGTTTTATTTAAAAATTTTAATTAAAAAAAGCCTTTCGTCGCATTTAGCTAAGCTATACAACAACAAGTTTATTATTATTTTTTTGCTGGGTAGAACGATTTGTATTTTACTGACGGGTTGTATAGGGACCATCAGGTTTCCATCAGGGCAGTCTCTGAGGCATCGCATTGACCGACATACCGTATCATGTAAACCATACAAAATTATATCTAGCCAATTTGGAACAGTTCAATATTCCGAGAGGCAATCAAAGCCACTGGTTGGTTCTGGGATAAAGCAATATTTACTTAAGCCCCATTGGTCAGTCTATGTTAGGTATTATGGCACAATGTTGATCCCAGCACGTTCATTAGCAATGGACACTCCCAGTTCTTTGT
Organism: Rhaphigaster nebulosa; assembly: GCA_948150685.1. Classification (NCBI taxonomy): domain Eukaryota; kingdom Metazoa; phylum Arthropoda; class Insecta; order Hemiptera; family Pentatomidae; genus Rhaphigaster; species Rhaphigaster nebulosa. The sequence goes on along the minus strand of OX411312.1, from coordinate 43,116,089 downwards.
TTTTTTTTCTTTGGAGACTTTAATGAGGCTGCTATGTTGTGATTTGTAATGTAGTCTGCTACCAGGCAGAGATAGAACAACGTAGAAAGAGTTAAACATTACAAACGAAACATGCATGTATGGCATTTCTTTATTTTTGCATGTTATAATTTACAATTTCTTGTCTGAGGGCTTACAGAAAAAAAATCTTGTAATCTTCGAGTGGTGAAATTATTTTATTATAAAAATTTGTCCAATCGTCGAATCTGAAAATAAGCCAGCTCTCCTAATTTTTAAGCCCGCTAGAAATATTTAAATTTGAAAATCGTCAATGTACCCATAGGAAACCCGGCTGTCCCATAGTCACCCCGTTTTACGGTATGAATAATCTAGGATTAATTATTTCATGACTTCCTCTTCTGTCAGTGAATTAAAATTGACTTTGTTCAACAAAAAAAAAATCTAACAGGAAAACATAATTTCAGTAATTACCAGTCCGATTAAATTCTTTTTGCGTTAGATAGACTGTTTATCAATGAAGGCTTTAGACTTTATAAAATCAAGCTACGACCCATAGGAACAGAGCACTAACCATAAATAAATTGCTATGAGAAAAAGTGTCCAACTTGCGTATGTTTGTTGTCATGACAACTTCAACGGATCCAATTTGCGTAGGTTCGTGATCATCACAACTTCATACTACAAACTTTTTAACTTTCATTTTAGATGTAGTTAATCGTAAGGAAATCTACCGGAGCACTATCGCCCGATCAGTCTCCTCTCGCACATGAGCAAGATTTTTGAGCGGCTTCTGCACCACACTATCTGACTATCCACAGCAGTCCGTCATCCCACCGGAGTAGACTGGTTTTCAACGAGGGGTCTCCTGTGAGCATCGTCTTGTGAAGCTGCAGATCCACACCGTAGAGCATATGCATATGAACAGAGCTACAGCGATTATATCCCTGGACTGCACACAAGCCTTTGACTGTGTGTCCCACACACTCCTATTCCCCCCTCTGGAGGCGGTTCAGGTTTCCTGTCTCTCTGTGCCGATTGATTGGGTGCAACTCAGCGGAAGATGTTTCGTTTTACGGGTCGGCGAGAGCCTATAGCCTCCACATGATACCATCTACGGAGTACACCTCAAGGTTCTGTAGTGGGACCAATACTGTTCGTCGAATTCACGTCACCAGTGATCCCAGTGAAGCATCCAGGGGCAGTAGTATTTAGTATATTAGGGCTGTAGTATGCGGACGATATTGGTATCTAAACCAGCGTCCAAGCCAGCAGGACCCTCGAGAAGGAACAGGCACCATCGGCCGCCATAGTGGAACTCAACGGTATTAGAGTGAATCCGGCGAAGACGGATGCCATCGTGATGTCGTTTCAGAAAGGGAAAAAACCAAGCTGGAATAGAGAATAAAGCTGGCCCGGCTGAAGTCGCATAGGCTTTTTAGGCTACCTGCTCACGTCGCCGCTGCTCTCACTTTGGCTGAAGCTGCAAATTTACAAAGCCATTATAAGGCCAACCATCCTCTACGGTGCATAGTTGCTCCGGCACATGTATAAGACTACCTTAAAAACACTAGAGCTTCCAGAACTCCATTCTTCGGCGGATCGTTAGAGGGACCTCACTCCATCCAGCGAGAAACGCCACCATCTATGATGAGCTCCAGCTGCCCTCAGTCGCAGAATATATTAGCCGGAGGCACATCAAATTCTTTTAAGGTATTAAGAAATATCTTGTAGGGATCTCAATTCGGTTCCCCCGTTCACCCGGGTTTTTCGATTTTTTAAAAATATTTGCGCACCTCTAAAATCCCTCCGAATTGAGTTAAGGGCTGAAAACCTATTGCATTTGAACGGAAATTAATTTACCTATAAAACAAAGAAAGTTTCGTCGACATCGGACCAGTATTGGCAAATATAGAGCTATTTCAACTGTTTAAATAACATTTCAGTCGTATTTTTCACGAATAACATAGGTCGAAGGTCGGCGGCGAGGGGCGGGACTGCATTTTCTATCCGCTTCATAACCCTTAGAGCACGATTATGGAAGTTTTGGAGATGTCTGATATATATATATATATATATATATATATATATATATATATATATATATATATATATATATATATATATATATATATATATATATATCAGCTCCACCAAATTAGTTGATAGGATTGAAAATTTGTTTTTCAATTGATTCGGTGTTAGGGAAGTAAAACAAAAGAAGTTTCATCGAAGACGGACCAGTATTAGCAAAGATATGACTATTTCAAATGCAGTAGCCCCCTTTGGGTCAAATGATCTGAAATTCGGTAAACAGAGTTTTCTGTCTCGTAGATCAGCGGAAAGGCAGAACAATATAATAAAGCATGAGTAAATTTCGGTATGTTAGGAGGAACTGCCTTTTGCGGGTCTCAACTTTTTTTTCACTCCCCCGTTTTTTTAATATTTTGTATTTTACTGAAAATACGACTTTAGTGACGGAGCACGGAAGATTTTAAATTGTTAGTGTAAATTATTAGGAATAATTATTACATGTCGTTTTATGCTAAAATTTTTTTTTTTTTTAAACACAAAACCTGCCCATATTCACTTATACGACGAATTTTCCATTCCCTCTGACATTCGCATAAATGAGACTCCACTGTATATCGTCGGTTTGGATGTAAAAGTGATCAACTGCAGTTAATGCAAAGATGAGGATTGTTAATTTTTCTAACTGTGCCTGAACCAAATTCACGCTTCAGTATTGACAAAATTTTGAAATTTTCAATAGTTATTAGTTAGCTGTTGATAATTTTACAATTTTTTCTCTAATAAAGCGTAAATTTGGTTCAGATACAGGCAGAAAGAAACCAAATCCATCTTTACAAATGTTGCAGTTGATCATTTTTACCTCCAAACAAAGGATATAGTTATTCGTAAACAGTAAACCATGTCGTAGTAATTAGCAGCGATTATATTTCGATTTTAAACTGGATCACTCAATTTTAAACTTCTGAAAACGAATATAATTTAAGGTTGAAAAGAATTAAACAAATTGCTGCGTAGAAAGGAGTATTTAAAATATTCTCTCAACCAAAAAGTGTTATTGTAAATGTTCTTCCACTTAACTGTTATCTGTTATTGATGTTGATATGGACAAAACAAATGCCCTTCTTTTTTATTAAATATATATATATATATATATATATATATATATATATATATATATATATATATGTAATCAATTTGCAGTGTTAATTTTTTTATCACACCCCGAAGCATCATCTCCTAAATATAAATGCACATTTTCGATCTAATAACTGTTGTTTTAAATTAGCAGAAACAATTTGAATTACTTGAGAACCTTCCGCCCATGGAATGGTTAATGTCAGCGTAGGCTTTAGGATGGATGTTGGCATATTTATAGAGCCTGGATGGACAGTGTTGGACGATGTTGCTAATAGGTAAGGTGTCAAGTCTACACCAATACCGATTGGTTCACCTTGTCAAAAGTCCCCCTTCATCTCTCACTGTTATTTCCAGAGGTCTGGTATCCTGGTTTCTACATTGTCCGATGGGAAAGAAAAAAAAAAAAGGTCTTTTGTTCCGGAATATGTCGGCTCATATCTCCCTTTTGTCATCCCTATCGCCCAATTTATAAGTGTCAAATTGCTTCATGAATTAGATAAATGAATCTTTTTTTCTTTTTTTATTGTTAGAATTTGACGATTCTCTTGATATTAACTAGTTATTATCACCCTTTCTCGAAAGACTTTCAAAGTTTTTTTTTTTTTTGCAAACTATTAAGTATGTCTATGGTTCCGCCTGAATATTGTTATTTTCATATTTAATTCTAGCTATTACGGGTTCAAAACGTGTACAGGATCTGTTAATGCCATCTTACGTTATTTTGGACTATTCTGGACTATCTTGGGGATCACCTGCATGGTAATTAACTGAGTGGATATTTACTAATTATTTATTACTTTCTTTATTTATCTTTATCTTTTTATTTATTTTGTTATACCTATTTACGTACGCGAACTTGAAATTTTAATATTCGATTAGTTTTTTTTATAATTTTTGAATTTATATAAATGTTTTATATAACGTTATGAAATTAAGAAGCATCATTGGAAAAGAGAAATGTAGGATGGGTGAGAGTAGTTACACGATCGGTTATTTCGTACATTCGAACCATCGGTTTAAACGATGGAAAATGGTGGGGAAAAAACCGTCGGTTTGGCATGAAAAACTATACCATCGTTTTTCCATCCCTTCGAGCCTTCCATCCACTCTTTTCAATATATTTCATTCATTAACTTATATGGAATATTCGAAAATAATCATATCAAAATCTAATTATTACCCATTTCAATTTCCACCCCGGACCAATATTCATATGTTGAGGAAAGTAAATAATAATTATTGTCCAAAGTTAGCAAAGTTGACAGGTCATCATTGAAGGAAGGATTTCTAAAAAAAAAAATTAATATATTTATACATACACACACATATATATATATATATATATATATATATATATATATATATATATATATATATATATATATATATATATATATATATATATATATATATATATATATATATTTAAAGATATATCTGAAATGTATTAATTGATACTTAATCTATTTGGTGTGGTGAGAACATTATTGATTCAATTTTGATAAAAGTCTATAAAAATTGGATCTATAATGTACGAAATAGCTGAGAAAAAACTGACGTGTCAGAACGATGAAGCCCTACACGCACAATTTTATAGAGTATAGAGATTATCACTCACTGAAAAGAGCTGCGCTCATTCACTGCTGTTTAAAAATTAACAAAATTGATGACTTGAAGGGGCGCGGCGAGTTGGAGATCGTTCATTCCGAATGATTCCATGAATGATGTTATCCAACTACAACTTTGCACCCTTGTAGTCGTATGTGAATTTGTTTACCAAATCTTTTACCTATTAAAAAAAACAAAAAAAAAAAACTGTACCACTACAACCCATGAAGGATCTTGGGTTCAGTACTTACAAGTACCGTACTGTTTCAAGGCCCTCGGTTGTGCAAGGAGGTGATTTGGTCAGATCAGGCTCAACCTCCAGGTTTTCCCTCCCATTAAGAGAGCCCACTTAATAGAGGCTTTGTGAGCCCCAGGAAGGCCTCCCGACTATTATATTTATTATTAAATATAGATAAAATCAAGGAGAAGTTGGTTAGAGGTTGCGAACAGGAAAGAAAAACACATAGATAACTATTAACTTATTGTAATATGAGCCGATGTTTCGGCCTAAGTTGCAAACCTTCATCAGGGCGAAGCAAAACAGGATAACAACTAATATAAAATAGGATAAAAACATCATAAAAAGAAAAATAATAATATATGCTTATCCATGTGGCAAAGTCTCTTTGAATCAGTAGAAAGAGAGGACCTTCGAAAAATCCCCCAACACGTCACAGAGAGCCAAACTTTTCTATGAGGAAATAATCAAGAATTGACCCACCACAGCAGAACACAGTGATCTCTGAAGGGAATTTTTGTAGTGTTAAGTATTGTAAAATAAAACTTACATATAATTACCAATAAACGTATTGTACAATAAAACGTATCTAAATGTATCTTCAAGACAGAAAAAATAAAATCCCATGATGAATTAATTTGTGAAGGACAACTTCCCATTGATCTTTAACTTTATATTTAAAAAAAACAAAACATTTTTATAATATTGGTTTCGACGTTTCGAAGTACTTCTTCGTCATCAGGATCTTTGTTTTCTACCATACAACATCAAACTATTAAACTAATAAATATTCAAACCTTAATTTACAATATATCTTGTTACTATTTAAAAAAAAAATTTTAGTACATTTAAATTACATACTTCTCTCCCCATTCCCCAATTCCCTAGCAATTATAAATTATTTAATATAAAATCCCATAAATGCAGACCGATATAACACATCAACAGATTAGAACTGTTAATCGGACAGAGATAGTAAATCATTCCAAGAAAGTTAAGCATATTCAGACCATATAATAGTATGAGTGAAATAATTTATAACCAGAAGTAAGTGGGAGGGAAAGGAGATAGTAATTCAATAAAAAATATAATAAAGACCACTATTTATTTTTATTGAACAATGAAAAAAGAAAAACAATTTCTTAGTTCAATAAAAATAAATTAATAGAGCTCTTTAAATCAATTCCATATCAGATCCATAAGTTTTTTTGTTAATTCCATGTATAGTGTTCGAATTTTGGTAGATTGTCAAATGCATAATAAAGAGGTAGAGGCAACAGATAATATATGAGTTGCAGAAACCTCTCTACGAAGACGTATGGGTCAATCCACGCGCAAATATAACTTAGAGAATACCCTCTCCTCCCCTCCTACCACTGAGCATAAATCGCCCTATAGCCTCAACAGATAGAAGATAAATCAGAGATGGTCCGCGGCTAAAGAAACAGATCCGATAAGAACTCCCCTTTCCTAAATCATAACAGACAGGCAGTCTCCGAAGTCTAAAACGCCATGGCTCTTTGACAGGTTTGTTTCCAAGAAACGATATTTCAGCAGTTGGATATATGCCTGAGTAGCGATGAAAAAGTTTATATTTATAAGGAAGATAGCGATAATAGCAGATTGGGCTAGTAGTTATGGATACTGAAGTTTAGCTCAGCTTAGCTTGGTTACAAGGATACGTTGGTTGTTTCGATGTTTTTAGGCGCAAAACATCCAGGTCATAACCACCCGATTCATCAAATAATACTGCTACAGCAAAAAAAAAATGTATAACGTGTATTTATTAATTAATTATTTAATTATATCTGCTTAAATAAATTTTGACTGGCAAGGAAATCCCCACCATTATCGTACCTTAAGACTATTGAAATGTTTTGCGGTATCCCTTTTTCGTTTCATTTACTACTGTAGAACGGACATTGCTGTAAGATGTGGCATCTTGGTTGTATGTTTTTAGTGATCAGGCGGAGATGAGTCAGTTATGAATGCCCAATCCTGAGCCGGGCAAAGAGCACTTCCTCTGTGCGGATGCAGTGACTAGAGGAGTTTCAAGGTTTAACTTCTTTCTATATAAGTTTGAGTTTGCTAAGAGAAATCCTGTCCAACATTTCCTGCCAATCATTGTCAATATCCTCTTTCAGAGGAGATGAGAGTTCTGATGGTATTCTACCACAACTTGGGAGAGAGTTCTACTGTTTTATCTGTCATTTCCTCTTATATCGACATATCCAGGTAGTCATATGTAGTGAGCTGATTTTCCATCATAACCCATGGACTTCCCTATTTCCGAAATTCGTTGGATTCCTGGATGATAGGAATATTTACTTTTTTAATGCCTTTAAAGCATTCAATGAAATCTAGCCAATTACTACATTCATTGCAGGCAATGTAGAGGAATACTGTTGTGTCATTGCAGCGGCAAATACCTCAGCAGTATAAACACTACAAAGCTAGTGCAGTTTGAATTTAGCAGTGAAATTCTTGATCTATAAAAATCGGTTATGTTCAGGCAATAAGTTAATCATCTTTTGAAATCGATCTTTGCTGTCGGATGCTGTTGAACTTTCTTTAGCGATTTTAGATAGAAATGTATTTGAGGCTAGGAGGGTGGAAGATTAATGGAGATGACACATCGAAAAATAACTGAGGAGGTCGAGTGGTGGGGATTAACCTACTTGGGCGACCATATTGAGGAGCCTCATCTTTTGAGGATTGTTTGTTTGGCATTTGGTGTTTTGTCTTAACTTTTAATCATTATGGTTAATTGTTGTAGACACGATTGTTCAAATAGATCAGATCGTTACCAACGAAACTCTGGAGTTTCATTTCACAAATAAGTTTTTCCATTTATTACTATTTTTATCTTTTTTTTTAAATTAGAGTAAGGAACTGAATGTAACATACCAATATTCTTGATTTATTAAATAGAATTAACAAATCAAAATATGCTGCTCTAAATGTGCCCAGTATCTCAACTTTTTTTTTATATATTAACTACAGATTTTTTCCATTAATTTGAAATGAGTACATATGAACATATACGAGATATTGTCAACTATTCTGAAGTATATTTACCTTAATATAATGTTTATTAACATTAGAGACTCAAACACATTGTACTATTAATTAAGTATATCTGTGGTGATTGGGTTGTTTAGTCATTGGAAGTGTTCACATGGTGTGAATACTGTTTTATTGACTCATTTCCTTTTTCTCAATCATAATAGAGTGATGAAATAGTAATAAATTCAATCATAATATCAAGAGTGACGAAATAGTTAATAAGACATCAGAATGACGAAAATATCTGAATGTCGAAATAGTAATTAATTCCATCATAATATCGGAGCGGCGAAATAGTTCATAAAATATCTGAGTGACGAAATAATAATAAATTCCATCATAATATGGAAGTGACGAAATAGTTAACAAATTATCAGAATGACGAAAATACCTGAGTGTCGAAATAGTAATAAATTCCGTCACAATATCGGAGTGACGAAATAATTAATAAAATATCAGAGTTACGAGGTAGTAATCAATTATATCATAAGATCAGAGTGAAGAGATAGTAATAAATTCCTGTTTTAATTTAAATTAATCCAAAATTGTTAAATTTACTCGAATATAGGAAGTTATGTTGAGGCGCAATGGGCGTGGTCACTCACTCCGAACTCATCCCCTCTCCAGCCTCAATCTGCACAATACATTTAGGTACGTTTGTCATCTCCATTACTCTTCTATCCTCCTAGATTTGAGGTTTTATAAAGGTCCATGGAGGCATCTGGTTTTTTATTGCATTTATGCTGAATGATTTTAGTCGTTGAACCGACATGAAAAGTCTTTCTGCTAAGCGTTGGGTAGCATTAGTCTACATAGATATATACATATTTCTATAGAGTATGTGCACATATGAAATTAGATACACTCCTTCTAATATAATTTGAAAATAGTACAGTAGTTTAAATTCAATGACTAAATATTGATATATATGTGATTTAATAAGTTAAATTTGAGGTTTAATAAAACCCTGGAAGAAGTAAAGTTTCACATCCTTTTGTTGAATAAAATTTTCTTGTTCCTATTCAAAGTTACAAAATTTCTTTTTACTAGGTATTCAAAGTAACAACTAAATATTAGTGCCGCATTAGTGGTCCTAGAGATGATCTGGCTTCAATGTTGTTTAGCATTCAGTATTTTTTAATTATGATTGGTTTAACTACCGACCTTTTTCCCTCAGCCGGACTCAAACCGAAGCCGGCAATTAGGGGTCCAGTGCTTTACCCACTCAGCTAGCACATTAGATCAATCACTAAGAACTAGATTGTATAGTGTTGATAATTAGGTGTTCATTTCCTTGTTAGATATTTATTTTAATAATATGTAATTTATTAAGAAGTGCTTATTCAGCAATTTTCGAACATGATTATAAAGTAAGTGAATTACTTGCCCTTAAATAATGTTTAAATAGAGAATTTAATAATCAGTAGGTACACCATTTGATTAAATAGACAGAAACTACATACGATTTAATTTCGTTAAATGTTATTTACGATATTTAAAGGTGATAAATCCGTTTTTCGAAATAAAATTTACCGAAGATGGAAATAGCTTTTTTTTTGTAACTGTTACAAAAAGTAGCAGTTCCTAGAAATTTTAACTGTTAACTGAAACTAACAATCTTGCCTATCTCAATTCGATCAATAGAAAAAATTAAATTATAATTAGTTCTTTACGAAAGACCTTTTATAAATAAATCGTAACTCTTAATTAGCTAATTTGTATCAAATAAAAGTAACTTTTATCCAAAATAACAGTTAATAGTTAATCGAAATTAACTGCTTAATTCATTATTGTACTTTTTTAACCGATTCCATTGGTATTTTTCAAAATTTGCATAATTATATAAAATGAAAGTAAATAAAAATTAAATTAAAGTTAACAAATAGTATAGTAGGTAAGTAGAATGTTTTTGAAACTAGAACTTTTAATTTGACTCATCATGAATTTCATAACAAGATAAATACTATAAAACGACAAATATCGACCAAATTGTTGTCCATATCGACTATGGACTAATTCATTATTTTTAGATATTAATCGACTTACAAGAAAAAAATTTAGAAGATATAAATAAAAGGAATAATACAAAATATTCCAACATTATAGCATGCAATCCCCAAAGCTTATATATTAAAATACGTCATATAATCATCATAAAATATGGGATAAGACATACAATTTCTATTTCTTCTATATCAATTAGGTATTTTAAGAAACCTTACTTGAATGAGCACCTGTTGCAAATTATCGAGAACCCCCGAAATACTATAACTTCTTATGGAAAAAAAAACTGATGACTTGATCAAGACCACTCTTGAGAATCAAAATTAAAGCATTTACGTAATATTATAATAATTTCAAATATTAGAATTATAAGTATAATATTTATACAATAATAAGGATTCTATTAGAAACTGAATCTTCTTAATTAATAATACCGGCAGTGATAAATATAAAGCTGATTTAAATTAATCTTTCATGATAAACTGAATGGACATACTGAAAGGCGGTGACAAGCACAGGATTTATATTTAAAGAAAAAAATAACATTTTTTAACGTGTAACTTAATAAAAACAACTAGAAGTCCTTGAAAAAAAAATAGTTCATCAGTAACTCTTGTTATACAACAAGCAAACAGACAAAACTTCTCTTCTTTTAAGAAGTTTTATGTACAAATTACCATTTGTATATATTGAAGCTAAGGGTGTTTGTTGGTATCAAAGCAATTGTCAATTTAACTTCAAACTTTTCTTAATTAAATATTATATCTAAAATCCTGAGTAAGTACTCAATATTCTGATTCCATTAATGTTGTAAAACATCTACTTCAGATAAAAAAAACATCTCACTTATGCATAGTAAACGCAACACAAGTGAACAAGTGCTTGACTAAAATTCAGTGAAAAAGTTTTATTCCTAAGATTGAAAATAATATGCAGCAATGGTAGCGATTGCTAACAGAAGGTTGAAACAATGGAAGCATGTATGGAAATACCTACCTGTAAAACTCGATGTAACTCTCCAACTTTCATGAAGTTTTTCCAGACAATGATGATAATTTGTAATTATATTTAAGTGATTTTTATTTATATTATTTTGTTAAAAAAAATGTAGTTCAATATAACCAAGTATATTGGTTCATTTTATAATATTACAACAAGAATACAGATTATTAAAGATAAGTAAATGGTTTTGGAATACTGTTCAATTTTGTTTTCGATTCGTTGATCTAATTTATTATCTTTTTATGTGGTCAATTTAGGGAGCGGAGTAGCTCAGTGGTTAGGCACTAAGTTACAATGCTCCCGGTCCCGGGTTCGAGACTGGCTGTGGCAGATAATTATTTATTTTGTTATCAGCTGTGGGATCGGGAGACCCTCCTGGGGACCACCCAGCTGGGTACCCTAATAAAATGGGTATCCTTAATTGGGGGAAAAACCTGGCGGTAGAGCGTGATCTCGGCCAAATCACCTCCTTGCACAACCATTGGCCTAGAGACAGTACGGTCCTTAATAAGTACTGAACCCAACACCCTTCATGGGTTGTAGCGGTACAGGTTTATGTGGTCAATTTAAATTATTTCAATGTTTAATTATTAACAAAGATTATTATAATCCAGCATCCTCGATGTTTTCTCTTATTGCTTGAACAATCTGGGCTCTTCCAACTATTTTTATTTTTTTTACTTATGCTAATTACTTACCATATTCCGTATTAAAACTGTGTTTTATGGCTAATTACTTTAGCATTCATTAATTTGTACCTATGACTTAAAATAATCAGAGAGCAAAATTATTATCTCAGTTTTTAGAAGAGAGTTGTAAGTAGCCACGCCTACTATCAATTGTTAATAGCCTTAAACTAGATGAAATTTGTACTTTTATTGAAAATATAAAAAAATTTATTTAATGTTTGATGAAACTATTTCTCTCAAAATAAAGTTAAACTGCAATAATCAAAATAATGTGGTCTTTTTTTTTAGAAAAACATATAAAAAATTACGATGTACACATGTACAATTAATTTGAATAATTACTTCAGTATCAAGGATGCTTAGAAATTTTACTCAATGACGCCTCCTGTTCAAATCCTTACCAATTCGATAGGCACCACCTCTCCCATTGTAAAGATGATCTTTTTTTTTTATTTAAAATCTAGTCCAGCCATTAAATGTTTAGTACAAAATGATTTTTATTTTTTGTATTATAATTATATATGAGCCTATATAATTTAAAAATGTGGAAATACAATGAGCCTTTAGATCATGAACAGTAATGGATTGAGATGATTGATAAAAGTGGCCAAAGTCACCTAAACTCTATGCTACAACATACTGAGGAAATAATGAAACAAAAAGTGTTAGAACGAATCCCCCAAAAAATCATTAAATCATACAAAAGTGGTCTTAATTTACAATTATGGTGAAGCCATCAAGAAACTTGAATTTTTTGTGTTGTTTCAGTAAGGATGGATAAATGTAGGTTGGTAGAAATAAATAAGTTATATTTAATATTAATTCAATATTAAAATCATTTTTTAGATTTTTTCTTTTTTCCTGCAGGTTGAGATTGGACAACAGGAGTTCCTGTAACTTCGGCTAATTTCTTTTTTAAATTCAGAAGAATATTAACTTCAGGCTGCCAAACCGTTTTATCAGCACCGCTGGCCTTTAGACTCCTCACTTTCTCTCCCTACAAAAATAAAGTAAAAGGTTATGTTTCTGAATTGAAATATGAGTTGTAATGTAGAATCAGATAAGGTAAATAGCTTCCTGACAGTATTTTCACCTAAAAATATTAATCTTTTTACCAATTTAATTCTGGAGCAACAAAGAGAGATTTCAACAATACCTACAATGTTAATTTATCCAAATTTAAATACTAGAAAATTTGTAGCCAGAAAAAGCAGAAAATATCATAATTTATTTATGTGCTTATAGGGATATAATGGGAGCAGCTGAAGAATCTATAATGGATCTACAGTGTTATTTCAAGTTTCTAAAAATTAATTATGTTCAAGGAACACTGAATTTTAGTATAATAATCATTGAACAAAAAAATGTACAGGTAAATGAAATTTTGTCACAAATTGTTATTACAGATGAAATTAAATTTGGTTTAATGAAAATGCAACTAATATTTAAAGCTTCTCCACTCATTAAACAATAATTATTAATATTGCAGTTTTGTAATCGACCAAGAAAAAAACTTTAGCCCCCACTCCCTCAAAATTACAGGTTTTAGGTTTCAAGATACATAGAATTCAAAAATTGAATAAAAAAAAAAAAAAGAAGATCCGTCTGTCTGCGACTTTTCAACGAGACTACTGGGCATTTGGCACCAAAGTCACAAGTCATCCCAGGATCCTCAGAACTTGACATTATCATCCGCCTTTTTGAAACAAATAACAAACAAGCTATTTATGAAGATAAAGGGAAAATATACACATTTTAGAAGTTAAAATTTCTCTATATTTATTGATAAAATCAAAGTTTTTTATAACCATTGAATCAAAGCCTAGATTCTTTAAAATTTAATGTTGTATACAATCGTTATTCCAAGAACTGTAGATTATGCCCATTTTCGAGTTTTTATCAAGAATTTTCTCACCGCAACTATTTTCCAATTTTTTTCTTGGATTCCCTGACTTTTTCACAATTAAAAAATTCCCTGACTCCGGTTTTTCGAGTCACTAGACACCCTGTTATTTGAAGTGCAAAAGTAATGCAAATAAGCCTTAAATAAAATTTAAAAAACTTAAAATTTGCATAAGCCTCTTAAAAAATTGCATGTATTGATGTCACAACTAGCATTACATAATGGAGTTAAAGTGAAGATAGCTATATAATGTTGCCTACCTGATTTGCAACTTCTTTTTCTAATGAAGCAATTATATCAGGATTTGAAGCCTTTTCTTTTTCAGGAAAAGGAAGACCATTGGTTTGTTTTTCATTTGCACTTTTCATTTCTGTGTGTTTTTTCTTTAGGTCTAAAAGTGCACTTATCATTGGCTGTAATTCTTCTTTGCTTTTACCAGCAGCCTTCATACTGCGAACCAGATCTCCCTGCATAAAACCATCAACATATCATAGTGCATAGTCAACAAAGCAATAATATTGCCAAGGTTTTCATTTTATTTTTTAAATATTTTTATTTCTAAATATAGCAATCAACTGCTTAAGATCTATAGATAATAATACAAATAAATAAATAAAAAAATAGAAAATAAAAATTATTATTTACAAATACAAATTTAAGAACACACTTCTAATTAATTACTTGCCAATAAAAACATTATGCATATTATTTTCAAAATGAGGAATTGCTAAGTCTGATATCTAGTACATGGACTTTCTATCACTAAGTTTACTCCTTTCAAAATCAACCATCCCTCTAGCAAACATTGTTAACCTCTAGCAACCATCATTAAACACCATTTTGTTAAAATATGCATAATATTAAATAAAAGTACAAACTATTTAGTTATTAATTGAACACATGACCAAGTAAATACATAGATATTTACGTACCAATTATCAATTACGAATCAAGTATGTTTATTAAAAAAATTTAAAAAAGTGTGCCATTTTAAGTATGCTTTACTACAAATAAAATAATAACATTTAAGAAATAATATAAATTTACCTGCTTCGTAACTGCTTCCTCTAAGCTTTTGATTGCTTTTAAGTAATCATTTGCATTTGCCAAAGTATGCAAGTTAGAGGGTACTGATGGAGCTACAGATTCAGGGGATCCAGACTTCTGTCTACCAGCATATTTAGCCTTGAGCGATTCAGCTACTGCTGGTTCTATTTTTGTAAACAACGGGAAAGGCTAAAATAAAATTTTTAAAAATTAAAATTTGCTAATTGTTAAGGACTGAATGAAAGATCAACTAAAATTTTAAAATATTTACAAATATTAATAATTTAATTTGGATCTTGGTAGAGAGAAAAAGTTATAAAAATTTTGTGATTAAAATTAATCACAATGTATGGCATCGTGTATATTCTTGTCAAACAGTTTCATTGTAACTTCCGTAGCCGATATCAAAAGTCCGCAATAGACAAATTGAATGTAGGGAATTTTGTGAAAAAGTGTATATACTAAAGTTAAGACAACACTTCTCAAACTATTAGGCCTACTCTTGTCCCTTTCCATCCTTCCAGTTTATAAGGATTTCTAAGGATTTGCTAGGTACTTTAGAGTGGTATGTTTAAACCATTTTTTTTTCTGAGTTATCAGAACAATGAGCATTGCTCTTAGCACTGCCTAAGAAACACCACAAGGGCTTTTATCATTTATTCAAAGCTTTTTAATACTTCTTATTTGGTGGAATATTTACTTTTGTGTTTTAAATACGAATAAATAATGCATAATTATAGCAAACAATTATAGCAACTGTGTTATGCTTTAAAAAGCCAAAAGGGAAAGGTTTATAAGTGTGTTTTTTTCCCGGTGAGCCACCCGATAAATTGCCTTGAGTCTCGTTCCCTATGGGGCTTTCAGAGGCAAACTGTTGGATTCTCTGACCCTGGAGCACAACAGGTACTTCACTGCCACATGAGAAGCATCATGAACTGTTAAGGTCTACACGAGTAGTAACGAAAAGTAAAAATAGAGTAGAATTTATCAATTCTAAGTCTTAAAGCATCAAATCAAATTTTAGTACATCTGCCATTTTGTTTTAAGATTGCAGATAACTATTTAATAATGCTTAAAAACCTTTTCACAGCTCCAAATAACAATATGAAGTTTGGTCTATATTGGTTAAGACGTTTTTCTATAAAAAGCGGACAAATATTTAAGTTTTTGGTCCACCGCCATTTTGTTTCAAGGCTGCGAATGGCAGGTTTCGTATTGTTTAAAACCTTCTTAGGGCTCTGTATAATCACGGAAAAACGTTCGTCGAAATCATTCCAGCCATTTTCTCATGAAAAATAGCCAAAAAAAGTCTAACGGACATATAAAAATTTACATTTGTTATTTTAAATAAAAAAATTAAAAATAGAATAATCTAGTCCGAGTTCCACCATGAGGTGTTTCATTATTTGAGACCCCAAGTGATCATACTGGTATTTTTTTTTTAATTTATCTGACGTTTTCTAAAAGTTATGCTGTGTAAATTGCTTCTAGTATCAGAATCATCCTAATAACATTCCTTTTATTTTTCACAAAACAAAATTTCATAAATATCTAATAAAATGATTTGTTTCAAGTAAAGAGTGAGAGTATTTTCCATGGTTCATTCAGAAACAGAAATCCGAATTTGAAAGACAAAAAGTAGTCCGATAATCTTTTTCCAATAATGATTATCCGGGTATCGTTTCATACAAATATTTTTTATAAAACAATCCCTATTTTAAAACCTTTTGGGAAATTAGAAGCATCAGCAAAGGATACTGTGAACAATTTATTGCAAAACCTAAAAGAACAAAAAAGTATAAATCAGAAAATGGCATATCTACCTTCCCAATTTTGTGACCAGCATCTAGATATGGAATAAAATCTGGTTCAATACTAAATGAATCAACAGGTAAATTCAATTGCTGAGAAAGTGTGTTTACGGTCTCTGGCATATAAGGCTGCAAAAGGCTGGTAAGCAAGCAAACCATATTACAAGCAACACCTACGATAGTCCCAGCTCGACTCCTATGAAAAATTTAATATGTTTAGAGAAAACATGAGTGTTAGTTTAAAAAAATTTAAACTCATGTTTAACTTAAACATGAGTTTCATGTTTAACTTAAACATGATTTTAAGTTTTAAAAAATTAAATTATGTTTTTTAATAATTACTTTTCATCGTCTGATCCTTTCACAAGTTCCCATGGCTTGTGAGATTGTATATAAAGATTCCCATGCCTAGAAATGTTCAAGATATATTTAATCCCTTCCCTCAATTTCGCCTTGTCCAAAGCGGAAATATAACTTTTTAATTCCATACTGACCAAACCTAAAAGTTTCTTCTCTTCTTCAGTGACACTGATTGGTGGAATGCAGCCAGCATAAAACTTATCTGCAAACATCAAAGACCTGAAACAATTTCATAGCTAATAACATGACAAATACCTTATCTGAAAAACATATTTTATATCATATACATGTTGCACAGTCATACATAATTAAGTTTAGGGAATAATTAACTCTTTAATGGGCAGTGGCCTTATTTGTTCCACCTATCAAAAAGTGGGAATTTTACATTCAAAATAGTTTGGTTGCATTCCACTAGAAGGCAGAAGCTACAGAAAAATATGTTTGAAGATTTAGAATTGTTTGTCAACTCGCTCTGGCCAAACTTCATTCTTGATGGGACAAATATGGCCAGTGCCAATTTGAAGTACCGGCATAGGTAGCAAATGTTCAAAGTAGTTGAAACTTTTTTTCAGTTTTTCCATTTACTGACATATATTTCCACTGTAGAACGGAATTTTAATATTATTATTTGAGATAGTATTAGTATAATTTTTATTTCATTTTACATTTCCACTAAGATAATATGAGTAATTATGTGAACAGTAAAGGAATACACCGGAAAAAAAAATTTGTTTATTCTGCTTTGTAAATTTACTGTTATATTTTAAAATAATATTTATCATTACTAGAAATTAATTGAAAAAAAAAATGTATTTTCACAGATAAGACCATCTTTTTATTTATCATTTATCTAAACTGGTAAAATTGTCCCAGGTGGACAAAGGTTTTATTTGTTATTGTTATATGTAGATATTGAATTTTTAGTCTATATAGCCATTTGCAAGTGTATTGAGATTTTATAATATATCTTATTCTGATCATCAACATTTTTTTTCATAGTTTTTTTAAAAAATATTAAATGAATTAAAGAAAGTATACACACACATATATATATATATATATATATATATATATATATATATATATATATATATATATATATATATATATATTTATTTATTGTGTCTGTAGGTGACAATATAAATACAAACACATTGTATCTAATTAGAGAAAAAACATAAATGAAATTTGATGTGTAAAGGCTCAGGCACACAGAACGCGATCTCTCTAGCTGTATAGAAATGAATTGCTGCCAGACTGGCTGCCACTCTGTGTGACATGTATAGTGCAGTAAGTAGTAATACATTAGATCGCCAGCTTGTTACGGGCTGAGATCACAGATCGCACTCTGTGTGCTTGGGCCTTAAAAACAAAAGATATAAGGAGAATCATTCACATAGTGATTAGCCAGTTGTTTGGATTACAAGAGGGAATTGAATTTAGATCAGGAGTTCCCAGAGTCTATGTCACTCTATACCACTTCCACTTTTCAGATAACTGGGCGTAACACCACATAAACTTATGATACTAGTATTAAAGATTCATCTTTATAAAAAAATACAAACTGATTTATAAAAATTCATTTAACAAACAAAACAACATATATTACAGTAATGTTGCTTAAGAAAATAATGAATTGAAAATGAAGTTCAAAAATCCAAAATCAAAAGTGAAATTGATGCCACATAGCAACAGTAAGATTCGCATAAAAACACCAAAAATTTTGTAGATAAAAATGTATCCATCAAAAGTAAGAAATTTGAACATTTTGTATAAAAGAATCAATATTTTTCAGTCGGAAGCATGTTTATTTACAATCAGAGCATCAATGTTAGACCTGATGGAGATCAACTTGATTCTTAAGTCCTCTTCAACACTGGGTGCTTTCACCTTTACTATGGTGACCATCCAGGATTATTATTATTAATTGTAGATTGTGTTCATTCATATTATAATTGATACATTCAATAATAATTTTTTAAAAAAATATTTTTAATTATATTAGTGCTAAACAATTATTTCATCTATGACTTCCGGTTGCTTGTTCCTGTACTACCTGGAATGGCCTTACATACCACAGTCTGAGAACCCCTGATCTAGATAAGTCAAGAAGTTGGAATTTAAATTAGCACCTAGAAATAATCTAGCAATACGATAGAGCAAGGAGAAAAACAGTATTGTAAAGTATAAAAAAACCATGAGCAACAGAGCCCCGTCACTAAGGTTGTATTTTCACTAGAAGAAAATATCTGATGTGGGCACCACATGACTTCTTTGTACGCCTATTAAACTATAAATCGGTGGCTCAAAAAGTGATCCTGAATTTGTTACTAGTTCCCGAAGATAGCAGCATCTCAAATTTTGATAAAACTTCTTTTGTTTTATAGATAATTTCATTTTTTTTCAAATGCAATAGGCTTTCAGCCCTCTAATTCAATTTGGAGGAGTTTTAAAGGTGTGCAAATATTTAAAAAAATTGAAAATCCAGAAAGGTGGGGGAACCGAGTTGAGAACCCCAGAAGATACATCCGTAACACCAACTCAATTCACAGACAAATTTTCAGCCCTATTAACTAATTTGGTGGAGCTGCAGAGATGCGCAAAACTTTAAAAATGCCGAAATTTCAGGAAAACATACCAAAATTTTTACTGCAATTTACCCATTCTTTAATGGTATCGTTCTGCCTAAAACCCTACATACCGAATTTCAGCTCATTTGATCCAAAGGAGCTGGAGGTGCTCAAACGTAGCAGGATTTTTTTAATATATTTATATTAGACATCTCCAAAACTTCCATGATCATGCTCTAGTAGTGCAATAGTCTATTTTATTTGGGGAAAATACGACTAAAAAGAAGTTAAGAGAAATTTAGATAAATATACGTTCTATGAGAAGGGAATATTCTCTAAACCAGAGTGTTCTTTATCTTTGACAATCTGGCAAACATAAAGCATGACATATAGGTATTGGCATCTATTATATTTTCATTATTTTATGCATCAAAACCCCATCATTTGGTTAAATTTTCGGACAACTAGAGTACCTTCACATAAGGTACAAAGAAACTTTGGTAACAGTTCAAAATTAATTTTTTCAACAAATAAATTTGATAAGTCCACAGAAGAAAGAGGGAGAGTCACCCATAATGCATTTCGAGAAAATCAAGTTTTAAAGTTTGGTACGCTGTCTTCTTCAGTTTATGAGAATTCTTCAAACACTTTAAACAAACGGACCATCCTACTGAATAATATGAACATATTGATATGTTACAGAAAATGTAACTCTCCTCTTTTCTTCCTTGGACTCTTCATTTGTAGCATAAATTACTACAAAACTTTAACATCTAATAAGGAGAACAAATTCAAATTTACCTAATAGGGTACTCAAATATCAAGGAATAAATTTATAAAAACTGCTACACAAGATTAATTCAGTTATATTTCTTCCATTTCGATTTAAAACACTTCTTTATGTTGTCTTTACGGTGAAAAAATAATAATCCCTTCTCCATTCTCTGCTAAAAACAATGATTTACTGTAAATAGAAAATTTTAACCAATAAAAAGTGACTGGATCAGTCTAGTTTAATATTCACTTTTTTTCTTTAAATCAATCTCAAAGATGTGTAGAAAAAAAAGGAAAAGGGTAAAGAATGTTTGAATATTTTTCCATGGATATGTGAACTTTTTTACAACGGATTTGGTGCATAACAAGTACACTATGACCAAAAACTGGAAAACAAAGCATAAGATACTTATTTATTTTTATTATTTTAAATACGGTCAATGTAGGCTTTGGCCCACTTTTTTGAATTTTTCAAATCAAGTCTCAATAATTCTGAGTGTGTTTCTATTTCTAAACTATGGTAATATTTTTTACACAGACTATCGTAAATGCAATTTGTGAAGATATTTTAATTTTTTTTAAAGGGGATATAACCTTTTTCTTTGTTTTTTAGTTGGGCTAATGCTACCCTTTTGTTAGGGTTAATTTGGCCCAAGATGATTTCGCCTCTTTAAAACATTGCATAACTAGCTTGAGCCAAAGAAAAACCATAAGAAAATCCAATTCTAAAAGAAAAGTATATTAGAAACTTCCCCCAGGCAGCAGAATTTATTTAAAGGGCGCCAAATTTTGAATGAAATTTTATTTTTTGGCTAAGCAAACAAATTTGCTTTAGTTTTTTAATTGTTTTAAATTTAATTCAATCAATAAAATGAGTTAATATTATGATTTGATGGTTTTATTTAGAAATATATATGCGTATATTAGGTTGTTCAGAAAATAATGCAGGATTTCATGTTTTCTTTATTTTAACATTCTATATAACAAACTGTTTACGTTTGAGAGATTATTCTTTTGTAGGGTGTCAACACTCATTAATCCTCTTCCGAGCAAAAATGTTTTTCATCTTCTGTAGCATTTCACTAGTTGGAAATGATCCAGTCTTTACTAAGATGTCAAGCGTGAATTTCGCATAATTTCGTTTAACGATTTTAAACTTGGTCGGAACGGGGCCGAAACGGCCAGAAACATTAATGAAGTCTGGGGTGATGGCAGTATGAGAAAGTGCACCGTTCAATGATAGTTTAAGAAAATTCGAGAGGGAGACTTCAGCCTTGAAGATAAAGATAGTCGTGGAAGGACTTCTTCTCTTTATAGAGATATTCTGCGAGCTTTGGTTGAAGAAAATTCCAGAACTGTTTGAGAACTTGCAGAGAAACTCTCAGTTATCAAATCGGCCATCCCTGATCACCTCAATACAATTGGAAAGGTAAAAAAGCTTGAAACTTGGTTCCTCAAGTATTAAATTAGCACCAAATCTTCGTCATGAAGTTTGTGCTGCACTTCTTTGCTGAAACAGAAACGAACCTTTTCTGGCCAGAATTATTACATGTGATGAAAAGTGGATTCTCCTTGACAACACTAAACAATCGGGACAGTGGCTCGACAAAGGAGAAGCAGCACAAAATTTTCCAAAGCCCCCAACTCATCAAAAAAAAGGTGATGGTTACTATTTGGTGGGCTTCATTTGGGTTAATTCACAACAACTTCTTAGGGCAGTGATAATACAAAAAAATTACCCAAAAATAGCTGGACCAAAGTAGGTCATACTTTTGAGGTTATCAAAATATTTTAATAAAATTGAATTTTGTAATAGAAACATATACGTTAATGTAAAATGCAACCATACCACTGACTAAAGTATTGAATGGTGTAGTTAAAAAAGTACTTCCTAAAACTGTAACAGACATATGACAGTTTCGACAGTTGAAAGTTTGAGAGGTTGTAAAATCACTTGTCTGCACAGCTTTTGCAAATTAGCAGGTACTGCAGCTAATGAACCATTGATGTCCATTGTTACCTGGTTGGAGCTGCAGCCTAGCTGAAACTACCTTAGGAAGTTTAAAATATGGTTCCTGAAGATGAAGAGATTTTTTGTTATTTACATGCTTTGGGCCAAAGAAGAGCACGTGTGCCTAAGTAAACAACCTTTACGGTACTGCTTTTGGTTTATTATTTTCAACCACAATCCACAGCTTTTCTGAGACTGCTAGGGCTTTTTTATTTTTCAAAGGTCACCCCAGGATGATCCTCGGAACTCAACATTACCGTCCGCCATTCCGTTTACAAATGGCAGCCGATCAAAGAATTTAGATGCCCATAACTTGCCCATTTATGAGGGAAAATGTAAGCGGTTATGGAATCAGTACATCAAGGCCATTAAAACAAAAATAAAATAAAAAGTCATCGATATCGGACCAATATTAGCAAATATAGCTTACTAAACTTTGGAGATTAACTAGCTAACTCTCTGACACTACAAGTCAGTGTGACCCTTGGCGTCCAGTTAGTTATCTCTTTTGTGATTTCTCCATGTCCTGCACCTTTCTCTTCCAATTGCAGACGCCCATCTTAGCATACTTACTTTGATATAGTTAATGATATTCTTATTCTGTAATTAACGCTCAATCTCAGTGTTGCTCTTAATTTTCCATTCACCATTAGCTTGTGTTGCTCAGTAAATACTTCTTATAATCTTTCTTTCGCACACTCTCAGTTTAAGGCAATCATCTTGGAACAAACACCAAGTTTCCACTCCATAGGTGACTTCTTGTCTTATAAGAGATTTATATTATTTTAATTTTTTTTGCTTTGAAGTTGAGACTTGAGTAGTTTCAGGTTTGCGTATTAGGTTTTATCATCAATACTTACAAAACATGTTTACATTTTAAAAAGTATTCTGCACATGTTTCTATGGAAACCACTTCACCTTTGTTTAGTTATTTGATAACTCGAAAACTATACATCTCCTGGAGCAGGGGAGATGCTTACTTGAAAGATAATTTAATTGTCTGGACTCTAAACTAAAGGAATAGGAAAAGCAGTTTAAAGGACACGCCAAATATTTC
The DNA here is from genome assembly GCA_948150685.1 of Rhaphigaster nebulosa. Lineage (NCBI taxonomy): Eukaryota > Metazoa > Arthropoda > Insecta > Hemiptera > Pentatomidae > Rhaphigaster > Rhaphigaster nebulosa. The sequence goes on along the minus strand of OX411312.1, from coordinate 43,092,781 downwards.
TGAAATATAACTATTTGGAAATAATAAACCATTGTGGAATAATTTGCAGCGTTTTATTATTTATCTATTATTTTATTATTTATTGTTTCTAGCAAGAATTCCTTTTTTTTTTTTTTTTCATATGACCTCTGTTATTTATTAGTATAGACTGTGGAAACATTAAATATTATTTAACTGGAAACCATAAAAAGTAATATAATGCACATTCAGTTTATCTATTTTATTCGCCTTCCATACCAAAAATTATCATACAATTTTCGCTTTAAAATACCATTTCTTTTACATTCTTCTATATTATGCAATATAAAAATAATATATTACCTGTTAATGAAGTTCCCCACATTGTTTAAAAGTTCTGTATTCACTTTAAGAGCAAAGTCTGCCCAAGAGAAGTTTGAATCTTGTGATTCTGGTCTTATGAATAATAGATAAAATCTAAATATATCACTTGGAATGCCAGTATCTTTAGCATCATTCCCAAAAACTCCTATTCCTCTAGATTTTGAAAATTTACCATCCTCGTAATTTAAGTACTCTAAAACAATATAATTAAAAATTAAGTAAAACACTAATATATAATTAAATTAATTTCTATAATTATACAACCAAATAATAATCTACCTCTTTGGTTTAAAAACAATTTTGTCATTCCTTTTTTTTTTTTAATTCTTGCCCTAATTCATGTATTTTTAGTTTGTCATTCATATAACTTTTATTTCCATGACTCCGAAGAGCATATGAATCATGGTTATACATCAAAGTTCATTTTTGAAAACTTACTATATTTAAATTTTTGGAGTCCCTCCCTTCTCCTTCTCCCACGAGTCTAAAAAACTGATTATTTTTTATTAGTTTGTTGTCATTATTCCCTAATACTACAGGCCCATTGTCCTCTTAAACAATTTTTTTTATTGCGGTTTAACATCCTTTGCTATCATTTTAAGGCACACGGAATGGATTATTCTATAGGTTACCAACCTATTCAAACCAGAGTGGGAAGGTCAGAATTCATTGCATGGATTCACAATGAAATAAATTTCAACTTTCTCAGGATTCGAACCGGTGCCGTGGCAGTCTCGAAGTTACTAAGGCGATACCGTAACTCTCTCGGCCATCAAAGACTCTAATATAAGCAAGTTATTTATTTATTTAAATTGCAGTAGAAATCATGGAAAAGATAGTAACTTTTTTTAATAGATCCCAATAAAATAAAAGTCGGGCTAAAACTTAATAATACAACAACTTTCATTTAAAAGTTTAAGAAGCCAGTTATTTTGCAATTAAATAAATAGTTTTAATTAAACTGTTGAAATGAAATTTATTGCAGAACATGAATAACTGTTTTGGCCCATTTTTAAAACAAATTAATCAATAAATTAAAATTAATTGTAAAATTAACAATCAGAATTTACTAATCTATTATGGGCTATTACTCTCATTATTTGGGATCATCAAAAAAAAAAAAAATTCAACCTGCCCAGGCTGAATTCGAACACACCTTAACACTCTTGGCCACCTCGGCCTCCCAACTTAAACAACTGAAATAATTTCAATGGGACTAGAGTGGTAGTTAGTTAAGACTAAGTTCACTTTTAAGTAATACAAATTTCCATTAATTTTTTTAGTGCATAAAACAAAAACATTTCTTATAATAAAAAATAGAAACTTACCCGTTGCCATCAAATGGCTTAGCATTACATAATTTCCTTTACTAGCATATAAGGTCGCTGGAAACATTATTGAATGAAAAGGAACGTTATCTTTTGCCATGAATTGGTAAAGTTTAACATCATATTGAGGATCAGCTTTCCACCATTTAAGCCAATCTTTAGTATAGATTTTAGTCATACTCATGTAGCCAATCGGTGCATCAAACCAGACATAAAATACCTAGAATAAAAAACAAATATAGACAACCTAGAATCAATATGAAATCACAATGGCTGTATTAACAAATTCTGGGTTTGTAAAACTCATGTAGCCAAATATCAGAAGGGAAGAAGAAAGGTAAAAACTTTAGTTTTATTTAAAACAACAAAAAATGTTATGTTAATTAATGTAATTTCCAAAATTTTCACTAAGATGAGATGTGACCATAAAATCAATAAAACTCTCTAAACAAAATACAGTAAGCAGTTACTAAAGTTTGCTACCTCAATCATATTTATTTTGTTTTCATATTCTCTTCTTCTGTGTTTCATTAATGTTTATTTCCTTGTAGAAATTTTAATGGATTAATATTCATATATAATATAAATATATAATTTACAATGCAGGTAATTTGCTACGTGTAAAATCTGCATGGAATCTGTAAAATTTATAATTTCATAACCCTCCCATAAAGGTACGGTGGGAAAAAAAAAGTCAACAAAGTTATGAGACTAAAATTTCCAATAATTTTATGAAAATCAAATAAAGTTTCTAAATAACTTTATCAAATTATTGTAAGAACAAAAATATATAATTTTTTAAACAATTAATTATATCCATTACCTTCTGTTCAAAATTCTTTAAAGGCACAGGTACACCCCATTTCAGATCTCTTGTAATACACCTAGGTTTCAAACCTTTATTAAGCCATGACTTTGTAATAACCTTGGCATTATTAGACCAACCATTGGAAGTTTTATCAACCCAGTCTCCAAGCCAACTTTCTATCTGAAAAATTAAATGAATAATTTATTTCTTATCAGTAATAATCAAAGGGCAGATTAGGGAGGTAATGAAACGTGAAACAATTCATCAGGTATCTACTGCACAACAATGAATGCCACAATAGTTGGCAAAAGACGTCAGAAACCAGTAACCAGATTGATAGGATGGGTAGATAAAGATGTGAATATACCAACAAACTATTAATCGGAAAGTAATAGCCCAAAATAGATTAGTAAATTCTGATTGTTAATTTTACAATTAATTTTAATTTATTGAATAATTTGTTTTAAAAACAGACCAAAACAGTTTTTCACCTTCCACAATAAATTTTATTTCACCAGTTTCATTAAAACTATTTACTTAATTAAAAAATAACTGTGGTTTCTTAAACTTTTAAATAAAAGTTATTGTATTATTAAGTTTTAGCCCGACTTTTATTTTATTGGGGTGTATTAAAAAAGTTAAATGGAAAAAAAGTTATCTTTTCCATGATTACTATTGCAATGTAAATAAATAAATAACTTGCTTAGATTAGAGGCCTTGGTGGAGGCCTTAGCAACTTCGAGACTGCTGCGGCGCGCGCCGGTTTGAATCCGGCCAGAGCAGATTGAAATTTATTTCATAGCGGAATGAATCTAGACCTTCCTACTCTGGTTAGAAAAGGTTGGTAATCTGCAGGAATAGCCTATTCTGTTTGCCTTTATAGGAGTAGGAAAGGACGATTAAACACCAATAATAATAATAATAAAAAAAAACATATTGAGGATAATTCACAGCTTGTTTTGTAGGAGTTATTTGTTTGTTATTTTTTAAGGTGCGAGGTCTCAAGATAGTTAATTTCAGTTCCTTAATACAGCTGCTGATAAAAATGTTACTTCTTTCTATTAAAACTTTTTCCTATATAGTTTGGAAAAACAAAACCGTTATGATAAAACATTTACTTTCAAATTTAAAGAATAAAAGGTTTGAAATGAAAAAAATTTATTTTATAGAGAAACTTTTATCAGGCCAAAACAAAAATAAACTTTATATATCTTTTTTTAACAATAAAAGTTAAGTTATTTCAGTTTCTGGTTTTAAATGTTTTGTTGAATAGAAATTCATAGTTACCAATCATGTGGACAAGTTCATTGCTTACCAGTTTCATTCAAGAAAATAAATTAATAGTTTAAGCTGAAATAAGTTGGCAAAACGTTGACCAAAGGCTTTTTATCTGATAATACCCTCATAATTTTCTATTCAAGTCAGGTTTATTAATAATTAGTAAAGGTAGCAATGCATGTAATTTTTATTCATATGATTATTCTTCAATATTGTTTACTGCAGAAGTGCTCTAAGAAAATGCCATCTTTGACCACGGCATTATCCTTCACCATAACACTCAAACATGTTAAACTTGAAGCAATGAGTAGAATGATGCCCACTTTAATGGGTCCAAGCCAGGGTGGGTTTAAACAAAGAAGACAGGAAGTTAGTAAAACAAGAGTCAGTAAACAACAATGGAAACGCTGAATCTTAATCCAAAATGCAAAGAGGATGGTTAATAGAAACTGCTGCCGAATTAAAAAAAAATTAAGAAGACATAATTAATGTTGGAACAATAAGCAATGGAAGGTAGGGACGAGGAAAGGTTCTAATATACCTTCTGGTCTGCCTCGAAGGGCTTCTGTTCATATTAACAAAAAATGAAACATTAATTCATCAACAACTCCTCTATATCATTCAGGAGAATAACTGCCATCAGAAATTGTCTGTTCTACAATGCAAACAGAGAATCAAAGAAAATGAAACAATCATTAAGCAAGGCACCTCATGGTCAGTATAAATTGGACAGGTATAAAATTTTAATTAAAAAAAAAAATATATATATATATATATACATACACATAAAGTTTAAAATCAGTTTTAAGAGGTACCAAACAAGTAAATAATAATTAGTGATTAACCAATAATTACAGCAGTTAAGTTTATATACTCAGGTAGAATAGAAGAAATATGAATTTCTTATTTATTTTAAAAATATTCTGATGCAAAATTTTTAAAATATTATATGAGCTACAATTTACTAACCTTCGGAAGCTCCAAAAATAACTGCTGTGACTGTCTAACAACAGGAGTGGTCTGACACAACTTACACCTTGGTGCGATGAGGTCTACTGTATTCATGAGATGACCACAACCATCACATTGATCACCTCGGGCGTCTTCAAATTTGCAATCTGGGCATGTTCCTTCCACAAATCTATCAGCTAAGAACCTGTTGTCAAATATTATGAAATCAAACTAAGCTATTTATGAAAGCCTCTAATAATTTGATTTCTTTTAACCTATACAAACCTATCACATTTTTCACAGAAAAGTTGATCCATTTCTGCAACACTAGTATATCCATTTTTATGGCATGCATTAAAAATGCACTGAGCGATCCTGAAACAATAATTTAATTATGACTTTTAATTCAGATTTTTTTTATATTGGCAAAATTAAAAAAAATAAAATTTAAACATACTCTTTTTGTTCAACAGTTGTAGTGCGCCCAAAATGATCAAAAGAAATATTAAACCACGAGTAAATATCACTATGTATTGCAAAGTATTTATCACAGATTTCTTGAGGAGTAAGACCTTCTTCTAGAGCTTTCGTTTCAGTTGCAGTTCCATACTCATCTGTTCCACTAATTAACAATGTATTCCATGATCTTGCTCGACAGTACCTAAAATAAATGAATTATGATCATTTTTAAATAAAATTATAAAAAATAATTATAGTATAACTAGCTGGAATCGTACGGTTCTAAGCATTCCCCAAGAAAGACCATTAGGAGGTGATCTTTCTTCGCTTCTCTTTCTTTTTTATTTTAAGTTTACTATTTTAGATTTATTATTTTCAATAATGTACCTTAGAAACTGACCAAGAAGAAAAATTTATTTTAACCCTGCACAAAATTTCAGTTTTTACATTTCAAGATAGTTAGAAACCTGGTTGACAACAGTATTCATTGTAAAAGTAAGCCCTCTCCTCACTGGTGCAATAAGACCAGGAGATTTCTGTCTGCGAATGATACACGCAGATCCAGGAGCTTTCAAAGTGTAGAAGCTTATGAATTCTAGAAAACACATTTTGATAAGTTGTTCCTGAGATTCGATCAATGTCCCAAGATAAGAAGGGATAGCCTATTTTGTCCCAGGCTATTTTGGTCTCACTTCTCACCTGGAGTAGAATCGTTTAATTTATTTAGGCATTTGGTTTCAAAACCAATTTAAGAAAATAATTGAAAAATTTTCAATGCCAAAAATATTTTGAGCCACATTTGTAACAAATCTATCTAGATCCTTAGGAAAACAAACAAAAAGCCAAATACTTAGCACTTAATCAATATATATACATATATATATATATATATATATATATATATATATATATATATATATATATATATATATATATATATATATACATATATAAAAGAGCTATCATATCGTGTGTATGAGTTGAATTATACAACTAAGTAACTAGAATTTAGTGTTTCAAAAAAACTAAATATTTGAACTTTCTGATGATCAATTTATTTATTTTTGAAAAGAATACAACTTTAAAAGGAAAAGGAACTGTGGATTGCCTACACCAGTTACCTAGTTTTAGAATGTTGAGGGCCTAGCCTAATGGAACCATTCTGTGTAATCACTCCTGTTTTGCAAAATTTTAGTTACCTAGTTTCAAAACGATATGTAAACATACAAAGAAATAAATTATTATTTCTATAAGAGTTCCTTTAACTTTTTCATTTTCTGAAAAACTTCCAATTTTTTTTTTTTTTTTTTCCAAAACTATATTTTCTCTTGAAACTCAGTTACATGCAACATATTTTTAGTATTAACTTATTGTAGAATTATTCAGTAACTTATTTCATAATAACTTATTTCATAATTCATTTAATAAACATTTTTATTCATATAATTTTTTATATTACCTTGCAAAAACATCAGCAGACAAAACACAGCCTATTATATTACCCAGATGAGGCACATTATTAACATATGGAAGTGCAGAAGTTACTAATATATTCTTTTGACCCTTGATAGGTAAACTGAAAAGATAAAAAGGCAATGTTACAAGAAGAAAGTCATATAAAATTATTAAAAGATAAATAATATAAATATAAATAGTGGATGCAAATTCATAAGCCTAAGGGATATAAAGGTGCAAATATCCATTCAAATAATTTTGTTCCTTTAATTGGGTAATTCCAGATCCTTTAAATAAGTCTCAAATATGGCCATTGAATGCAAGTCTGGCTAAGCCCTGAGGGAGATTTCCAGAACTGACTATAGAAGAGGGAAGGGCAAAGAAGATGGACAATGATTTCAATTCAGGCATTTAAATCGCAAAAAATACTTGAAAATGATATTTAACCTGAATGTACAGTAGGGAGTGTGATAGTTAGAGATATAAGAAAAAATCAAGTTCTAGTTAATCGCTTATCCCTATAATGAAAGTTCATTGTTACTTATTCACAAGATGGTGTCTACATATTCGCACATCAATGAGAAGCAATCTCTGTTCTAAACACAATTAGTTGCTTGATAATTGGGGATAAAACTGTTCAATACCTCATCTTGAGATGGGACATGTGATGGCGGCGATATCTGAACAGGAGATGGTAGACTCTGTTATGTCAAAGCCGCAATGGTAGTGCTACCTGTTTAGATGGTGGCGAACTATGTCACCATATTAGAATTTTAAAAAGTCACTGATTATTAAATAAAAGTTGAGACTTATACAAAGGACACAAACCAACTAATTTAAGAAATCAAAATTATTTAATCTCAAGAAAAACATAAATTGAAATAATGATAAATATTTTTATACCTACCAAGGCAATAACTTGTACCCAAATAATCTAAATAATAATGATGGATATATTATTAACCAAAAAAGGATAAGATGGTTGAGGGGGGTGAAGTAAAAAAAAAAAAAACACATGTAAGGTATAATAACACCGTACTGTTTCTTTTCTAAAGGCACACCTATCTTTTCCTTATAATAAATAATAATGTGTATTAATGTAACAAAAACACATTTTTAATGGTACAAACAGTTCTATAATGGTTCATTATTAAATTAAAATACTTGCATTGGTTTCTTAGGCTGTTTAAGTTTAACTCTTGAAGATGGCCCTTTCTCCCATGCCAATACAGCCAAATTTACTTCATCAGCAGAGACTAATTCATCACTTTTCTCCTGTACACAATATAATATATTTATAAGGAAATATCTTTATACTCATATAATTCAGTAACTAGTTCATAATTTAACTAACAATAAAGGCTGACCTTTGAAGAAACACTAACATCTTCTGACATAGAACTGGGGAGAGGAAACCAACAAGCAGTTGCAATACTCTGCATAGCAACAAAACCTTTTTTAGCGTTTAATTTTTTCTCTGCATCCTATAGAAAATTAAAGGTATTAATAAACAAAAATACTGGAAGCCAAGGAAAACTATTTTTTTTACTGAATCATTAGTAGCAAACAGAACAATAGGGTATAAATTCCTTTAATAAATTATTTTTGTCTCAATAGTTACATCAAACATTATATCATTCATAAAAACATTCCTATTTAATTTTTTAAAAAAATATTTCCTTCTTGCAAGATATTTTGGCTATTCGAATTATTCATGTCAACAGAGCAATTTAAACGACATGGTATTGATTCTGGTGAAACTTCCTAATTTGATCTTATTCTGATAAGTAAAACTAAGGAACAAGAGCAAAAACCTTCCTATAAATACTGATTTGTGCCTATGTGCAAGAATACAAAGAAAAGTGTACCATATAAAGTATTTTTTCTCATTTCATAAGTCTCAACTATACGAGGAAAGTGATGTAAACCGATGAGAAAAGATAAAGTACCTCCAATAACTAGTTTGCATTGCTGTGAAGACCATTTTAAAGTCATAATAATAAATATGTCGTTTCCTTTACAATCGAATTTATAATTTTGTTGCTTTATGTTAAAAAGTATCATAACGTCTAAAAGTTTTGATTGAACATTTGGTGAAATTTTATCACTTTATATGATTTATTTGTGAGCTACTTATTTGTATATCAATTTTATAGATTGATTAGTTTTCTAAATTAATAAGGGAAATTATGAATTAAAAGAGCTTTAAAACTGAGTTAATCATCACAAAAGTAGCTTTTACACCTATAAATTCAGTAGATATGAAATCTGAATTTTAAGAAACAAAGAACGAATTCATAATCGCTTCAATTCCTGACAGATTATCTGACTGTGCTTTAAAAAATCCCCTTTCAGTAATTTTAATTAACGATGATTACACAACGCTTAATGAAAGAAACTGTGATAAAATTCAATTTATCGTCAATCACTTAAAGAAAGTATCCAGCCATTTTTTTTTTCTGTTGGCACTGTAGACCGTGGAGATCCTTGGCCTCGCGATGTGATATTCATACCACACTGCGATTCTCAATTTAGGTACACGGGGTAGGGTCATCACTCCTAAGCCCGGCTTTTTTGTGAGTTGCCTCCAAGTAGGCTGACGGGCCTCACATACCCGGGGGAGGGGGGGATAAATTGCTTGAAGTATTTAATTTAATTAAATTAAATTCATGCCAGTGCCGGGATTCGAACTCACAACCTTTGGGTTTGTGAGTAAGTGCGTTAATCTGCTCGACCACTTCGACCCCATCCAGCCATCTTACGAAGTAGTTATGTTGACATGAAGTTTAAGATCAAACTGCGGTCAATCCCAATAGCATTATATTTAGATATTTTAAATTTCGTGTATATATATATTGCATTTTTGTTTAATTAAAGCTTATTATTTAACACAAATTTGGAAAGAAAAAACTATTTAGGTTTTAATCAATAGCAATAAAGATTCCCCCAAAAAATATTTGAACGAAACATTGGAAGTGCAAATTAGTTCAGTCCATTTTAAAAAGATGACTGTGGTTGTTTTGGCCGCTGATTTCGACGGTTTCAGAGAGCTTAGACATCTGTCAATAATATTTAGTTTATATCGCTTTGAGCTTCATATAAAAATCTTGTTTTTTACTCTATTGAAAACGTCAAATTTTGTATTAACTAAGGAGCATTTGCGGGAAGTTATATGAACTGGCGACCTGCCAAATTGTGCTGTATCCGTTCGAACAACCAGTAATTAGAACAAGCAATGTCCGGAGAATACGGTGGGAGGGGTAAAATATCCCACTTCAGTGTTTCCAAATATTTTTTATCAACTTTTGCGACATGAGGCCTTTATCATATCTTTGCTCGTATTGGCCGTTTTTATCGTACTGCATGGCACAAATGAATCAATTGTAGCCTATATTGATTGCCCATATTGGAATCGCCAGATTGTAGCAGCTCATAGTATACAACACCCTTTTGTGGCTACCCAGAGCGAGGCTTGTCTTCAACGCTGAAATCGCCAGTTGAAACTATTTCCTACATGATTTATCAGTTGGAGCATTGTCACCATAAACTTCCACAAGCATTCGATGCGTTTCAGCTGCATTTTTCTTCCAATTAAAGCATAAACCTAAAACCTAAAACCTCCCGCAAATGCCGCTTAGTTAACACAAACTTTGACATATTCAATACAGTAAAAAAACAAGATTTTTGTATGAAACTCAAGGCGATATAAACTGAATATTATTGGCAGATGCAACCTCTCCAAACCAACGAAATCAGCTATCATAACAGCCACAGCCCTCTTTTGAAAGCGGACCGAACTAATTTGTACTCCCAATATATTTTTCATGCATATACTCTATTAAGCTATAATAGAAATAAATAAATAACAAATACATACTTTAAAATATTTTTGCTGATACAGATTCTCGAACCATTTTAGAATTCCTTTTTTGCTATCGAACAATTTACTTTTAAATTTTTCTTCCGAGTAAAGTGGATAAAGAGCTGCCCAAACACAAACGTCTGCTGCTGTAATTTTGTTCTGAAAAATGCCAATGTATCAGAAGTACAATTTTTAAAAACAACCAATTCTGTATCTAATAAAAATTTTTATTTCAACTTACACCAACAAGATGAGTAGTTGAGGACAGAGTGGAATCTAATTCATTAAAAAATTCTTCAACAATTGATATGAATTCAGTTTTATTATGATATAAGACCAGGACAGGCTGAAAAATATATAGGATTAAAATAAGAACTTATTGAGATTCTTAAAAAATAATACCACACAATCAAAATGAAAGGAACACAACTCGAAAAATGCAATTAAATTCTTCCACATTCTCAAAATTTGTATTTCTAGAACTAAATGTTCTGAAATTAATCATTTCTTTAAAGCTTTGGACTTAATATTTGCATTTTCTCTTAACCTCTCAATTTCAAACTTAACAAAGTTTCTTGATTTCAAAAGATATATATCATATAGTTAATAATAACATAACAATAAATTTTATAATTATTTTTTTCTTAATAAACTAGAAACAATAATATTAACAAAAACTTAATTATTGGTTATTATTATTACAAACAACAAAAAACATATAAAATGGATTTTTAAAATACTTTCTAATGTAAAAAAAAGTAAAATTTATCAACAGCTGATTTTGAGATGAATATATATAATTAATTGTAAACAGTAATTAATTTATTAAAAAACCTGTAATTTTTCAGCTTCCCAGGACAACCATTTATTAACTGCTTGAATATCCTCTTCACATGGGCGAAACAGAACACTAGCAGCAGTATTGCTTGAAAATAAACTGATACCTGTATCTAACAAAAGAACTGGCAGTCGTTTTGGTCCTTGGAAGCGTTTATCTGAAAAAAAATATATCTTATATAAATTTCTATAGGTAAAAAGGTATTACAACAGATAAAGAAAGAACATGTAGATATGTTAAAATACACCACATTGGAACATCAGAAAATAAAAAAACATTAGCTAGGCTAAAATAAAAACATTTTCTACATATACAAAAGAAAAAATTATAAGAAAAACTTTGGGACTGTTTTGTATGTTTTTACAAGACATACAAAGATATCTGTCAAAGATAGTAAATTGGTCAAGTGTCCAAAATACCAGTTTTACAAGAGAGCCAATTGAGTATTTAACAGTTCACTATAAATATTGACATTTTTCCCAATCCCGTTCCATGAAATTTAATGATCATCCACTTCCTTTAAATTTCATGTAAAGGAATCGGAAGAAATGCTGATTTATAGCAAACTACTAAACACTCCATTGGCTCTCCTGTAAAACTACTATTTTGGAAATTTGACCTTTTTATCGCCCTCGACAGCTATGCATTCAAGTAATAAAACGACCCAAATGACCACCACTTACCAGACATGGTAACTTCATAGCTATTAGTACAAATATAACATGAGCAACAGGCTAGCCTGCCTTTAAAATTTAGCAAGAATCCTCTAAATAAGTTTAATATTGATTTCTACCAATTTTTAAGCCACATAAGATAAAAAGGTTTTCATTCAAATTATTAAAAAAAATAAATCATGACAAAAAATTCAGTTACCAAGTGAGGCCACCGATATGAAAAATACTTTTATTTTTAATTCAATTTTGCCTCATGAACGTGGCTTTGATATTCATGTTATAATTGATATTTTTTAATCAGGAGGTATTTCTAATTTTTTTATTTTCATTATTTAATTCTGAGATGTAAAGATCAATCTGATTAATAAAAAAGAATCTGCTGATTCTATGATTATATTATTATTAATATTTCCTTTGAATAGTCTCAGCCAAAATAGATTAGTAAGATTTTATTTAATTATACCTAAAAATTACAATATAATTTTATTAAATTAATTCTATAGAAACATTAATAAAACCAATTTAATAAACAAGGAGAAATGTAATAAAAATTGATTAATAAAATTTTGTTAAATAAATAATTACATTTCCCTATTACAATATATATTTTTTTAAAATTAATATTACAGAAAATGTACAAAATCAATTTAATGAAATCAGGTAGGTATATTAGAGATATTTGAATTTATTTTTTAAGATGTTTAGTTTAATCTCTAAATAAGATTTATTTAAAATAATAATTCTCACAAAGCAGACTAATAGTAGGTAATAATAATTGCATGGCAAGTATTAGTCAACGAAATTGATTGTTTGATAATTTCTATTTCAGATTGTATTAAATTTAAAGGCACAGCATAGGTTTAGAAAATAACATAACATTCAGACAAACCCAGCATCAAACTGAAGTAGGTCAAAAGAAAACATGCTTGACCATGCCATTAATACAGGCATGATGGAAATGTCTATTCCATAAGGAATATTGGTTAGTAGTGGTTAAGATAGTTCGAGATGACATTTCATTAAAGCCTATATAAGTTCAGAGTGATAAATGATAGATACAGCATATCTCAACACAAAACATTGTTATATCATTCTAATTAATGTTGATCACAAAAAAGAAATAGTAGGTACTCTACATATAACAGCTTAAAACTTCATCTAAAAAAATTTCAATGTTCGAAATGAAAAAGTGCATTTCGATATTAAGAAATCAAAGATAAGGAAACTGGTGAAACATCATAAACCACACACTGACAGTTATCAAATTTGAATTTTATATTGAATTGAACAACATAAATTGAAATGGTTATAAAAACAAATCAGGTACAATAGTATTTTTTATGTAAATAAACTTAACACAAATAAACAAAGTGACAACACTTAACAGGAAAATGAAAGACTCTAATCAATCTATAACTCGAAAATACGGTACCTCAACAAAAAATTGTGTTCAAATATTTTAAAATACAGAAAATACCACAGCAAATGACTCACCATCCACCTGTACGATCTCGATTTCCACATTTTTACCCACTATTTCACAACTAATGAGTATTTTTAAACTAATCGTATTACTGTCATTCGTATAGAGCTTCATATTACACACAATACTGATAAAGTCACTGGGGAAATGTTAATAATCCAGACACTGTCAACCTCGTTCCCAACCGATAATAATTTGAAAGGAAGGTTACAACTCAAGTTACACAATGTTTATAATTTATCGATTTCCTACTACAAAGACAAACTAACCTATTTTTTTCAAAAAATAATTTATTTATCAGGGATCAGTTAGGTTATACAACAAAAGACAAAACAAATAATTGTTATAGTCGAGTTTTCGGCCAAGCTACGGAGACCTTCAAGGCTAAAGCAGTGTAAGTCTCATACTAATCATCCATTATTTAGCTTGGGCGAAACGTTGTCTATAATAATAAAGACAAAAAAAAATACCTATTTGTTTTTTTCATTTATTGTAAAATCTGAAAGATCTGCAAAAAAATTATCATTTGAAATTATCCAACCACCCAACATCATCATATTCATTCTTCTTTTAACCGTTTATGCAGTGAGAGGGAAGTAAAGAGAGCCCTCTCTGGCTCTGTCGGTTTTCTACTAGTTGCCCACTTTTATTTCATTGAAGTCTTTCTTTACTTCATTTTCTCATTAAATTTTACGTCGTCCTCTTCCTCGCTTCCCCCCTACTTTAGCTCGCTAGCAATTATGCTAGGTTTCATTCTTAAAAGATATCCAAGCCATCACCTCAATCCCCCTCTATCGCATCATTGGCGAGTTTAGTATTAACGTTCGACCTAATAGTGGTGTTACGGACTCGATCTTTTCTCATTTTCCCGTCAATTCTTCAGAGAAATATTATTTCTTCTGACTTGATTGATGTTTCTTTGTCAAGGTCTATGGTTCCAAAGAGTACGTCGGAACGGGGAGAAATGTTGACCTAAATACAGCCACTTTCATCTTCTTTTCCACCTCTCGCCTGTTTAGGAAACCTATCTTAAACACTTTAAGCATTCTGCCATTCAAACATTCTGTATAACCATTATCGTTCTGGTGCGCACCCAGATATTTGAAGTTTTCCACTTTTTTCCAGGAATTCGTCTTCAATTCTGAGGAAAGGTATAATTCTCCTTGGTTTCTTCCCAGCGCTCATCACTTTCGTTTTCCTAGGGTTTATGATCATATTGCTCTTCAGCAATTCTTCTTTTAGCCTACTAACATTGTACTATAGATTCCTGTTATCTGAGAAAATAATGTCATCAGTATATACAAATAATGAGAGGTCTCAAATAGGCACATCATAGTTGAAATTTCCTCATTTTCTTCTTGGTTGTCGGAATAGCTTAATCCATAAATAAAATGAACAATGGACTCGAACTACTCTGCTGGTCCCTATTCTGGTTTCAATTTTTCAATATGTGCAGTTGGCAAATCTTACCAATTTTCATATTTTGTTTAAACTTTCAAGCACCAGTATATGATCTTGATCTATTCCTTTTTCTCATAAGGCCTCTAAAATGTCTGTCTTCCTTGCTTGGTCATAGGCTTTTGTAAGGGCACCAAGGCACATTGGTATTTCCTTTTCTTTTTCGAAGACCTGTCTCATAGCAAAAACTAGATTCTGGGTGCTCCTTTTTTCATGGAAGTCTGAATGTTCCTCCTCGAGTAATCTTTTGACTCTTCTTCCTGTTCTCTGTTTCAGGATCTTTGAATATATCTTACTTGGGATGCTCAAGAGATAAACCTCTGTGGATATTATAGTCTCTGCTATTTCCTTCCTTAAAGATTAGAACAATAATAGCTACATCCCAATCTTTCAGGATTTTCTTTTGAATGAATGAAAAAATGACTTTATTCTTGGACAAAGTCCCCTGAAAATAATTACAATGTACAGAATTTATGTGTGTTTGTTTGGCTTAATGCTTACAATAATAGCGCACTTGTTGAATTATTTGGCTGTGATTGTTATTATAGAAATACACACATTTTGCATCAATGCGGTTGTTTGATTATGGAGTAGACAAAGGAATAATTGTTTTATAAAGGAAAGTGTGGAAGATGATTGGCAAATAGATGGGTAAAGAATTCCAGAAGGAGGTAGATTGAATGATGAAGGATTTAGGGAGGTTTTTTGGTTTGAAGGACTTGAAAAAGAAACGACACCAAGAAGATACTGTTGTCAGAAAATAGGAAAAAGCCACTTCAACTCAGTATACCAACAAGAGACATGAGAGCATCTGGGAAACCCAAAAATAAATCTTATGGAATAATTACCAAATCTCTTCAATCTCATCTCTTGCCCCATTGTCATCTCTCTGTTTACAAAGCAACCATAGTCAAAGTGGAGCAAAACAAGAGACCACTAGGAGCTGGTGGGTATTTTGTGGAATGGAATTATAAGATGGCTATGGATTTTCGTGTGATCAGAGAAATATGGTAATTCCAGGAGAGGTGCTGATTAAAGGTGACTCCAACATATTTTATAGTTGAGTGAAATTGGATGGGTCAATTATTGAGTAAGAGATAGTAAGGAGATGCTTGGAGACAATGAGGATGGCCTTGGTTTTTTCAACACTAAACTTCAATTTATAATTTTATAAATAGCCCGCTGAAATACCGCTAGGAAGCACCAGCAATCCTTAAATAAGTGATCAACAAAATCAACTTTTTTGACCTTATATTATCGTACAACCAACTTGAGATTCAAAGAACTGATAGCTAAACCACAAGCAATAATCGGTTTGGATCCTTTTTTTTTTTCAGAAAGCTAATTCTTATAAGAAGCAGCTGTATTATAAATTGTCCAAGTTAGCTTAAAACAGCAGGTAGATTAACCGGTTATAGTAAAATAATAACTGATAAACCAGCTATTTTACTTTGAGGGTAACTATACCACATAACCGACATGTGGGACTACATTAAGCCATGTTGAATTTTAGAAGTCACCTCTTATCATATTACAAGCTTTCCTCACCTAACATTTTACTGCATTGGAAAAGTGTAATTGAGGGAAATTATCCTCAAAATTTACTTTAAAAACCAAATTTCCATATAGTTTCCTAGCGATTTTCACTATTTTTCATTGAAATTCCCATTTTACTTCGTTTAATATTTTTCGCCGCCATAAATAATACTGGTTTGAGGAAATTTTGTTGAGATTTACATGCCCAATTTTCCTAATATTATAGTGTGAAAGAAATACGAGGGCATTATAAAACTTGTCATAAAGAGAAAGTAATCCGCTAGTCCCAACCACTAATTGGAGTTCCTTTTAGGAGCATGGTAAAGAATTGCAATGCTACAGATTGGATCCTCAATGGCTTGTTTAAGATTAAGAAGAGAAAGTTAAGGAAGTAATAAGTACAAATGGTTTCTGAAAAAAATAAAATAAAAATAGTTAATAAGCTATTTAGTAAAACTATTGATTAAGAATAACAAATAAACTAATTAATGATCTTTTGGGGGAGAGGTAGAGAATACAGTTCTTGGACTAACCGTAAACTTTTTCGAGTTATTTATTTTTTTCCATCCCAGGGCAGTATCTATTTATTGTACTGCCATAAACGTCAACAAAGACAGAAATTACTGGATTATAAATCCTAAACGGTTTTTTTTTACATTAATTAGGTCTCCATATTAAAAAAAAGTAGAATAACACTCATAGATTGAGGATATTAGGGCATTGAATGAATGGAAAAAAGATAATTACATAATAATTGAAAATTGACAGCAAATATCATATTTATTTTTACTAACAGGAGATTTTTAATGTAATACTAGGTTGTTGAGCAAATGGAGCAGGAAGTATAACTCTCTGCTATTTATATTTCAGTTATATTTTAATCTATAATTAAATAAATATGTAAAAATAGAATAGCATTATTTATCTTTGAATTAACATTAACATTCATATATAACACTGGGTTATAAATTATTTAAAGATACTGTTATGAACTAAAATTTTGAGTAACGATTTGTAGAACCTACAGTTCACAGGCTATTATAATATTTTATATTTATAATTTTCTTTTTTAATTTAAAAGGGTAAACATTTGAAAAATAATGCTTACAGGACATTTTTATTACTAGGATATGTAATAAAAATGTCCTTTACTAGCAAATACACATTAATCAATTCCTTTTCTAAAATAGTAGACTGAGGTTCTTATACAGAATTAACTTTTGCTATTAAG
Organism: Rhaphigaster nebulosa; assembly: GCA_948150685.1. NCBI lineage: Eukaryota > Metazoa > Arthropoda > Insecta > Hemiptera > Pentatomidae > Rhaphigaster > Rhaphigaster nebulosa. The sequence continues at coordinate 43,075,078 of OX411312.1, read as the reverse complement.
TAAAACTGTCTTTATTATCACAGTTAATAGTAATAAATGTTTACAAAGTTATACTTTGATATGCATGAATCAGTAATACATAAGTTCACGATGGTCATAAGTTTATTTGGTAACAACCAAACATTCAATAGTAGATAAAAAATTTTCATGTTCAATACTTACCATTTAAATCAATAAGATCTTTAAAGAAAGAAAATTATTTATTTCATGAAATTACACCAACAACAAAGTAACTTTTATTGAAAAATATACATATGAAAAAAACAGTCTTTTGAACTTCAGTGAGAATTGTGGCAGCCAAACGACTGTGAGCTCATTCTAGCTTTTGTTAGACCTTGATAATAACCTGAAAAAATAAAATAAAACAGATTTTATTCAGACCAACAAAGTTATAATTATTTATTAATGTTTAATGTTGTTAAAAGTGAATTTGAAAGAGCTTGTAAAGAGATAGGTGTTCAACTAAATTCAAACATTACATATCAAGGGTCTATCTACAATGAAAAATGTCTATCTGCAAAATTCCAACTTAACACGAGGTGAAAAAAAAAATGTTTTGAAAGATTTAAATCCAACTTAGGTAATCTTTTTCCCCTTATTTATATTTCTCAGCATGCTGTTTTTGAAGGTAACCATGACCATGAATCATGGTTTAATTAAAAAAAACACAAAGACCCAATTTTTGATATTTTTGCAGATATTTCATTATAAACCATCAATACTATTAACAGAACAAACATGAGGTCAAATTTTAAGTATTGGTATCAATGTCTGTAATGTGATGATAAGAATGATCAGACAATTGTGTCGTCCAGAGAATAGAGAAGCAAATAGGGTGTAACTTTGCAAAAGGTCAAACAATGCTAATTTCACTTTCTCGACTAAGGTAGTTGGATTTTAGTAATAAATTTATTTTGAGTGTTCACTTAATTGAGACTTTAGAACATTCTAGAGTTCCTTCAGTCCAAAGAATGTTGCCTATTATTGTCAATTTAACCATGATGGATGAAACTTTAAGTATATGCAGTACCTAATTTAGAATTGTAAAGAATGTAGAGTATAAAGAAAAAAATCTTTTAAAGCAGAGATATAGGCAAAGTATCATCTGCGGCATAACTCATTCTACCATAACTAAAACTTAATTCAATATCAAAAAATCATCTTATTTAATAATTAAAATCAGTCAATTCTACTTTTTACAAACCTGTATGGAAGCCACTCATGTACCAAGCCATAAGCATTGCAGACAAAGCATCAGTCTCATCTTTGGGTAAATTAGCCAAAACAAAAGGAGGTGGTGGGGGCGGTATCATTCCAACATTCTATAAAATAGATACATAATTAAAATTGATTCGGTTTTTCCTCAGATAACAATATATTTTATTCTTTATTGTGTACAATAGGAATCTATTAAGGTGGCAAAACGTTTATAATTATATATTTTTAAGTCTTCAAGCACAGGTCAAGGCTAGAGTGACTATAGAGAGTCATCAGTATTTGGTGCTTATGTCATCAATAGTTAGATATATATAATAATAGGGGAGACCGGGTCTAGTTGATATACTTTTTACTTCCTGATTTATGTAATTTTTTTCTGTCATCATTTTGAAATAAAGTTGGTGTAATTCGTAACTATAACTATTTGGCTATAACTTGCTATATTTAAATTTTTTATAAAATTAAATTTGTCTTGTCAAAAAAGAAACTTTAACAACTTTGCAAGATGTATCAACTTAACCCGGTCTGGGTCAAGTTGATACGCCTTTGAGGAAGGTAATACGGTGTCAGGAATTAATAAAATAATAAGCAAAACAGAAATATGAACAATTTTTATTGTAACTATAAAAGATATTTTAAAATCTACAACATTTTGGGAAAAACGAAAGCTATAACAACCATTTATTGTGACCGGTTACTCTGACTCCGAAGAGAAATTTGGGTCTGATTGACAGTTAATACAAGTGTAAAAGGGGTTGTTCTCTGCACAGGCGATGTGTGTCAACTTCTTCCAGAAAATACACTGTATCCAGTCTTGTCCAGATTTGGATGAAGAATAACTCTTGAAGCACATCAAACAAAAAGATTCTCCGTCTTCATCAGTGTCCGATACTTCTTTTTTGATTTTTCTTCGTTTCTCTCTTTTTTTATCTTTAGCTTCTTTTCTTGGTTTGCCTGTGCCTTTGCGTAGTTTACCCCTAAATGATTTAAATAACTTAGCTTGTGTTTTTCTGTCTTGATAGATTTCTTTCTCTCTCTGAAGTCTAGAATAGTACACCGTATCAACTTAACCCAAACCTCGTCATTATACTAAACTCTTAAATACATGAAACCGGCAACAGTTAGAACAAAGTTAAAAAGGTGAAATTCTTACCTTTACAGCATGTAACAACGTGATGTCATCGATAACACAATTCACGAACAAATAAACTTTCAATAATAATTTAAAAACAGTAGTAAAAATTTACTTTTGACGATGAAAAACAGTGTTTCGTTCACAACTTACAGAGCGAAGCAACCTCCTCCAAATAATCACGTGTGGTTAGCAAGTATCAATCACTTGTCCAACCAAGCCAATCACCACTTGTTTGCGTCTGCACATTAGGAAGAATTTCGGCCTGTATCAACTTGACCCTGTATCAACTAGACCCGGTCTCCCCTTCTATAATACTTAGACCATTTCCAATTTTTTTCCACTATATATTGTGAGTAGGAATCGATAGAGGTGTTGCTTAGGACCCATAAGCCTTTTTCAAAATTTATGTTTCAATTTGTTATGGGTCGTAAACAACAACTCTATCGATTCCTACTATATATATAGTATATATATAATGAAGACATGTAGCTCAGTGAGCAGGGCACTGTGATACTAGTCCCAGGTTCGAGATCGGTTGTGTCAGATAATTATTTATTCTGTTTTAAACCATGGATCGGCCCTGTAGAATCAGGAGACTCTCCTGGGGCTTACCCAGCCTCTATAAAGGGGGTACTCTTAATTGGGGAGGAAATCTGGCAGTTGAGCGTGATCCTGACCAAATCACCTCCTAACACAACCATTGGCTTAGAAACAGTATGTTTCTTATCAAGTACTGAGCCTATGTAATGTTACTATTTACCAGATATCTTAATTATTATTATTAATTTCTTCTTGTATGATTGTTCTGATTTTTATTTCACAGCTATAAATATATATATATATATTAAGATTTCTGGTAAATAGTAACATTACATAGGAACAGACAAGACAAATCAATATTATTTTGTCAAATAACAATTTGTTGGAGATCAGCAAGGTGATATTACAATATTTTTTTATTTTATTATTATATTATTACAACAGCCAATATTTAAATAGGAATTCTTGAATATCAACAGAATTCTAGCTCAAGGGATAGCTTACACAGCTTGACACATTAACTGTTTTAAACTATTCCTAGCATGTTATGAAACTCTAGCTAACCAAAAATCTTAACCAGATTTATACACACTTCTATTTAAATAATCCACAGAAGAAAATGGAAGAATCACATTATTTCCGAAATATAGTTGTACACATTAATACGTTCTTATCCCCCAATAGAATAAGATAGAAAAAAAGAAACAGCCGAAAATATGGATGGTCGGTTTTTTAGCAGCATTTGAAGAATAAGAATACCCAGAGACTGAAGAAAGTAGAAACTCAAAAATTTAAAACTTGATTTTCTCAAAATGCGTTATGGACATTCTCCCTTTATTCTGTGGACTCTTCTTTATTACAATAGTATACACACTTCTGCAAATGAATTTAATCAACAGAAACATTAAAGTAGATGAATCTCGATTAATACTGCAACAATTAATGGTTCATTTACGTTGAAACACATGCTGACATTATTGGACAGAATTTTCCATTATACCTAATATGTGGATGGTATTAAATCGGTCAATAATTTCCTGACTGTCAAAAGTATAAAACAGAAACATTATAGAGGCATAAAAAACGCATACATTTTTTTTAACTTGATGCTTTAAAATTAGGATTTTGTTTATCACATGATAATTCAAAAATATCACAACTTTCCAAAATAACAAAAACATGTTGGACCATTTTAAATGAGATAATGGAAAAATAATAAGTTAAATTTAAAAGTACAGATTATAATACTTTACCTGTTGATAAGAGGAGTAATCTTCACGATAACCATTTTGATATTGAGTAGAACCACCCATTAGTCTGGCCTAAAAATGATTAAAACAGTTTATTAATAACGAATAAAGTCTCACTATACATTGTTTTAAGATAGTAGAATTTGCCTTCAAACTAAATAATGTAATGATATATATATATGGTGAGTCCATTTCACACGACTTTCTTTACCACTTTGAGTGTAATATCCAATAAAAAAAAAACTGTCACTGTATCTTCGCTGATAAACGAGTCCGATGAGGATTTTTTTTAAAGTTTAGCTTTGTAGACCATTTAATTATCTATCAAATGAGCATCTGAAATGTTCCAGGAGTTGTATAGTTTATGAGTTATCCGAAAAATTAAAAAACTGTTAACGGGTTTCTGTGGGAACATGCACAGAATACCACTATAGTTTACAAGAACATAGCTACAAAGTCCATTATGCTGTATTGTTGCTAAATGGTCCGATTTTGATGGGTTTTTTTTTTATTTGTAGGGAATTTAATTGCCCTTTTAAAGATTATATACATAATCAACCAAAAAAATGTATATTTTTTTAGGTTATGCCCAAAGTTTTCTTCATTTCATTTTTCTTTGCTTTTTCTCGGAATGCAGGATATATACAGGAAAATTAAAAGAGCTTTAAAGAGAAGATTTTAGGCAAGTTTCATCAAAATTGTTAGAGTCGTTTTGGCACTAGTCTCTAGAAAAACAGGTTTTTGGGCCATTGCACACATGGTGTCAAAACCTTACAAAATAAAATAAAAAAATCGGTCCACCCATTCAAGAGATAATCATGACACAGACACGCAGAGAGACAGACCAATGGGCGTTTTTTTGGACATAGGAGGTTCTGAAATACTTAGAGCTGTTGAAAACTGCACATCAAAAAATTTGACCTGATTACGATACCTTCCTTACTTATGTGGTAAGGAAAGTAAAAATGGCTAAGTACATTTGGCTATAATGTTTTACAGCAATACATATTTTTGTTTTATACTACTAATACAAAAATCCCACCCTATTGAATATTACATTAACTACAAATATTACATATTTGATGTAATATTGAATATTACATAAACAACAAATAAATGTGTTTCTGTAATATTTTACTATATAATATAAAAATAATAAATTTCGCATTTTTTTTTTTAAAGATAATAAATAATTTTCAAAAATGAAAGCATATACAGTCCTGAAAGTTATGAATTAATGACAATTTTACTGTAGCATTAAACATTCAGTAAATAAAATATCAAAGAAATGATAAATCATTTTTTCTTGACTACTTGTCTGCCCTGGGTCAAAACATTGGCATTCTATAAATAGTTTTATACTATTTCATGTTGAATATTTGACCACCACCCTGTTCATCTTCTCCTAGATTAATTACAAGGATCAACTATTCAACACTTAACATTTTGAATTACACATAATTTGTTTTAAAAAAAAAGTTTTCAGAAATAGAGGTTAGCTAGATTGACTAATATTTTTTCTTGAGATCAAGATGGGCTTGAATGAAAACTGTGATATAGATAGGAATAAAATTGAAGTATTTACATTAATTTGGTAAATTTGATTTCACGAGTTTAAAAATGAAAATGCAATCAATGCATCCTGAACATTTATCATACTACCCTCTTAATTTTTTTTTCAACCAAATGAAATTTAAAGGAGATTGGGGAAATTTCGAGCTATCCAAAAGCTGACTCTATTTCTATAAATCTATGAACAAAATATGAAGCATGATTTTAGTTTAAAAAAAGCCGTACCTGAGCTTTTTGATTTAGCTGTGATTCTTTTCCTTTTGAAGGCTTTAAGCTTTTGATATCAACTTCTTCTTCATTATTATAGCCTATTTTAAAAGAATAAAATAATTAAATTACACGAAGCAATCAAATTATATGTACATCTAATTTTAAAATAGAACTTACCTAAATACTTCACCATGCAAACGCCATTATCAAAATCAATATTTTTTATCACAGCTTCATACTCTAATCCATCTTCGGAAAAAACAGTCCGACAACAAGCACCCACTTTCCACTATAGCAAACCCTACGTTGAAATATATTTTTATGGATGTATAAATTGAATAAGAAAAAAGAAATAGAAACCTTTATTTTCTCCTTTTTTGAAACACTTTTCTTGGGGCATTGTTCTTCCTGTTCATTGGAATTTGCATTCTGAAAAAAAACAAAAAAACATGAATCTTGGGCAAAATTAAAACAACTTTCTGTAAACTAAAACAATAATTTTTGGTATCACTTAAAGTAACAAATAAAATAGAGGAGAACAAAATAATTATAAATTGGTTGATTCAAATAAATCACAACCTCTCCCACTACTGATAAAAATCATGAGTTCAAGAGTAAATTGATTCCTGGATGGTTTTCTAATAACTTCGCCACTATCAGTGAAGAAATACTCCAAGTAAAAAAAAAGTGGAAATTAGTGATAGGTTTTAGTGAGCATGGTGTTCTACTAGGAATCTTTTAGTGGCTTTGATAATCGCATATTTTTTTTTTTTCATCACTTGGTTGCTAGACTCAACAATTGATACACTTCACATTTTGTAAAAAAAAAAAATGTTACGAGTTATTCACCTCCATTAACCAAGATTTAACATAAATTATGTTTAGAAACTTTTCTCAAATATAAAAAACTGTAAACTGAGGTATTAGTACTAGTATTGGTGGGGGAACTCGTCCAACAAGTGGGCCTTGTGGTCCTTTTTGCCAGCTCCTGACGGCTCCTTAAGTCGCTGCTACGCACTAACTAGAGTGGAACTGTCAAGATTTATTTCTCAGGACGACCGCAAAATAAATATTATCAGACCCAGGTGGTAATCAAGCCCACAACATTCTTAACCGGGCACTCTGGGATCCTCATCCCAACGTGATCGGCCATCACGTCCTGTTAACATCTAACACTTTTTTTTAAAAACTCATTATTCTTCTTCATCAACCAAGATTAAATATAAATTATGTTTAGAAAATTTTATAATATAATAAACTAATAAAATGATATTTTATAAAAATATAATTAATAATATATATTATAATATAAATAAATAAATTGAGGTTGATCGGTTTTCAATAAAGGAAGAAAAATATATCCATTACCAACATGGAAATTGATATTTTCAACTGAAACCTCGTGTAGCTATAATTGTTTTGATTTAAATTTCTCTACACAAATTCAGAAAGATGGGAATTATTTTTACATACATCACATGCTTTCCTCAAATAATTATTCCAATTGAGTATTGAGCACCGTGTGATGTTTAATTGTCTGTCTCAAAATTTTCTCAAGTTAATTTCCTAACAGAGACAAAAAATGAAGAGAACAGTGGTTTCTGAGGGTATTTTAGGTTCAAGATAACCACTTCTAATGTCACTATTAAAATTTTATGAGCTACTCTTGAATCTCTGTACAGGACTATTAGTAACAAATGGCTTGATCTTATTCCATTAAGCATATTTTTTTCAGTTGGTAATATTTTTTGAGTCATATTGCTCATGAAGTATCACAAATTTGTCAAAAAATTTATATTACAGATATTTTTTGAAAGGCTAATTAATCTACTTTTATTGAATCTCCATGTTAGAGACTGTACACACAAACTTATAAACAAATAGTCAATAAGCAAGTGTAATCTTTACAGCACTTCTCGGCAGAAAAAAAGAGGGTCCAATCGAAACCAAGTTCTTTTGTCTTATAGGTGGCATTTAAATCATATTTCAATGAATCAATAATATTGTAGATAAATCTATCAATGACTAAGTTCCTTTGAAATGTTTAATTAGGAACACTGGGACGGGAAGAAAGGAAACCAAAGCAAACTTTGTTGAAGCCATAAGATTAGACAAGTATCATTGATTTTTTCAGTGACAGGAAAGACCTAATTCTGATTTTGCTAGCTGCGCTGTCAAATAACTGATCATTTTATAGACATATACTAGATTCTAATAGAAATTTTATTCAACTTTAAATCTTTGTATTAACCTCTGGTACATTCTTTTTATAAGTGATCTTTAACGGTTAATAAAAGCCCAATCTTTTAACTGCAAATCAAATATTAATTGTTGTTAGTACTCAATGAAAATTCAAGACGTACTCATTATTATAAGTGAAATTTTGTTCGATGGTTATTAATTTTTAAAACTTGATAGATCACTAATACGGGAACACCAATAGTTAAACTAAGACATGGTATTTTATTCGTAAGCATCTTACCAATTTTGTAACTGATTGTGGACAACTTGTTCCATCTTCTTTTTCAGCAGCATTTCGAGATGCTATCTGAAAATTAGAACAAAATAATCATATAATAATTATCTTATTACAAATCGCCATCGTTTTTGAAAAAGACTTAAGTGTCAAACATTCCATTAGATCTTTCATTATGGAACGTAAACACCACATCTATCGACTCCCGCTCACGATATATTGAAAAAAAAATTGGAAATGGTCTAAAAATCTACTATTGCAGGTATTAACACCAAGTTAAATGACTCTGTCATCACTCTGGGCTTGACCAGTGCCGGAAGTCTTAAAAATATATTCTAATTATAAAAGTTTTACCACCTGAATAAATCTCTACTGTACACAATAAATAATACAATTTAAAAACATATATATTGTTATTTGGAGAAAAAACGTTTCATGTACTTCCTGTAAAGTTTGCTAAATGGTGTTAAGCCTTTTTCAATAAACAAAATCGAAATGTACAACTGTTTTAACACCAAACTAGATCTACATTTAAATTCATAAGCAAGCCATAAAATGAAAAAAATTTCCACTACTGATGCAGTTTATGCTCCCAGAGCTAGGGAGAGACATTCAAAAGTCATTCAATGCATTATGAGCTTGGAATTGTGTATAAAATGTTAACCATTGTTGGAATACTAAAGATGAAATTCATATGAGCGATTGAGGAACAAGATAATTATCCTGAAATTTCTAGTGATCACAATAAAACAAAAAATGAATGGAGTACTAATTACGAATGTAATAATGGAAAGTATCAAAAAATCTGAATATTTTTTACTGATTTAGAGGAATAAATATAGAAATATGTATACATAGAAAACTTTAAACACAGAATCAATGGAGTAAACAACATAAATTTTGTCAAACTAGATCACTATTTCAACCATGGGGTTGGTTACATTCGCAGAAAAAAAAAGGGAAAGTAATTTGATATGATTACACTAAACACTAATTTCAAAACATTTAGCTAAAAAATTATGTTTAACCTTAACTTCAATACAGTAATTTCAACCAACTCAATTTTAACTTTGGCTTCTACAACCCAACAAAATATCCAAAAACAAATTAAATACTCAAAGAAAAAGTTGTTCCAACATTTATTTGATACGAATAACTGGCTAAAAACATTACAGCATACAATTAATAGAATAGAGTAAACAAAAAACTAATAAAATGCAGGAACATAATTGAAGTATCATAATTTACCCTTTCTTTTGTAAGCATAACTGCCCTGTCATATGCCTTTATTAACAAGGTATCATCCCAAACATCATCTTCCATCGATTCTGTTTCTTCTTCTGTCTGCTTTAAAAATCATAAACGTTTTAAATACAGAAATAGAAAATACCAGTCAATCACACTTAGTTTTAAAGGAACAAATTTTGTACTACATTAATGGCAAACGAATAAATTATTTGTTAAATGGCAAGTAACATTTAATCACCTCATTTTGCTTGGCATACAAAACGTTTTCGCTCATTTTAATATTTAATAATAACAGAAAGCAATTTGAAATTAACGAGACCTAGACTTTGTACAGTTTAAAATACACAGGCAAGCATTCAACAATCAGTGTTGCCGCTGAAATCACAACAACTATATTTTTTTAAATATTTATCCTGTGTTTAAAATTTTATTGTGCATTGATAAGCATGCAATTATTCTTTTGTTTAAAATGCTGTTAAAAGTCCTCGTAACAATAAGATAAACATCTTTCAAAATATAAAATATATTTTTAAATCACTGCAACGAACATAGTCCAGATTATACAAAGCAAATTCAAAAAGATAATAAATATACTTTAAAATTATCACTTACCATAGAAGATATTACAGATTCGTCATCAGAGCAGTATGGTACCTTATAACAGTTTTGGTAATATTTTATATTGGAAGTCATTTTCACATTCAGAACCAATCGTTTTATTATAAGATCCCTCAAACAATATATGTGTTTATAAAACACTTTTTTGTTTTCACATTTACAGCAGGTTATTTACAATTACATCTGTTACCAAATTTTAATTTTCTATTAGGGTTAAATTTACGTATACTCAACCTATCTCATAAAACAAAACCATAGATGATAAAATCTCCAACATTTTTTATAACTTTTTTTAATATTGTTGTTGTTCATGTTTTAAAATTGCTCTACGAATTTCTACAATTTTTATTATGAATATACCGAAGTCTGTAACAAAATTTCAAAAATCAAACAAAATATGATTTATATATATTTGTTTAACTACCATAAGTCTGAATGGTACAAAGCTTCGAATTGAGTGGGCAAAGGTTTTTCCTTGTTGAATCCACCGAGAAATGATGTAAGCCGATAGAATTCGACTTTAATAAATAATAAAATAAAGTTGGAAAGTTTCTGTTGTGTAGGAATAATTACTGAGTGAGGATTCATCTAAAATCTGTGAAACAAAAATGCGGTTTAGCTGTGTCAGAAAAATGTACAAAGGATGTATAAGAATGTGTATTTGGTATGAAGGCAAACTATGTATGTTTGAGTGAGTAGACATAGGTTAAATAAAAATCATAATGAGGATAAAAATTGAAAATATTAGGATTGTGTATATAGTAGTTCTATGTGTAAATAACGGATAATTATTGAATAAATGTGTGTGTAGATCAAATGAGCGTGGAACCATTCTTTCTTGAAGTTTGTGTGGAAATACCACCACGTGCTTCTTTAGGTAAACCCGGTACGAGAGGTTGTCCTCTCCCCTCCCCCTCGGTTTTACTACCCATTTGGGCCCAAGGAATGCAATTATTCCAAATGGTACTACGGATGTGATGCCTGTCCGGGCGTCACAATTGAGGTGATGCCAGGATCACCTATGGTAGTTGCCTGGTATTGACGTAGTGGTTTTGGTTAATGAGGCAAACTGGAGTGGGTCTGTATAAGACAAAACAAGTCAATTTCAGTCATTCCAAATTGTAGGTCCTCCCCCATACTCCATCCTTACTCAAAATGGGAAGATAGTTAAGAAGAGAGGTGAAGAAGGCCTTAGGGTCAATTTACTCCTTTATTCGTCCCCGTCTTGTCAGCATCATGCTCACTGAGTGTATAAAGTGAGTAGGTTGACGTCAATGAGAAATATTTCGTAATCATTCTTGAACACTAAGAAGTCCTTCAGATCAGAAAAATCACCAAGATCAGAAAAAAAACAAACAAATAATTACCCAGTTATAATTTTATTAATGATATGACGAGTAGGACATAACTGGCATACAACATACTTCGAAATTTCTAATAAATGTTAAATTAATGCATAGAATAGCGAAGCATTCTAGATGGATTTTCGATTTAGACAAATTAAATTTTCTGAGCATACAGGTGGACTACTAGTGGTCTTAGAACTACTCCACACAAGTAGACACGTAACGCGATTCTGGTCTCAGGGACCTCGTCTGGCCATTTTCTGTAGTCACTGGGTAGACGAATCGGCATCTCCAGACTCGTTGCGAGACCAAAAAAATATTTGTCTATGGTTTCCCATTCAGAATGGTAGACAAGGTGTACCGATAGATACGTTGCACAATGCGTCTACACTGCAGACGCTTTTGAGACTAGATTTTATTCTCTCTCCCGCTTCTACATCAATTTTTTAACACTTGTAACTACTTTAGCCTGTTCCTTACTTGGCTTTTAGCATTGTAATGTACACCTACACTGTTTAGTCAGTTTTTTAAAAACAATAACCACATATTTTCTGAAAATAAGATTTTGGATGAGTTTGTTTTAACAAGAAAACATGTTGCACTGGCTAAACAGTAAAAGCAATAATTCGTAGAAGTATGTTCCTGCCAAAAAATGAAACCACCATGGACTTTATTGAGGAAGAAGAAAAATTGACTAACAAAAGGAAATTTTGAGGTATACTGATTTTATCTATACATAGCAACCCTAATGAGCAAAACAGTCATTCAGTCTTGGTTCAAAGTCAAATCATCCATCTTTCAGCTTGTGGTGTAGTTCCTAGGAGGTAAGTAACGCAACAATTCAAAAATTTGTTTTTCCAATTTTTTTTTTCATAAGAAGTTCAAAAACAAGAATTAATTGTGCATAAGATGTATATGCCACAATGTTTTATTTCCTGTAAAAAATCAACTTCTATGTCTGAAACTGTGTATCTTCTTCCAAAATTTTCTCCACGGTAGTTACTCACCGACTATAGCAATTATGTCATTCACTACAAAAATAGTTTAATCGCATTAATTTATATTAATAACATGCAGATTATTTTTTATTTTATTTTTTTGAAAAAGAAATATATATCGTCGGTTTAAGATAAGAACCTCCGAATTTTCTAATTTGCAGGTTTTGATTTAGATTTATTATCTTTTAGCCGTTATCTCCTGGCAATATCACTTATGTCAAAGTCGTAGCTAGCTCATTCATTAGCTGCGACATAGACATAAATGGTATTACCAGGCGATGCCAAAGATGAAGAAATCTAAATCAAAATCACTAAAGCAGAAAATTCCAACTTAGGAGGTTTTGATAGTAAGCGGCGTTTTTTTTTTTCCGGAAAACTGACCTTTATCGGAGGCATCCATATCGATTATAAGAATTTTATGAGTATTCTCGGTTCCTCATGAGCTGCTCTTTCCTTTCGTTAACGATTTTCATATTTCAACGGGTTCCAAAAGAACCCAAAATTGCGGCGTGCACTCTGTGGGTTAAGCATTGCAATTTCTACGTACTAGGTAATACATCCGCATATATCGACTACATAAAAAATTGATTTGGATCCAACTCCGATCATTTTATGCATATATGAGACACCCCGATCTAAAAATAGATAGCTTTGGAGAGGATAGAGGACTTTCAAAGGAAAGTGAAAGTAACAAAATGCTATCATTGTAGCCTCTATCTCTCTTCCTCCCTTCCTCCCTCCCCTGGAATTTACCCATTTAATAATGGTATCGTTCTGCCTGTAAGAAAGTCCTACATACCGAATTTCAGCTCACTAGACCCAAAGGGGTCCGCTAGAGGTGCTCAAATGTAGCGGGGAAAAAAATGTATATATCAGACATCTCCAAAACTTCCATAATCGTGCTCTACGGGTTATGAAACGGATAGAAAACGCAGTCCTGCCGCTCACCGCCGACACACTGCAATTGTCTATTTTTTTCGGGGAAAATACGACTAATAAAAGACGCTTTCTTTAAGATATTACAAATTAATGCACTAATAATTTTTTCTTTGGCCGTACCCTCGATCAACTTCTTCTTTAATTACATCGACGGTCAACAAAACTTACTCCAAATTGAATACAAAGCAGTTAGCTAGCACAAATGGCGCTTAAGAGTGCCCGTGCAGTGGTCGCGGCGACCTTCGGGTAAGTTCGGATTCGGGGCCAGACACTGATAATCCGACCGCATTGTAAAGTGGTATCCCCATTTTTGGTTACAATTAATTTTCATCATTATTATTTTAAAGTTGGTTTTTCACATCTTTCGCCGGATAATCTATTTGATACTCCTCGTCAGCTGTTTGACTGTTCGTTTTCTTGTTGGTGTATAATTTACTTCTACTTTATTTTTAAATGCTCACGATTTGGAATTTGTATTTTTGGACCACCCACTTGTTTTGGAATGAGTTGCCTTGCTGCTCTATCTACCTTTCTTATTTTATATAAATATAAATATATATATATATATATATATATATATATATATATATATATATATATATGTATATTTAATAACATGTTCTATTGTAATTAGGGATTGATAAATTATTTGCCACTTCTATAAATTTGTTTTATTGAAAACTAGTTTCGAATTTCAAATCTCAGTTCTAAAAACACACAAAAAATAAGCAATTCAAAATATAGTTTTATGTTTGTTAGTGTTAGTGTGTTTTTAGAACTGAAGATGAATGAATAACATTCGAAACTAGTTTTCAATAAAACAAATTTATAGAAGTGACAAATAATTTATCAATCCCTAATTAGATTGATCCTTCTATACCATCATGCGGATGTCAACTGATGTTCTATTCTAGTTACCATAGCAACCTTTATCTGAACAACAAGTCATAATTCTTCCCAAAATTACCTGAAGTTGTGAAAGAATATCAGCAATGTTATCTTCAGAATTTGTAAACCATTTGTAAAGAAACATGAAAGTTATCAATCATGGAAAAGCTGATATATTTTTTAATGAAACAAGATTATAAATTAAATAACTTTATTGGCAATAAGTAGGATTACTCGTTTCCATCAAAATCGTTCAATGTAATTCAAAATAGTTTGGGCACATCCCATTCCTCGACTTACAGAGAAATTTAGCTATCTGGTAGTCTACCAAAGTGATTAGTGCAGTTTAGCAGAGTGTTTTTAAGATCGTGATATTAAGAATGCCCTCCAGGTTTTTTCTTGAATTACAAGCTTTAGCCAGAAGTAAATCAAAAACACGTTCTTACTATATATATTGATGGATAATCAAAGATTATCGAAGACAGAGCTGCATATTTTTAATCTCACGAAGTTCAACAAGTGTCTTAAAAATGACATGGTGGAGAAATCATCTGTCGTTAGCATTCTTATTTATTGTATCATGAAAAAAAACAGTCATGATACTGTTTGTAGTTATATCAAGCAATTACAAAATAACCAAAGAGTGATACAACGTATATTTGTGGAGACAAAACATTACAGTTCAAATAAGACTAGTGTACATTTTTTTTTTCCGACAATTTTTTTTTTTTTTTACATGAATCAAGCACAATCAACCAAATAAATTAGGCATGGGAATAAATCAGCAAATTCTTCCACAACCTTTCATAAAATCGATAACCTTTTTGAAAATACTGACAGCCTGAGTGATTTCATCTTCACTAACGATTAGAGGCGGAGTGAATCGGAGGTATTTGTCACGGCACGGCCACACAATTAGTCCACAGTCTCGCAGATTATCACATATGTCACAAGGACTGCCAATCCCTAAAAAAAAAATGAAAAAATAGTAAATAAAAAGTATATAGCTACCAGAGATGTTAATTTGTTTATGGATCTGTCCATTTCATGTGATCCAAGTGAGGCTGCTTGACTATTTTATAATGAAATGATCTTTTGTTTTAGTTCAGAAAAAAATAGACAAAATAAACAACAAAATTGTACATTCATGAAACTTTGGTCATAACTTCGTCGTGGTAGTGAGAATCGAAATCTACAAAGTCCACACAAATTTCCGGATCAAGCTCAGGGATTGCTGCTAAATCTAATGTTTCCTCGAACCAAGCCGCCATATCGGATGTGTTTGTGAATAAAATGCCAAACCCTGGTATCTAGTGACGAAGTCCATGATGACCTACTATCTTCTACATATTTGATCCTTTCAGAGAGAACAGCAAAAAGTCTTTTTCTCCTTCAGATATCTAAAATTCTGAGAGAGGACATTGCCCCTCTCCCCTCCCCAAGAGTTAATAATTAATGATCTCGTTACACACATTGTAAACAACTTTTATTCTTTAAGAGCTTTGTTCCATATATTCTTACTATGTCGTTAAATAAGCATGGACTAAAGCAGGTAATTTTGTAGAGTCTCGCGTTTTTCAATATACTAAATTTTAAATGTATTGTGCAACATAAAAAAAAACTAAAACAAATACAATTTACTTTAATTGTAAGCCTCACAACTTTTATATAAATTAAAAGCAAGCTTCTAAATCAATAATAATCCTAAATATTCTTGAATTATAATATATATATATATATATATATATATATATATATATATATATATATATATATATATATATTAATAGGTATTAGAAGTATTGTGAATTCTGTGATACATCTTGGAGACTTGGCTCGTCTAATGGCTGTGTTCTAACAAATACTTCCAATTATGCAAGCTAAGTAAAAGAAACATAAGACCCACTTGCCGGACTAGTTCCCCCCACCAATACCAGTAGCAGTACTAGTAGTAAAATAAACAGATTGTCTCAGAAAATGACTTTTCCCCTTTCGTATACCCATTAACATCATTGGTAGTCCAAATTCAAATTGCTAAAGCATGAGAAAAAATATGCCCATATAACTATGTTTTTCTTTAGAGGAGATATACCTGCAATTTTATCTTTTCCTTCTTTGGCAATGCGTTAGGTGCAGAGCCTGTGGGAGGCACAGTACATAAACAGATATACTGGAAAACATTTCAACCTAATGAAAACAATATTGTTTTAAAAGAATTGTTTATTTATTTAGGGTGAGCGTAATTCTGCTCAGTTTAGTAAGTTTATGACTTTGAAAAAGTCTGTGAGGTAAAGTAGCACACTTTGGTAGTAAGGATAAAGTAGGCTATTTTTTCTGAAGGGAGGGGACGGATGCACAGAAAAGACGCTTGGATGGTACACAATCATCCTTAATTACGCAACTGAACATGCTACTTCATCTTTATATTGTAATGCCATATTACCAAAGTTACCATCAATTCTGGAAGTTCCTTCCTGCCCTACTATTTGATTGACTTTATCACAAACTATTTCTAAACAGATACCAATAGCAATATTACTCATTTAAATTTATTCATTTTTAGGTTAAGAAAATATTCTCTGAAAACGGACCGCTTTAGATTTATCATAATTGCCAGAGAAAGACTTTTTAAAGTATTGTTTTCCAAACCCATTACTGATAGATACAGTTGAAAACTTGTCTCAAACACTAGTGTCATATCTGAAAATAAGAACTACCTCATATTCGGACGAAAATCCATAGTTTGATTGGTCTACGTTGCTGTTGGACTATGATGGGAAATACCCATTGAACCATTGCGCTTATGGTTATTTTTACATCATACAACCATAATTACCCAAATTGAATTTTAAGAACTTTTGATTTAACCTGTATTCTTCACATACTAAACAATTCGATCGAATTCCTAGCTTTAATCAGAAGGAAATCAAAATCATGGCACTATATATTTTGATAAAATATCAAAGATTATCGATAACAGATGTGCATATTTTGATTAAAAATTATTGTATTATTAAGTATCACCCTAAAAAGTTTCATCTGAAAAAGTACAACACATGACTTTAAAGTGACATGGAGAAGAAAACATCTGTCGTTAGCATTCCTGTTTGTTATATTATATTAAAAAACTGTCATGAGACTGCTAATAGTTATATCAAGCAATTACAAAATAACCAAGGAGTGAAGCAACGTATATTTGTGGAGATAAAACATTTATATTCAATGGAATAGCGCACACATCTTTTTTTCCCCCCTTTTTTTTTTTACATTAATCAAGCACACTAAGCCATATAAATTAGATACGGGAAGACATCAGCAAACTCTTCCACAACCTTTCATAAAATCGACCACTTTTTTGAAAATACTGACAGCCTGAGTGATGTCATCTTCACTAACGATTAGAGGCGGAGTGAATCGGAGGTATTTGTCACGGCAGGGCCACACAATTAGCCCACAGTCTCGAAGATTATCACATATTTCACAAGGCATTCCGATTCCTAAAAAAAAAAATTAAAAAAAAAAAAATGTTCTCAAGAATATTAATAATGTAAAAAAAATTATTATGCAGTTGTATGCATGTCCTATAAGTTTTATTGTATGTTTTATAACGCTCATAATGACTGTTTGCTTTAATCTGTTTTCTGCAAAAAAATAAAAAAAAAATCGAAAAAGTACGTTTATGCATTGCTCCTGTGTTGGGCCTTGTAAGATTTAGGTACCAATGAATATCGATTTGAAGAAGCATCGAATAAATGAAGGTTGGAAGGTAGAAAATGTTATTATTTACTAGATAATTTTACATCTTACTTCAGATCGTATCATTTGGACGAGCGGAGCGAACAAAATACGACATCTGGTCAGAGCTCCAAATAAATTAAAGCTGTTGACTTCTGCTAGCGACATATGTAAACAAACTCCCCAACAGGCAATAGACCAAGTTTGTAACTAGCAGGTACCAAATGCAGGGGGCCTCAAATTGACTTTTATAACAATAAAATATAATATCAAATTGTATTTATACGCAGTAACAGATTATTATATGAAGTAATGCAATTAATAACTAATCGTATTATTATGTACGAGTATAATATACAGCCACATCTTAAAATTTTGAATAAGAAGCTTAGTGGTAAAGTTTGGTTACCATGGGCCTCCAAATTCATACGCTGCTGCACTGGGCTTCATGTTGTTAAAGCGTAAATATCACAATCTTTACAAAACAAAATTAAATAAAATTATATCGCTACAAATATCAATAGTTGAAAATTATTTAAACTTCGAAATCATTTTATTTTCAGCCACCACAACATTTTTATTGAAACAATGTATTCTAATAATTTCTCGGTTCTTACGCACTTCACGATCGACCGTATTGCAGTTTCTGGCAAACTGCTTTTCTAAGGTAGATGGGGATTCCAGAAACCACATTTACTTATTTAATATACTCTGTATTCGCATCGGTTCCAGAAGGGAGCCGATCAATCAAACTGTGTCTTAGCTTGAAATGCTAGAGATCAAAGACCCCTCTACAATGGTCAATAGGTTGGGATATTATAAATACGATTGGAGATCCTTTCCAAGGGTGTCGCGTTTACCAATTCACTTAAATAAACTATATGATGGCATGCAGGGTAAATAGAATAATAGATTTTGATAGAAAATCATACGTTATTTAACTGTTGGTTTATTAATTTACAACCTAAATTACTCTCATTATAAAAGAATCCTTGACTATAACATGCATTTGAGAATACTGGGAAAACTTGCCGGGAGTATATTGGGATTTCTTGCCATCCAAGAAATCAGATGGACCGGTCGAGGGATTTTACAGAAGAAGCACCACACTGTGTATTACAGCTGTAGCAATAATCACCATACCATTGGTGTTGGATTTGTTGTTAGAAGACAGCTCAGACGACTTGTGATTGCATATAAAGCCATCAGCCCCAAAATCTGTATTATCAGAATTCGAGGAAAGTTTCGGAATCTGAGCATATTTAGTGTTCATGCACCCATCGAGGACACTGAGGAAGAAGATAAGGAGGCTTTTTATGACATGCTTGAAAGAGCAATTGATTCCTGTCCAAAATACGTCCTAAAATTAATAGCTGGAGATCTCAATGCTAAAGTTGGAAAGGAAGCCCGTTATGAGCCCACAATTGGAAGACACAGCTTGCACGAAGAGCCTTTCTGGTCTTCTCTCCCGCCGCGGTCTTCTTCTCCGCCACCAGACTCACGGACTCCGCCTCGGATGGGCTGCTCAGCTGGACCCTCTGCTTCTACTCCTAGAACCTTATTCCTACCTAATATCTTATTCTCATGCTGCAGCTCACAAATGGGGAGGAAAACCAGTATTTTACACTCAATTTTAACATTTAAAACAAGTAATAAAAATCTTTAATTGGATTGGAAACCAAATCGCGTTTGTAACCTTTACTACCGAAACATATGATTTATGTATTTAATTTAAATATAATTTTTGATGTAAGCTTTTGATGTATGACCTTCAAGTAAAGTACCCCTTTCGGTTTTCCAATTTAGACAAAATCTAATATGTTATTTAAATCAATATATAAATTATAAATACTAAATTTGAGAAGTTTTCCATAGTATTTTAATATAATTTTTGATGAAAATCAATTATGACCTTCAAGTAAAGTACCACTTCCGGTAATCAAGCAGTGACCAAAAAGGAAGGTTCACAACTAGATTTTACGACAATCCTAAATACAAAATTACAACTTTCTACAGCTAACCGTTTTTGAGTAATGCGAGATACGAACCTACGACCGTCCGAACGTACGTACGTACAGACTCCACGACGAAACTAGTCAAAATGGATTCAGGGATGGTCAAAATGGATATTTCCTTCGAAATCTGAAAACCGAAAATTTTCACGATTACAATACTTCCTTTACTTCGTACAAGGAAGTAAAAATAATTACTCAAAAACAAAACCTATAAGAAAATCATATATTTTTTTTTTTTTTTTATTTCGGAAGGGATATATCTCCCTGAGCTCTCCTGCGTACGCCAATGTGACCAAAGTTTTATGAATGCACAAATTTTGTTGTTTATTTGGTCGGTTTGGGCTTATTTTTCTTATACTCATAAATGAACTTGTAATTTAAGAAAAAATATTACTTGAAATATAAAAATTGTTATTGACAATGGATTAATAATTTTGAATGCGCTACTTTCATTCCAACCAGCATTAAACTTAATTAATTTTAAAACATATTATATCACGTTAAAAATATTAAATCACCAGGTGTCATGATTGATATATTTTTCCATATGATATAATTGTAATCGGTTGGTACCATTTATCTATATTGACATATGTTATTATTGTAAATCATTTTTTTAAAAATGTTTATGACCTTGGCATTTAGGGATTGATAAATTATTTGCCACTTCTATAATTTGGGTTTTATTGAAAACTAGTTTCGAATGTTATACATTCATCTTCAGTTCAAGGTTTAAGTAGATTATATCAAACAAAAAAGATTGTATTGCTTTGTTCTCGCACTGAACTAGCAAAATCTGAACTGAAGATGAACATATAGCATTCAAAACTAGTTTTTAATAAAATAACTATAGAAGTGGCAAATAATTTATCAATCGCTAATTAGATTGATCCTTCTATACCATCATGAGGACGTCAATTGATCTTGGTATTTGTTACTCATTATACAGTATCTGAATTTAGTTGCTTACCCTTAACTATTTTAGTGATTATTTAAGAAGTACTAATCTAATTATCATAAAGTAGAAATGGTATTAATCAAAGCAAATCTACAAAATTTTATAATCTCATTAAACTATCAGATTTCAGAACAGTGGAAACTAGTTTTGATATTGTTGGCAGTTCGTCAAAATGAGTAATAATGACTGATATCAAACAAGTAGCAAGTGAAAGGTTCGTTGAGAACAAGATCAGATGATGTAAGTACAGATGAATTTTCTAGTTGTACTCGTATTGGATGCTTAAACCGAAGTAACAGCCCAAAAGGAAATTTTGCTAGTATCACTATGGAAAACAAATGTTAGCCTGATAATTGTAAATCGAATGTAAATAGGATTCGAAGAAAATAATCTCCTCAACGCAAGCACCTTTTTTGTTTAACGCAAATCAGCGTTTATATTTATGAGACAAACATATAGATTTTCGTTTTGGGGTGATAGCGGATTTGATGTAACCACAATAGCACTTAATGAATTTAAGATTCATTCAGCTAAAGAGATTAAATTATTCACAGCTGATAGCCCAAAAATTTCCAAATTTGGAATCGAAATTCTTTATATTGACCTGTAATTAAGATTGGACTTTCTTTTAATATAATAGTCCTTAAGGATATATTAGGATTTTGGAGAAGCTGGTAAAGTTATAAATGATTCTATGAATAATTATATCTAATTATAATAATTATATCTATCTTCTGCAGTATATGAGGCCATTCCTGCTCCTGAACTATTTTTTTTTTCCATTGGGAATGTTTCGTCCACACCCTAAGAAATTTGGTAATGATTGTGCCGAAGAGAGAAGTGGAGAAAATTCATCAATGTATTGCAGGTAACATACGAAATCGTATGTTTCATACAATACGTGAAAACAAGAATGGACTAGAGTGTCTCCAATCCTTTCCATTACTTTAGGACTTCTTCGGAGGGATGGGATCAAGGAGGCCAAAACAAGCATTAATTTTATAGCATAATTCTCTTACAGTTTTGAATTCTGGTGCCTAAATCACTACAATAAACGGGAGTTAACGGTCTCCCATGGTTAGAAGGATCTAGTGTTATCTTCCGCATAGTGAGCAAATACTGTTGGTTCCGTATGTCTTGTCAGTGTTGAAGTTTTGTTTTCATTCGATTGAAGGTACTGAGTCTCCTTATTGTTTCTCAATTAAGTTAATCTCTAGTGAGAGAGAATATGTTCTGTTCTTGTCGTTCAAAGGTGCGCGATTGTTCAAAGATGTTCCATGAAAGCTGTAGCGGCAATTACACCCTATTTCAAGATTTCACAGGAAAGCAGAATAAGTACCTGAAGAAACTTGTGACCTTCCAGTGCTTGGATACTTAACAGATTATGAGTAGAGGTTTGATACTAGGAAAAATTCACCTATAAAGCATTGGAATAATGCTCTGAGATAAGACTACTAGACCAGGAAGAGTTCAAGAGTTTGGAGATAATGAGAAAATTTAATTCGTTAAAAACTCGATCCTGACATTGTAATAAATACGAAATGCCTAAACGTTTACGTTACGTTTTATCATGGTTACAGAACACCATTTTTTCAAATGGCTACGCATTCACGGACCCATCAGAACGATTGAAGGCTGAGTACTCAAACTCCGGAGTTTTGATTTCAAGATTTAAACATCGCCCTCCAAAGGACCGGATACTTTTTAGCAGGCAAGTACATGATATGAAGGATGGGTGGCTGGGACTTACAGATAGTACCCCGTGTAAATGCCAATTGGATTCAAATTCTTGCTTGGCCAATGAAGGAAGGCCAATTGCATAAAATTATCTCAATTATGAAATTCTTATATCTAATTGATCTCTGGAAGAAGGTTGTACCTAGGGATTCATGTTTTACGAAACTTCATCACGTCCTAATCTCAGGACGTTTTGAAATTATTAAAACCATATAAGTGTAGAGGAGAGGTATTTATTAGTTGTAAGGGTAAACTGACTCAATATGCTAAATAAAGCTAGGTCTGTTAGTTCCTCAAACCAGAGCAGGAGGTATCTTCACAACTCACGAGTCTCGATCTGTACCTCTAGACAGTGGCAGTTCCATGGAGCCATCCATTTCCGTTGTTCCGTTGGCAGAATAGCGATTTGAGAGGATGATGTGTTTATTGTAAATAGGGTACCACGAATTGTGATAATGAAAAATTAAGTAAAATATTAAGGGACACTTAAGACCAACTCTCCTATTTAACAAGATATTAATTACAGAGATCAAGAAAATGATAGCAGCATACGTCAAAGATACAGATATAATTATATATATATATATATATATATATATATATATATATATATATATATATATATATATATATATATATATATAATACTTAAGACCAACTCTCATTTAATATAATTATAGATATATAATTATAGAATACTTAAGACCAACTCTCCTATTTAACAAGATATTAATTATAGAGATCAAGAAAATGATAGCAGCATACGTCAAAGATACAGATAATTAAATATCAAACATCTGCGATGGGATGCACAGCTGTTTGATATTTAACAGATGTTTTAAATATTTAATGTGTATTCACATCTGACATCTTTCGATCATATGTGAAATATAAGCACTAATCTTCTGAAATATTTTAGGAAAAAAATCCAATAGACCGACTGGTATTATTCTCAAATTGCAGCTATATGGCTAAGAATCCATCTGCTTGATTGGATGCGTTTACAAATCAAATTGCTAAATCGTCTTTGTCTACGGATCAAGCTGCTCATTTTCATTTCTGCAAACTAAGAAACCAGATCAGACGTGGTTGCGAATCATGCTGTTGCATCGGACGTGTCTACAAACAAAGCCACTAGATTATATGTTTCAACGAATAGTAGAATATCTTCAAATATTAACGGTAATTTATGATTGACTTAGTTTAATTTAATTCCTGATTCTTTCCAGAGCAGGTTTAATAGTCTCTATGTTGCCCAAAATTAGAGCTTTGCCGAATCCCTGAAAAGTTCCTCCGATAAAAATGCTTTCTTTAGAATGCCTCAACTACGTCATCTTTCCTTTATCTCCTCCAGTAAGACAATCATCATACAAATTTATCTCATGGAACAAATTTTTCACAGAGATTTTTCACTTATTAATCTTCCAGCATCTGTTGGGTTTATCGTTAGTAACACCTTAGACATTGTGATCAGTGTTAACGTATGGATCTTTAAGGGTGGGACCTTACAGAATGCTTAACAGGTTTCCTGGACTGGAGGAATTCGGCTTTTAATAAATCAGGCTTAATTTTGATCAATATCAAACCTAATCCTTTTTAGTCTGGCCAGCAAATGTCAAAGCCTGATATCCGGTGACAAAGTTTATGATTACACACAATCTTCCACATATTCGACCCTTTTAGAAAGAGCAGTAAAACGCTTTTGTCAGATGTCTGAAACCCCGAGAGAGGCTACTGCCAAGAGTATATAATTAATAAGCTTTTTGCAAGGAGTGTACCGGTACAAACGGAACAGTTACACTTCACCTAATCTTGGTCTGTAGCAGTGACAACTTGCCCCACTCACTCGAACCTTACCGGTACTCTGCTCTACGCTCCTCAATTACGACCTGTTCCATTGACTTGAACCTTATCAGTACAATACGGCTGTTCCTAACTTGTGTGTTTTCACTAATTTTATTCATTATTCATTATTTTTATTATTTTTTTAACTGATCGTATGAATGTATTCGCTAATTTGAATTTAGTATGGATTTTTCTCTCTCCTCTTAATTATTAATTTAATATCACCCACTTATTTATAAAAATCAACTAATATAGTAAATGAATTTTAGTGCATGATTAAACGTACAAATCGATTAATTAATGTATATTTTCTAAAAGTTCTTTTATTATCTCTTTTATCTCTATAGTTTTTATAGAGTGTGGTTTACATATGTGTATGTATATATATGTATATATATATATATATATATATATATATATATATATATATATATATATATATATATATATAAAAAGACCAGGTCCCCTGCTGTCACCGTTGAACTTCTTACCGGTGACAAAGATAAGACACAAGAGGATGAGATCCCTGTTACATTGTCACTGTCACAGTAAGACCTCTTATCGGTATACTGCGAATATGAAAGAGGGCCACTGCGACACTATCCTGTCACAGTTCAACCTCTTACCGGTACGCGACAAGTATGGGGCAATTTAGATCAGGCCACTGCGACATTGCCCCATATTTCGAGCTATACTACGAGTATGAATCAGATAGGAGAGGGCCACTGCGACACTGTCAATGTCACAGTTGAACGTCTTACCGGTACACTATTAGTATGGGAGAATTTAGAGCAGATCTCTGCGACTATGTCACTGTCATAGTTAAATCCCTTCTCGGTTCACTAACTGTATGGCCCTGCATAGAGCAGGCCGCTGCGACACCGTCAGAATCACAGTTAAACCTCTTACCGGTAAACAACGAATATGGAGCAAAGTAGATCACTGTCACTGTCGCAGTTGAACGTTACTGGTATACTACGAGTATTGATCAGCTAAAAGAGGACCAATGCAACCCTGCCACTGTGACAGTTGAATCTCTAACCGGTATACAAACAGTATGTACCTGCTAAGAGCAGGCACCTCCTACACTGTTTCTTTCACAGTTAAACCTCCTACCAGTATAGTAGGATTATGAACCAGTAAGGAACAGCTCCCTGCGATACTCTCACTGTCACAGCTGAGCGTTACCGGTATAATCGAGTAAGAACCAGCATAGAGCTGGCCCTAGCGACACAGTCACTATCACAGTTGAACCTCTTGCAGGTACACTGAAAAGCTGGAGTAGCTAAGAGCAGGCCACTACGACACTGTCACTGTCACAGTTGAACAGGCCGGAAAATTAAAGAAAAAAATTTCTTGATTCCACAACAATGTTTTTGTTGGGAAATGCCGAACCATTGATATAAAACAGAGCTTTAGCTTGGCCAATTACTATTGAGATTTTTTTTTTTTTTTGAGAATGATGTATTAATCTAATGTGGATGATATTTGTTATTGCCCATAACTTCCATTTCGGATACACTGCACCGTAGTATACCGGTAACGTTCAACTGTGACAGTGCTGGATGGGCCTTCTCTCAGCTGGTTTATACTCGTACCATACCAGTAATGTTCAACTGTGACAGTGACAGTGTCGGTAGTGCCTTGTCTTATCTTCTCCATGCTTTTAGTATACAATAGTATAGACTAGTAAGGTTGAACTGTCACAGTGACTTTCGCAAGGGCCTGCTTTCTGCCAGTCCGTATACTCATAGTATACTGGTAACGTTCAACTGTGACGGCGACAATGTCGCAGGGGACCGCTCTTAGCTGCTCCATACTCGTAGCTTAGCGGTAAGAGATTCAAATGTGATGGTGAATATATAGCAGAGTATTGCTCTTAGCTGGTTTATAGTTGTAATGTACTGTTACAAGATTCAACTATGTCGCAGGGGCCTTATTTTAGCTAGTCCATATACATAAGATCAACTTCTAGTGAGTGCCTATTTGTAGTTTAGCTATAAGAGATTCAATTGCGACAGTAACAGTGACAGAGGGCCTTCTCCTAGCTGTTCCATACAAGTAGTGTTCCGATTAGAGATTAAACTATAACAGTGACAGTCTCCCAGGGGCCTTCTTTTAGTCAATAGTTTACCAGCAAGGTTTAATTGTGAGTTATATTGTCGCTGTGGCCTTCTTTTAGCTGGTCCTTACTCGTATTAGACTGGTATGGATTCAACTGTGACAGTGAATGTGTCGCAGGGTCATGCTCTTAGCTTGTTTATAGTTGTAATGTACCATTGAGAGATTCGACTCTGACAGTGACAGTGTCGCAGTATCCTTCTCTCAGCAGATTATAGACATAGTGTAGTGATAATGTTCAACTGTGACAGAGTCAGTAAGGCAGGTGCCTCCTCTTGCCTGCTCCATACTCATAGTATAATAGTAGCACAGTTTAACTGTGACAGTGATGGTGTAGCAGGGACCTTCTTTTAGTTAGTCATAAGATACCTGTAGGTTCAACTGTGACAGTGACAGTGTCTTCGCAAGAATCAGCTCTTAGTTGGTACCTATTTGTAGTTTAGCTGTAAGAGATTCATCTGTGACAGTGACAGAGCCCTTCTTTTAGCTAGTACTAAGTCCTAGTATACCTTTAAGGTTAAATTATATATATATATATATACACACACACACACTCACACATATATATATTTTAAACATTTTCATTCCCTGCAGGAACAAGATGAAGAGTATTGTAACTGTCACTGGACCGATACCGGTAATTTGTCACCGATACAATGCTATCACAGTAGCAGTTAGAGCAGTGTCCTTCCCCAACTTTTTGCACATATTTTTAACAACTCTCATTATTTGAAGCTTTGTTGCATCTATTCTTATTAATTTGTTAAATAAAGATGGATGACTGCAGGTAATTTTGCAAAGCCTTAAGTTTTTTAATATAAGATGAGGTGGGGTAAGTGCATACACAGGCTATAATATTATTCAAAAGGTCTTCTTTATTCTCAGAGGCAAGAATGATAAATTACATCACAGTCATTTATTTTCAAGAAAAACTTATACCCTTTTTAATCTTACATTAGAAAAACAGTATAAGAAAAACTTATCCATTTTCACTGTCCATTTTCAAAGTCACTTATTAAATCTATCTACACTATTGGATATAATATTAATCCAACAGTGTTAAAATGAAATTATAACCTTAATATATGATAAATTAACAACATTTTCTGGCCATTTTAGCAAATATTATACTGTTTAGAGCCTGTGTATGCACATACCTCGTCACCTTACTTAATTTTAAAATTATTGTACAACAAAAAAAATAATTATAATGAATACAATTTACTTTAATCTTATGCCTCACAACTTTTATAGAACTTGAAAAAAAACTTCATATTTAAATAAAAATCATAAATATTCTTGAGTTCTAATATGTAAAAATATTTTTTAATAGGTATTAGAAGATTTTAGAAGATAGGTATTAGAAGAGAATTATGTGATTATCTTGGAGACTGGGCTCATCTAATGGCCGGGCTCTGACAAATCCTTCCAATTAATGCAAGTTTAGCAAAAGAAGCAGGCTATCTTAAAACACATAGTTTGAGAATCAAAGAAAATATCTCTTCCCCTTTTATATACCCATTGACATCATTGAGAATCCAAACTCAAATTGCCAAAGTCTGAGAAAAACATGCCCATATACTTATGTTTCTACCTTAGAGGAGATATATAATAATTTTGTCTTTCCCTTCTTTGGTACTATTGTCAATGAAAGAAAGAGTAACACACTCAGTGGCATAAACAATGCCAATGAAACCGAGGCAATGCGTTGGGGTGCAGAGCCTGTGGGGGCGCAGTGTATAAAGGGATATACTAGAAAACATTTCCACCAAATGAAAAAAAAATTGTTTTAAAAGAATTGCTTATTTATTTAAGTTGAGCATAATTATGCTCTGTTTGGTGAGCTTATGAGTGAGTTTGAAAGTGTTACGAGGCAAAATAGTGCCTTGATGGTAAGTATAAAGTTGGTTATTTTTTATGGATGGATGGGAGGCACACAGGAAAAATGCTTGCATGGTGCACAGCCATCCTTAATTACGCTACTGAACATACTTCTTTATTTTTACATTTGAATGCCCGATGCCAAAGTTACCATCAATTGTGGACATTCGTTTCTGCATAACTTGTTGAACTAAGAAGTGATTGGTAGATAGATATTTTTTGGACTAAATCTTCAACTATTTCTAAACAGATATCTCTCTATAGAAAATTTACTCTTTTTGAAGTAAAGAACAATTTTCTATGGAAACAGACTGTTTCAGATTTTTTAAAAAGTTTTTTTATTTCTAATACCTCTACCGATAGATGTAGATGAAAACTTGCTTTTCATGAATGCATTTGAAAACTTGTCTTTCAGATTAGGACCTCAAAACTTGTGTCATATTTAAAAATTAAAACAACCTGACATTTTATCAAAATAACCTGACAATAAAGGCTTAAGTTATGAAGAGAAATACTTAATAAACCATTGAGCTTATTGCTATTTCTACACAATACAACTAAACTGCAAAATTTGAATTTTAAGAATTTTTGAGATAAACTTAAACTAAACTTATCTCAACCAACTAAACAATTCATGCAAGCTACCATTACCAAAGAAGATTTTAATCAAGCTGTCACCATTTTCAAAAAGGTTTTTGATTTCATGAAAATGTGAAGAAGAATTAGGGTAATTTTGTGTATTGATAGTTGACCATGAAAAATCAAGAAGCAAGATCGTTCGGGTGGCATTCAATAAGGATAATTATAGTTGTACTTATTTTATTTTTGACCGCCATCCGGACCATCTCTTTCTTAATTAGGGTAATTGTTCAGAATTATTATTCTGATCCACAACACATCAATAACAATTATTCAGGAATCAAAACAGGTAACTCCTTGCTCTAGATATTTATATAACCAAGCAACATAAGCAAGAAGAAACTTCTGATTACTGAATAACCCTTTTTTATGTGTTATATGGCAGAAGAAGCTATTCTGTACAATTATCAGAATTATTACACAACTCAGCATAAATTAACTCAAAATTTACCAGAAATTTTTTTTACAGAATACATCCTTAAAAGGTTTAATAATGATGTAGCGATTATTACAAAATTCTATCTATAACATTTATTATATTATGTTCTGATGTTTTGGGATATTCTGTTCCCCAAAAAAATTATATGATTTAAACAGACTTTTTATAGCCTCATTGCCATCCAAATATTAAATTAAATCTATTCTAAACATAAAAATATGTTACATGAAACTGTGATTACTTTTTTAACGACTGGCAGCAGTTTTTTATCTGATTACTTTGAATATGATTCCACTATAATATTAATTTTTAATACATTCAAGACAACAAACAACTTTTCAATTAATTTGAAAAGATTATTCTATGAAGAGGTAAGAAAGGCGCTTTATGCTAGAAATTAGTAATGCTTTTGGAATGGAGAAAGAACAAATAAGAAAGTTATTTTCAAAGGAAGTAGCTCTTCATGGCAGGTGAAGTTCTCCTATTCATGAAATGGATAAAGGATATAAGGTACAGAAGTTAAGTTCAAGAATATAATGATGTTTATCAGTTTTGAGGGGTTGGGATAAAAGGAACCAAAATTGCGCTGTCATTCATAAAAATGAATCTTCTAAAACAATTAATCAGTTGCTTTAATCTTATCTCACTCTTAGTAAACAAACAACTAGGCAAACATAGTCAATACATGGGACTGGTACTAATAACGGGGAACAAGTCCAGTAAGTGCGACATCGCAACACTGGTTCTTTTTACCAAATTTTGAGTAATATGTAATAGGTTGCTGAGAAGCAAGGGAGGAAACAAGGAGCTGTCTGGTATTTAGAGGTAAGGATTCACAGAAACTTTGAAAATATAAAGTACAATGGGATATTTAGTCAGGGGTGGTTTGGTAATATGAATACTCTCCAATACATTAGTAATTTAGAATAAATATTTTTGCTCTA
The DNA here is from genome assembly GCA_948150685.1 of Rhaphigaster nebulosa. Classification (NCBI taxonomy): domain Eukaryota; kingdom Metazoa; phylum Arthropoda; class Insecta; order Hemiptera; family Pentatomidae; genus Rhaphigaster; species Rhaphigaster nebulosa. The sequence continues at coordinate 43,044,326 of OX411312.1, read as the reverse complement.
TTGCTCAAATAAACCCAAGTTCAGGTAAGGTGAGAACTGATAAATTTGGATTTAAAAAGAACTACACTAAAAAAAAACTAAAGATATGACCGTCTGTGACCATGGGATAGGAATCACGTCCAAAATGGAGAATTATATTCTTAAGTTGTCATGGATTGATAGATTTCTAGCATAGTAAGTATAGAAAATTTGAGGAAGGAATTGAAACTACAGGAATTTGACAGAAATTTTCTTCACTCAAAACCTTATGTCCAAATAGGGCTGATAAAATAAATTAGTAAAATAAAGAAATTATATTGGTCGAGAAAGTGTTGAGTTAGTTGGAGTTGACCATCTATTTCAGTTGAATAATTTTTAAACACTTTAATACAGTATTATAATACTCAGATTAAAAACTGCTTTGAAGCATCCCAAAAATAATCAGTATCATTTAACACATTTATATTTAGTAATGACGTGGTTTGGAAGCTAACATAATTCTATTAAAAATATTTAATTGTTGTATGTCAACATTTTGGAAAGTTACTTTCATAATTATAAATACAATTTCCTAAAATTTAAACAGAATTTTTGGATCCTCATTGCTACATCATAATGAAACCTTTAAAGAAAACATGAGAGGTGATTTTTTTTTTTCTTTTTAACATTTATCAAGCACATTGTATTAAATTTATTGCATATTCATCAAATCAGCTGCAAACTGCTCCACACCCTTTCATATAGCTGATAACCTTTTTGAATATAGCGACAGCTTGAGTTACCTCATCTTCGGAAATGTTTAGAGGAGGCGTGAATCGGATGTACTTGTCACGGCACGGCCAAACCAGGAGCCCACAGTCACGAAGATAATCAGCAATGTCACAAGGACATCCAATTCCTTAAAATAAAAGAAAAAAAAAAGGTCTTTGCTCTCAATAATATTTAGGATTTTTACTGATTAAATAATGATCTTGTTTTCAGACTTTTTGAAGTAGTAAGGCTCTTATAATGATTATAATATAATCATTATAAGACTTACTACTATACTAAAATAGATACAAATATTATGCAATATTATACAAAAGACATAATAAACTGTATATACGTCTTATTTTTTTCTCTAGCTAATTTTTAACAGAACACCACCATAATAGAAAAGTACAGTCTCTGAATAACCTGTTTGAAACAGGGAGAGTGCCCAGAATCAAGTTTATTGAAGAAAAATATTAATTGAATTCTTACTTCATTTATTTTAGAGGTTAAAAAAAAAAAAGGAGTTGTTTATTGTTACCTAAAAACAAGGATTAGGAGGGGGGGAAATCTGGTGCAGTGCACACATCATGCAACTTTCCCATGCCACTCTATAATAATAATCTTTTTAACATAATTTTAAAGAGTTCACAAAAAACTACTTGAAATAAACTCAGCAGAATGCACTTCTTCAAGTCTTCTCCCATAAAAACATAATAAATTAATTTTTAAAACAATTTTAGTATGACAATTCTATACATTATATATTTTTGGCTTTTCAAGCTGAAAATATATTTTAAAAATTTCGGTTTAGTTTCCATGGAAACATTTTGTTTCCGTCAAATAATATAAAAGTAGAAATTATTAAGTTAATTTATACTTTTATATTATTACATTAAATTATTACAGAGCGTATTGTTAACAACAGGTTGGTGGAAGGTTTGGTTGCATCCGTCTCAATTCGGTCATTAAATCTAGAGTCTTGAAGTCCTTATAAGATAAGCTGTCTCTTTGCTAATTCTGGACCGATTTTGGTGATTCCTATTTTGTTTTTTAGATACTTTAATTATCTTTCATGTAATTTCATATGCAATTTACCATATAATGCATACTTCTTGAGTTATGCGCAATAAAAATAATATTTTTGGGAGACTTGTTTATTTGGACTCAGGGGACCTTTAAACATGTATTTCTAGAGAAAACTTGAATTCAAAATTTTTCAGATCGTAATATTTTTCCTTACTATACATTTCATATATAGGTAAGGGAAAGCAATAATGCTTATCAACAATTTCAAGGGCTCAAATATAAACACATGTAAACTACTCAGTAACTAAAAATAAAAAATATTGGTATTTACAATAATACTACAATATTTTTACAAACAATTGAAGGATAATCTTAAAAATAGGATAAAACTTAGAAAATCAGCTTCAAGTACAACTTTGATATTGAATAAAAAGAAATAAAATAATTTTAATTATGCAATAATTTCTAATTATAATAGCTGTTGTGGGACAAAAATTAGGGAGTTAAATTTCAAATAAGTTTCTCTGTAAAATTATGAAATATCAAAGCAAGCATACAAAACAATAAATAACCAATATAGATAAAATTTAACAAGCTTACAACACCATTTTAGTCGAATTTAAATAAATCTAAATTCGTGAGGAAAATATAAATTTAAAAAAAATCATAAACTCAAAATAATTTATATTATCTAAAACTTAATAAAATATAATATCTTAGTCTGGATGCGTTTAGGCTGATCATGCAAACTTGAGGTTCAATACATAATAATAATAAAATTTCTAAATATATCAATAATAGAACAACAAAAACATCTCCCTGCCTCTAAAAAATAAATAAATCAGGAGTAATAAAGCAAACATAAGAAATAATAAAAATACATAACGATACAAGAAGTATAAGAAGGCACTGTTTGTTGATATTATTAATAAACTAATTAAATGTTAAAAAAATAATAAATTATAATGGTTAATACAGTGTGGTGAAGGGGCAATGAAATGATGGATTTTCAAATTTTTAATGAAAACAGATTAAAGCCAATATAGATTGGATATCTGATATTTTTATATCTGTTCATAATGAAAAGGATAATTTATTATATATTTACTATATTAAATGATATTTTATTTAAATCCTAATTTAAGTGATAAATAAAAACGTAAGTTTATTGAATAATTATAATAATATAATTGAATATAAATATACTACTGGTGGTTTGATATCAACACCACCACGTTTAACTAACAAATGTGAATATAGCTACTTTTCAGAGGACAAAAAAATAATTTTATATTTTACTTTCAACTACTCCTTTGCATCTGATTTTTTTTTACTTTTTACGTCTCTGAGCCCTAGATTTGTGTTTAAAGGATCTTTTGCAAATATATATTCCTTATAAATTAATAAAACCAGGGCATTAAAAGAATGTGATTTTTCACATTCCTTACTTAAGCGTGAAGGTGACAATATATTATAAACACAGACGCACGCGCACACACATACAGGACTGTTTTCTCATTCTATCTCTGTGGCAAGCCCTGCAGCAGAGGCATAATATTTACTTAGTAAGGTCTATAAGTTTCTGGCCTGCCCTCGTTCCTCTACTTCAAGCAGGCTGAGGCTTGCCATGCATGTCTATGCCTGCACTCTCCATACTCATTACCCGCACTTCCTCAGTCCTTTCAGTCAATATCTAACTTTAAAGGAATCTGTGCTTTTTAACAATGTTAAAGATTGAATATCGTGCAGTCATGAAATTCTTGTGTAAAGAGGGCCTGCGCAAATTAAAGAGCGTTTGGATGGTGTGTATGGGGAGTCCTCTGTAGAAGAATAAGCAAAATTATTTAAGTTAGGGAGAGAAATTCTGGATGACGACCCGTGTCTTGGTCGCCTATTGGAAGCTGTCACTTCTGAAACAATCCAACTTGTGGAAGCTGAATTGCTGTCTGATCGGAGGCAGAATACCACAGAAATAGTAGTAAGGTTGGGGCTTTCAAAAACAATTGTTCTGAGGATCATTAAAGAACATTTACATATGAGCGGTTGGATTGGAACATTTTCTAACCAAGAAGAAAATTATTTTTTAAAAGCATTGTATGATGTGTGTATGACTTAGAGGAGAATATATTAGAAAACAATAACACCACTGTTTTTTGTTCACCTTTTCCTTCCTCAGGCCGGAAACTTATGAATCTTACTACGTATAAATTGGTGCATACAAATTTACACGCAAAAAGCATATTCATAGCATTGTTAGAAAAAAAAAATTGCAGGTTTTAGTTTAAAAAACTTATAAATATTTTAGTGTTTGAGAATATGTTTAATCAATAATAACTTTTTAAAAATTAAATCAACTTCAAGAATTGGTGATGGATGAAAACCTAAACTCATTTATTAGATTAGATGTGCAATAGAACATAATACTAATAATAAATAGTGTATAAATAATAAATAAATTAAGAATTGGACATTGTAATGTGTCAATAAATGCATATTAAAACCATGGATATGTAAAGAAAAGACTACATTTCTTTTTTTCAAAATGTCATTTTAGACTTCATAATGCTGCAGCTAAAGGAACCAGAAACAGAGAGATGCAGTGCAGCATAATAGACTGACTTGAAGGCCTACGATTCTGTGAAAATACCTGTCTCCTCCCCCCACACTTTCCAGATATTGAGAATAAAATGAGAAAAGCAAAATCGGGTCTGTCATTAAGCATGTTGAAGGCAAAGAAGAGGATAAATCCTAGAGTCGATGGCCAATAATAAGAATGGTAAAATGAGACCATCGAAAAAAAAAATTATATTCCTCTAACTTGGGAGCATCATCCAATAAAGGACGGCAGTCAAAGATATGAAAACCAGAATGAGCAAAGTCAACAAAGCTTTCATCCAACTATGCAAAGTATACAAAATGGCAACACTATTGCCGAGCCAAGAAGATGTATTCAGCCCCTGATCCTCCAAGTACACTCAGACTTACACTACAATATAAATAGTACAACACATACACTCTACAAACACAAAAATTATGTACAGTGCACATCCTGGAGCTACCTTTTTTATGCCTATTCCAGAAGAGATGCAGGTATGCAGGCACAAAAATGGAAGTCCCACCAGCACACTAGGTTATGCAGAGAGGTTGGGAGGCCCCACTACCCAAAATTCTTATTACTAAAAACCAAACTCAGCCTTGGATTGTATTAGAAAAATCAGGAGCGAACCTGGCAACCCCAATAGGAATTTTAATATTGGATATTGGAATGTACAGTCCTTATAACTGGAGCACTTAAAGTACTTCAAGTATAAGGAAAGTACATTTCAATATCCAATATTAAAATTCCTATTGGGGTTGCCGAGACAATATTGACATAATGTATTAAAGATATGCCATTTTGTATATTGCAACATGTTACTTATGGAATGCAACTTAATGTTAAATGGAGATTGCAACATGCTTAAAAATAAAATGTAAATGAATTGGCCACTAATTTATTGGCCAAATTAAACAAGAATCCATTGATAAACATGCACTGGTTTGAAATTCATAGGATGCTCGGAAATGACCCCAGTACAAGGACACTTAGAAGAGGTCAGTGAAAGAGGAAGTGAAACGAACGAGCTTGTAATAGAATGAGGTCAAAAGAATTGTATTGGATAAAGATCAAATATATCAATTTGTGGCAACCTTCTCTGAAAGTGAGAGGATTAATATTATACAGATCCGTAAGTTAGATCTATTTTTAATTTGGATAATACCCAAAAATCAAAGCTTTCTTAAATAACAGTTCTAAAGCCTACTTGGATCAATTTGACAAGCCCAGAGAAGCCCTCTTCCTCGCAAGAGTGGCATATCATCTTTGTTCAAACTGCACAGCAGGCCATCCCTGAAGAGAGCACCCATCGCAGCTGCATTTTCAGGAAGAAGATCTTCTTTTGTCAACTTCAACATGCAAGACCCTACCCTACAGCCAAGTGGGTTGGCGCCGAAAGTTGTATAATGGGCACCAGGAGGGAGCAAATCCATTACTTCACAGCTAGCTAAACATGCTGAAAGCTAAAAAGGTGTACTTTAGTAATTATAAACCTTTATTTATAATATTTATAAATCCCAGAAAATTCATTGGTCTTATTAAAATAATTTACCGGGTACATCCCTCCTGCCAAAGATTTGCCAAGACAAAGAATGTCAGGCTTGACACACTCGTAATCAGAACCAAGCATATAACCTGTTCTTCCAAGACCACACTGTATTTCATCAGCAATCCATAGAACTCGACTCTGAGTACATAGACGTCGCACTTCTGCTAAGTAACCATCAAGAGGAACCATGACACCATACTCAGACTGGATCGGTTCACACACAAAACCACAAACATTGGGATGTTTCAGAATTTCCTTAAATAAAAACAGGTATTGAAAAAAAAATCATTTTCTTTTCACATTTTTTGAGAATAATAGAATAATTTAGGCATTTCGCAGTTAAAGCCATCATTAATATTTAAAAAAAAAATAATAACTTTGTTGTCAATTTTAATAAAAGAGTTTTATTGACAGTTACCTCAAGAGAACATGGATCATCATAAGGGATCAGTTTGAGTCCATTTAAGAGCGGTTGGAAACCATTGAATAAAATAGGATCAACACTTGCTGAGATGGCACAGATTGAATTTCCCCAGTAGTTCCAATTGGTGAAAACAACAATGGCTTCTTTGGGGCATATCTTTTTAATTTTATAACCCCATAAGCGGGCTAATTTAACAGCTAACTCTACAGCTTCACAGCCTGCAATAACATAAATATTTTTTTCTTAAACTTATCCTTATTTAATCAGTCTACAAACTGAATAGTGTTATGTGAATAAATGTTATAATGATAAAAGTGTAGCATCAAATAACTATTAAAATATATATCAAGCTTCAAAGTTTATTTAGTTATAACTAAATAATTCTAATGAAACATATTCTAAAATTACTTGCTGAAATGGCATTTGGATTATCTTGAAAAATTGATGTTGAATATTGGAAAAAATTAAAAACAGAATAACTAATTATAATTAACTGAATTAACTAAAAACAAGCACTCAGGGTTTAACTATCCATAAATTAGGTGCTATATATTATTATTAAAAATAAAAATAAATAAATTGAAATTACATTATTTGCAAGAGACCCAGGCTGAAGTTGTTTTTCCTGGCCCAACTAAAGATTATTCAGGGACAAATTAATCCCTTGGTTTATGATAAGAGGACTGCACCACTTTTGATGAAACTTGGTACACATTTCTCTTATTAGCCGACTAAAAATACTGTATGAATAAACTTACCTCAATACCCTCTCCCCTGTTTCTGGGGATTTGGAGGAGATTCCCCAAACACTTCCAAAACACTGAGACAATCATGATATGTTTCTCATTGGCTGATTAAAGATACTTTAGAGGTAAGTAGCTACTTTCCTTATATGAATGAATGAAAACAAAATACTTTATTCTGGAAAACAAGCCTCTTATAATAATAACAATGTACAAAATACTTCATTTTCTTCAAAGAAAGATTAACTAAAACTAAAAGACTAACTAATTCGAATAAAATAATTTACATTTGCTTGAAAGGAGAGGAGATAATGGGAAAAAAAAGGGATTTAAAAGTCTTTGAAGAGGTAATATGAAAAATGTTCAACGAGAAAGCATTCCAGATGATTGAGGAGCAGATTAGGAAAAATTGATCATAAACTGCAATTCTGTTAAGGGAATGTAGATTGGAAGGTTGGGAATCTAGCGGTTCTGAAGTAGCAAGAAAATTTGAATTGAAGTAGTTTAACAGATTGGGTAGAATAGATGAATATAGAAGGGTGAAGCCAGTGTCTTATAGGTTGGTTAGATGAGTCACTAAGAGATTCAGAGACAAATCCGACAAAATGGTTCATCAAAAATTTTAATCATCAAACTTTACATAAAATCACCTTTCACCAAAAAGCTGTAATTAGAGTTGGAGAAAACAAGGACTGAAACAAGGAGCTCACGAGGGTTTTAAGGAAGGATATGACAGGATCGCCAAAAGTGATCAAGAAGTGCAGGACTTCTAGGAGAGTAATTGATCTTGGATGAAACAATGATTTTTGACTACTGAATAAAAATAGTGTGATTAAGTTATATGGTGCATCCAAACTTGTCTGAGAAAAAATTACCGCATGGTATGCAAAAGTTTGACCACCAGTCCTTAAATTATTGTAAAAGGAGCTGCCTAGGAGTTAATAAAAAGTTATAATGTGTTGGTATATGTTTTAATAAATTGGCATATTTCAGAAACTTGGAATACAAATATTTTTATAGGTTTACTAAACAGTTCTTTAGTGGTAAATCAACTGTTCGCCTTGGGGAGGAGGAAAGAGAAGGGGTTATCAGCACTTAAGAATGGCTGGAACATTTTTCTTATTGTACAATAAAATGTCGATGGGTTTATTTATAGGAACAATGTACTCGTATATGACTAATCTGTGGTGCAGTCCGGTGTGCTATTGCATATGTTACTGATAGGGCTGCACTTTATCCACTGCCCAACTGCATGGCCAGCATTTCGGGTGCAGTCCAGCCCTGCTGATCTGCCTCATCCATCAGGGTGTCTCCTCCAGTCCAGCCTTTTTGGTCTGCTACTGCCAGTCTTGTCCAGCCTAATCTCAGTCCTGGTCTACTTCCTCTTATTTCTGGATCTCTTCATCTGATGGCTCACCGATGTTGAGTGGCTAGACCCTACCCAAGATGAAATGCGAAGGATCCACCATCTCTTTCCACTTCTATACAAATTTAAAGAAGGGGTAGTTCTCCTCCTCTCTCAGATGGGGAAAGTCCAACTCAATGAGGACGATCCCAGCTGGTTCGCTGTCCTTCTATTGCAGTGCAGGATACCATCACGCGTTCCGCCTTCTCGGGGACTTCGAAGGTGGGGCACCAGGTGCCAATATGTTTTCTATGTTCCTGTAATTTCCACCGGAACCCTCCATGTTCTGTTAGGATTTACAAGACCCAGTTGTCAGGTAGGACCCATTTTGCCTTCAAATGGATGGTGGGGAAGAACTTTCTCAATATGGTGCCCTTCAGCCTTGCCATCCACCATCCATTCCATTCTTCTATGGAGTCTTCCCTCATGATCTTCTTCCATTGATGAGGGGTCTCGCCGATTATTTGCAGTCCATTTGAGGGTCTATCTGATAACGCCTCAAGCCCCTGTCTCTTCACCTCATACTTTAGTGCATCCTACTATAACACCATTGTATAAGTCTTCGTAGCCCTTAGCGAAGTCAGTCTCTGTATGGTTGCCAGTCTCTTCTGTTGCTATGCAAAATTGCGGCTCCACGCAGAGGATGCGTACCTCATGATGCCCAAGACCACACCTTTGTAAATGGTCCTAGTAGCGGGATACCGGAGCCCCCAAAATGTATTCCCTATTAGATGGACTAAGCAGATCCAGGTGCAAAGATGCAATTTCCCACTTGCAATCATCCGATGCACCATGATTTTGCCACCGCTGACATAGACTAAAGAAAATTGGTTATTTTTTATTCCCCAAATGCGGAACTACCTGGCTCAGTGAAAAACAAGTTTCAGAAATTTCCAAAGCCAAGGTGATTTCTGGGTCCCTTTCTTACCTTTCCATCTTGATCGATAAAAAAATTACTAGAACACTTTCAATTGACAATCACTTTTGGTACAATCATACCTCGGTATAAGCAAGAAGACAATAGAAATAGACACAAGAATTTTTCAGTCCCTAATATAAGGTAGTGTTTGGTAAAAAAATAACAAGAAGGGTAAAATTATCTGATAATAGTTAACCAAAAAAAATTAAATTTGTTGTGGCAACTGTGCTGGAGAACTATTATTAAAAATTAGATTTTCAAGATAAATTTGGAATAATAACTTAAGTTTATTACTAACATTATAGGAATAAAGAAAAAATATCTGTGTCAATAATCCTCATTAGGAATAAGACATTAATATTTGACTCACACTAGATGGGAGAGAGCATTAATTATTTATTACTTTAGGTAAAAAACATTCAGTCAATTGCATGGCTTTAAATTGCTATTTATAATTTAAAAAGTAAATATTATCCATACCTGTATTATGAACCATTACTCTGTCGTAATTAAACATCTGGCAAATTGTACTGCAGAACTCTGGAGTTACGTTATTGTGAAGTGAGCGTGTTGCCTGATGTAATTGGCACATTTGATCCTGCATTGCCTGCGTCAGTTTATGATGACAATGGCCAGCATTTACAGACCCATTCTGTCCGTAGAAGTCTAAGTATTCCTTACCATTTTTATCCCAAACCCGTACTCCTTATTATCGAATTCAAAAAATAAATATATTTGTTCCAATAACACATTAATACAAATGGCAGTAATTTATATTATAATTACCTTGTCCTTTACATACATCCACTTCAAGCATATGGGCATTGACATGATGTTGAAATCTTTTACAAATATGAGTTGCATATTTCGTAAAGTTGTTCACAGTTTCCAGAAGAACAAAATTTGAAAAAGTATTCATAATTGTAACTCTTTAAAGATTTCTTGGATTGAAAAAAGCGGCACTCCCGCTATGAATTTTTGAAGCATTAATAACAACACAAACTTAATAATCGCATTTATTTGAATAGTAAAGAAACGTCTCTGAAATTATAAAAAATTCTCAGTAAAAATATTTTAAACTAATCTGTTTAGTTTTTATTACAATAATTGTAAGTTTTTGAGGCAACATCAAAAGAACAGTAAGGAGTTATCAACAAACAACTTATTAATTACAAGGGGAAAGAAGAGCTTCAGTTTTCAAGTCTGTTTTTACATGGTTAACCATGAAAGTGAAGGAAGTAGGTATTGCAATGTATCAGAAGCCAACAATACATATTTTGATAAATAATTATTGTTTTTATTTTTTATTCATTAATGTTGCACTAAAAACTTACTCTTCTCATCTGTAACAAATCAGATATTACTGATTATATTTTTCAAATTGGTAGATTAAAAAGTAAATCTTTTAGAATACAACAGGATGTAAATATAAATCCATAAATGAATCATCATGCTGCTATGCAAAGAAATTACTGAGGTTCAAATAAGTAAATATTAATATATTTGATTTTCTTTTACCTCAAGTGGGATTCCTTCATTTATGTGCTTAATTAAATTTTGTGAAACTTGTAATTTATAGGCTAGAATCGCACAAGATAAATTTTGGTGAAAAGTCTCACATGTTGCATAAACTTATTTATAATTTTAGATCAAACAAATGTTTTTATAAATAAATGAGATTTGAATATAATCAATGATAAGCTCCAAAGAACAATTTTTGTGGATTTTAAAATAATCTAAGCAAAAACAATAAAAAAAATAAAAATCAGTAAATATGATCAAATTTAATGACCTTGGGGTTTTTATGATCAAATTCAATCACCTTGAGATTTTTAAAATAAAATACAATGACCTTGAGACTTTAATTTTATTATAAATTTTAAAAAGTATATTAGAAATGTTTTGTTTTGTCTTTTTAATGATATGATGATCAATAGATTCTATTTAAAAAGATTTTTTTTTTGGAATTTAACGATTAAGATACAAATTATATATTGCTTTAACTGAAAAGATGTTTAGTTCATATACAAGCTTATCTATTTGTCTCATGTAAAAATTCACTTTTACAGGTGGCATAAATAAAATATAAGAAAATACAATAAAGATTTATTAATTAATAATTTAGTAAGGAGAGTAAAACATTAATTTGGAAAATCAGTTTCATCCTCCATTTCAAGATTTACCATAATCTTAAAGGATAACAATGAAATTGTTTAGTATATAGCTGTTTAATGGTAAATGATTAAATCCAATAAAATTTATTCCAATATGTGAATTTTATTTATTTACACTTGATTTGTTTTTGCGTTGAGCCCTAAGTTTAAGAAGTTAAGCAACTATTTTTGATTATCAAACATAAATACAGCCTTCATAATTATTCAAATTCATTCTCAAGTTCAAATTGTATAGTTTATCAAAAGCCGACCAAATACATTTTAAGGTTCCAATTTTGTTATAAATTTAATCCAATAAATTAAAGAAAAGTGCCTTGACTTTTACAGTCCACATCCTTGAATTGTACTGTAACGCTGGACATTCTGAATCAATTAAAAAAATAAATAAATAATATAGGTTAAAATTGTTTTTAAATTATTACAGAGAGAAAGAAAAAAATAATACTAGGAAAACTCCAGATACAGTAGTGAAAAAAGCGGAAATTGCAACATTTACTTGACGAAACACGAAAAATTCAGAGAGGAAATAGTACAGTCAACGAATGACTAAAACATAGGTGTAGAGAACACAGAGGGGAGAGAGGGAGGGGAAAGCATTTGACTTCAGGAAATTATTGGATCCCCATCTCTACACCTTATTACCCGTTATATTTCATTGTCATTTATTTAATATAAAATTTTAAATTGCCTTAACTTTTGACCCGTTGAAGATAAATTAGTAAATAAATACATACTTTTGAAGGAAATACAATTTTCTACAGCTTCTTTAAAATAAAATGTCTTGCTTTTCATTGTGGAATTGGACAATTGACCAATATAAACTTTTTTTTTTTTTTTATCTTAAGGTCTGCTATCACCTTTTTGAATATTTTTGGGGATACCTTGTGTTAAGCCGCAAAATGGCATTTTCTGTGGGGTTTTTTACCTAAATTCTAAAAAACTGATTGTATCGCCACGGGAGTGGTCTCAAGTTTCATGAATCAATAAATTTTGTTGTTTATTTTGTCAATTTGGGTTTATTTTTTCTGTAATATACAGTAAATAACGAAATTTAACAGAAAATTGTAAATTGCCTTAACTTTCAACTAAACAACCAGCATTCACTTAAAAAACTTATTACCAACATTTTTCTTTAAAAAATACAAATTTCCTAAAGATTCTTTTAACAACCTAAGGAATCGGGTGTTACCAAAAACTTCAATTCACAACAAAAGTTAGATACCATGTTTTAGGACCGAGTGCCTCATTTATATATATTATAAATTTGATCTCAAGTTGGTTTTTCGGATAAAATGAAATCTTAACACGAGGAATATTTTATCCACTTTCTGTATTAAGCTAATAAGGAAATATACACTTTTCTCTAAATTGTTTACTATTATTCTGGAATAGGTTTAACTTCCTATATCTCTAAAATAGAAATGGAATAATTTAGAAGTATAACAGAGTGATATGCCTTTCAATACTATAAATATATACTTACTACTTTTTATATGGCCCATCTCCATTGAATTGGAGTGACTGGGGTGAGTGTCTCTTTGCGGCCAGAGGATAGGGACACAGAACGTCTGTACAGCTTTGCAAGCGGTATCTACAGATGAGAAACAAGACAGGATATCCAATTTTTATTGGTGTGCACGGCACCAAACGGCTGAATGAATACTTTGATGAAAATCTTTTATTTTCACTCATTCTTCTATCAAAATATAAAGCACACAACATGAGATACGAACTGTTTAACTACAAAAACACTAATAAAATAATTTAGTATACCTGGTGATCAGAATAGATGGGGTTACTCCTCCCAATAATTGGAAATCCCCAGAAGATGGAAGATTATGAACCTAAAGGAGAATTATAGTAAAACATTTTCTTCAAAGAGTTATTAAAATTTAAAACCAATACCAATACCATATGTGTTATGAAATTGGGATTTTATCCATAAAATGTTGTTTGAATTGAAAAAAAAAAATATTTTTATCAAGTGTCAACATTCACAATAGGTAAGTGAATTTCAAATTCAAATTCAGAGTTGAGGAAAACGACAATGCAATTGAGAAAATTAAAATATTTAATATAGTTGGAAAATTTGGTCAAAAATAGTAGATTTTACCCCTCTCAATAAATTTTTGTGGCAGTAATACATTCCCTGGTGGCGATGTATTACTGCAAAAAATGTTTCTCCCAACCAATGCCTATTCCTTTAGCTTAGCGCTCCCCACCGATTTATTCCTTTGGCGCAAACATTTTATTTTACTAATTAGACGGATTTAAATAAGTTTTTTCTTTAATTATTTTTTATCAAAAAAATCTACATATCTATCCCTAAAGCTATACATTTTTAAAAAAATTCAAATTCTAAAGCCCTTTTTTTTCTAATTAAATATTGCCACTATCCATATTTAACATACTACAATCTTCAAGCATAGTTATTGGCAATTATAGGCTGAAAAGGAATAAGTTACAATTTACAGAATGAAAATCGGATATTCCGTTACGAAGAAAATTTGGTAGTAAATTTTCCTAATTTTGATGCACGATGTGGTGGTCATAAAATGGACTAAATCGGTGAGGCTTAGCCATAAACTTTTGACGGGCGAGGTGTGCAAATTTACTCTTTTTCAATGGTGCTACAACTCATTCGGAGTCGACAGTTTTCTCTGTTTTAGGTTGCTGCTCTCAAATTTCTAATCTTCCTCCAGCATTTTCTGCCATACAATCCAACTTTTTTACACTCGAATGCTTTTTACTCAAGTAGCATTTTGGGGACTTCGTTATCATTTAGTCGTGGGACATATCCAGCCCATCTCAGACATCCAGTCTTTATTAAATGTACGATGTCATGGTCATCATCGAGGTTTATTAGATCAGCCTTTTTCCTCGATCTAAATTTACATTGTTACACACAGGCCACATAATCCTTCTCAAAATCTTTCTTTTAAATCTCAATAGAGATGATTCTAAGCTTTCATCAGCATCGAACACTGCGACGAATATGACAGAACAGGCTTGATTAGTCTTATATAATCATATTTTAGTTGCCCTAGAGATATACTTGCTTCTGAAGCCCGTAATTCCATCTATCAGCTGTCATAATCCGACGCTGAGCCTCTGGTTGTATATTATTGGTCGAGCTCAACTGTTTTCCTGGATAAATAAATTGCTCCACACAGTCGAAGTTAGAGTCTCCGATTTTTACTTTCCCTCCTAGATACTTTCCTGTTTTAGGATTGCAGAACTTATACTTTGTTTTAGACTAGTTTGCCAGCAATCTAACTTTAGCAATTGTTCTTTGAAGATTCAGGAAGACACTCTTCATGCTCAAAAAAACTATGTCCAATGATATCCATGTCATCAGCATAAGCTAGGATTTATTGAAAATCATTCCTCCCACCTGAGTTTCAGACTTTGATGGCACATTCCAAGGAAAAGTTAAACAACGAGCATGCTAAACAATGACCATGTCTGAATCCCTTAATGCAATGGAAAAACACAGATGTAGCTTCGGGGACTCTCATAGCACTGAGTAGCCTTCATTGCCATTCTGACAAGGCAAGCTAGCTTTGGAGGGATGCTAAGAGCAACATTACATCATAAAGTTCCTCTCCAATCACGCATCATACGGAAATACACAAAGAGGTAGTAAGTCTGGAAATTGTATTCAGCCGCTATCTCCATCATCATTCTCACCTACAAGATTTGGTATGTCATAGCTTTGCCTTTCATGAAGCCTGCTTGATATCAGCCTATTCTCCTTTCAACAAAAGAGAGGAGTCTATAGAATAGAATATTAGAAAATATTTGATATCAAGAGAGGAGAGGGATATTCCGCTGCAGTTAAGAGAATATGTTCCTTTCTTATGAATGGAACATTTAATGGTTTTCTACCATTCTTCAGGAATGCACTCCTCTAACCAAATGTCTAAAATATCAGGTTATGGATATATTTAGAGATTGCTTCTCCTACATGTATCCAAAGCTCAGTCGGGATTCCATACATTCCTGGGGTTTTATTATTCCTCATCTGATGTATGGCTTCCTGAACATCCTCTATAACTGGAGATTCCAACTATTCACCACTGATATTCGTCTCTTGGTGAATACTTTCTCCTATTTAAGAGATTTTCAAGTGGTTCCTCAACCGTCCTATAACTTTTCTTCTTTCGGTGATTAGAGAGTACGTAAATTTACAATATTAAGAAGAAATTGGATACTCATCAAGTATAGACGTTCCGAAATATACGAAGAATTAAAATCAATAAAAAAAAAATTTTATTTTTCATAAATTATAAAAAATCTAAATTCAATAGACAGCTCATATATTATCTCATTATAGAAAACAAATTTCATTTATACAAATAACAATTTTTTAAAGGTATTTACTACTTAGCTAATCAATAAAAAAAAATTAAAAGTGTACATTAGTATCCACAGCACATCTATTTACGCTGTTTAACAATTCAATTAATTATTTTAAAACAGATTGAGAAATTGGACAAATGTACATCATATTACAAGAGTAGATAACAAAAACAAAAAAATAGAACACACAACTACATTATATGTATGTATTTAAAAATAAATAATACAACTTCTAAGGAAATAAAAACAAAATAAAACAAGACGTTTTCAACTGATAAAACATTGGCTTTCAAATATTGATAGCATTTTTTTTTTTAAGGCTTATGTTAGTTAAAAACTGAAGGACAAAAGTTTTGCATAAGAATCAACCAACAACAACAAGTTAGCTATAATCATTATTATCTACAATAATAACCAGATGAAATTAACTGTAATCATTATTTTTAGTATTTTGACACAAATTAATTATTAAAAGAGTAATTCATTAGTCAAAATGAATACAAATAATGAAACAGCAGAAAGTAAAATATGATGTTAAGCCAAACAAGGTGTCTAGGACTATATTTCGTTAATGGACAGTATTGTTGAGCATTAACTAGATTCTGATACAAAGAAAAATTGACACATGTGATTACTTTTATCCAATGTTATGATAAAATTAATCGATTGAATAAAATTAAATTAACTTTTCTTCTTCAAATTCCCTATTCATTCTAATAACGCTTAACACAAATAAATAGATAAATCAGTTCTTGGACATGCTATGTGATTCTTGATCTTAATTTTTCAAAAGGCAGTGTGGACAACACCATACACCAACTAGCCAATTAATACTCTAACTAAATCCAAGCACTAATTTGCTCAAGTAGAGTGGGCTCAGGAAATGTCTATCAAACCCCTGGTTCCTACCCTACCAGAGCCAATAATTTTCTGTCAAGATATAGAGTACCAAACAAATATTTGAGCCATGTTTCTCGAATGAGGGAATACCTTATTCTACCTGGCAGGCTACTTTGCTCACTACTTTCCAAATCCTTCGTCTGTTTGAAATAAGTAGCAACCTAATTTATTTTTACATATATATACATATTGCAAATATATTTACATTTAAATTCAAATTTACACACATTTAAAAATACAAAAAATACAGTATCCATGACTGATCTATATTTAGAGATTTAACTATACTCTAATATTTAAGCAATAAGATAAGTCTAATAAAAAATTAATTCAAATTTAAAAAGAAAGAATGTGTTATCTTTCGCTTTAAAAAAATTGCCTGCTTCAAATCAGTTCATATTTGTAATATGGCGCTTATTTGTGTTATACTTGGGATTCTTCAATTTGTTATATATTCTAGTTCAGTATCTAGTATATGTACTATGTATAGGACTGTAGATATGCTCCACTCCTATACACAGGCTATTTTTGGATGCACACAGTTTTATTTTACGTCTATAAGAAATAAATTAAAACAAACTTTAACATTTCATAAATTTATGCAACCCTTTTGCCCAGCAGCTAATATTATACTTGAAAGTTATCTGATGTGAGATCAGAAAAACAAAAATGTCCCAAAGTCACAAAAAATGTTAAAATACTAAATTAGACCAAAAACAAAATAAAACTTCAGTCAAGTACTGCTTCTACAAATGCAGATCTGAAACTGGATTGGCACTACTTATGCACTTAAATTTCATGTAAAAAAAATAAAAATTGAAAATTACACCTCAGCAAACTAATAAAGTTATAGCCTGAACAAGGTTTGCCTTTATTATCATAATTATGATTAATAAATCATGAAAAGTGTGCAAATACAGAAGGAAATCATTAAAAACTATTTATACATTAATAACATCTAGCATTTACATATGTACAGAATATGTCACAAATTGCTCGAATCGAATATGCGACCTTTCGAGTATATCTTTTTAATCTAAATAGACCAATTGTAAAGACGTGAAGATTTTAACTTCTAATTACACATTTAATTTTAAGTGAAAGTTTATATTGTTACTTTTACCCAGAGACATCAGAAATTTTAAATATTAGGAAGAAAGAAACGTCCTAATTCACAGGTATTTTGCAATATTAACTGTCGCCTAAACTTTTATTTATTCATATTTTCATATGAACGTAATTTCCATTCAATTTAAATTATATTTAAATATTATTTTGGACACATTTTATAATATATCTACAGAAATAATCATTTACAAAAGTTTATAAACATTAGACTGAGGTTAAAAAGATTTTTAGCTCAACGAACGTAAGTTAGTTAACTAGAACATGTACATTATCTCGTTTCAGCTTTATGTTTTGGCGGTTTAAAACCTTTTACTTTTTTCGTTTTGCTTTTAGCAGCACCACCTCCAGCTTGAAAAGCTTTCCAGCTGTCTACTCTATTCTGCCTAGATTCCTGAAACAACAAAAAAATAAATAAATAATATGAAATTTTAAATTTTTATTGTATTTATAAAAACTAAGGGTATCTCATGATACAAACAATTAGGGTCTGTTGAATTTTTCATACAATATCAAATATAACTCAATTAATTTGTTTTAATCACTGGGAAAAATTTCAAAACAAATTTATATATTTATTCTACTTCGTTTCAATAAAAAACACGCAAAACAGATTGTAGCAAACAATAGCTGCATTAATATAATTAAATACAATGACAATAAAGACAGTAAGAGCCCATATTTTCAAAGGTTATTAACCCCTTAAAACAAAAAATAATCTAAAAAATGATGTTAACAATAAATTTTAACCTAATTAAGTTTATGTAGTGAACTTGCATCCGAGGGTATGAAATTGTTATGATAACCATCACGGACATCTACCTACCAACACAGCCATGCAAACTTTTTATTATTTAAATGTTTAAAATTTAATTGGTTAGCATTATTATCTGTTTGACATATCAAATGTCTTATATCATATTTTATATTCATATCTACGCAAATAGTCCGAATGATAACCTAAAATGGTTGATAGGATAAAATAAATAAAACACATGTTTTATTCACCCTGTCCAATTCCTGTTATAAATATCCTAAATTAATGACACATAGTGAACTATCATACTCAAATTAAAAATTAAAGAATACGTTCAAATTATAACTCAATAAAAAAGAATCTAAGAGTGTCTGGAAGGATTCGGGATCAACAAAACTAATAATAATTTTATTTCCTGGCATCAATGTTTAAACTGGAAGAACTCATTCGGGCTAGGTTGTTTTAATTGTTTTTAGGAGAAACCTAAGGAATAATATAAAACAATTGTAAATAATTAATTGTCATACTTCAAAATTTTTTTGCCATTCTTTATTAATTTTAGCGGCTTCTTCCTCTTCTATTTCAGCCTCTCGTTTGCGTTTTCTCTCTTCAGTATCTCTTATCTCGAGCTCTCTTCTTTTACGTTCCATATCAGCAAACAGCTTCATCGTCATGACGTACACTGCATGCTTATATTTCATTGGATCATCTTCTTCCACTTCAGCACCCTTTCCTTCTTTTTTCTGTCTTTTCCTTTTTTCCTCAATCTAAAAAAAATTAGACTTTGTCAAAAATTATAAAAAAAACTTTATTCTAAAACTGGTTGAATTTAATTATAGAAATTGGAAAGTTACTATTAAAGATTAATAAAACTAAATATTACTTTGAACTTTGTCTTATATGCTTTAACTGCATTTAAAGCACAGTTTACAAAAAGAAAAATTTAGTATGTAGGTATTAAAGTAAAAACCATGTAAATCCATAATATTAAAGAATTTGCATGTGAAGTCCCATCATTAAGATACGATTATTTATAAAATACCTACCATCAAGTCAGTTCGTCCCCTGGCCTCCTCGATAACATCCATACACTTTTTTCTCGTATCCTCATTCTCCAAGGTTTTCCAGGCTTTGTTAACAACTAAAATAGAAAAAAAAATTAAATAGAAAAGAAAAATTAAATAGATAAAAGAAAATTAAATATTTTAATTGAAATTAATATTCATATATGAGTGATTCTCAAACTATGGGCCAATATCCAGTCCCATTAATCCATTATAATGTGTCCAGAGCTGTTCTGGATAACCCAAAACTTCGGATAAGAGAATGTATGATCATTAAATAAAAAATTCTTGATATTAATGGCATATATTAAAGTAATGTACAAACAAATTTCCTGTTCCATAGAAATTACTACTCGCTTCCTTTTCGACACATATTGTCACTTTTCCACTTTATATTTTACACAAAACATACTTTATTAATTGCAATAAATTAAAAAAAGTGAGTTGGCGCTTGACCACACGCCTCGCTGCCCTGAAGATGGCCTAAAACTTAGGCCGAAACGTCAGCACAAAATATATAAGTTCGCTTATAGTAGTCTAATTCTTTGACCGCACCCCCCGACCAATTCTCCCTTTAAAAAAAGTGAGACAAAAGATTGGAGTTGACACTACGAGAAAGAATAATGAACTAAATTATTAATTTAAATATGCATGAGAAAGGATTTCTAAAAAAAAATTTCAAACCCTATGTTTACAAGAACTGTAATTAGACTATTAGGGCTTGCACTTCCAACAAATACATGTGCCTCACTTTTAATATTTTCAAATAACTTTTATTAAATACCAATAATTTATATATTTAAAAAAAAATCAAATTGGATGCAAGAAACGATTTTATTTGCATATCTACATAGGTAAAAAAAAAAAATTTGCATGTTAAAATTGATTATAAATGCATCTTAAGTTATGTCATTAAAATTATGTAAATTCATATCAGTTACTTCTCAACAAAGCAACTAAAGGAAAAAAAATCCTAGGTAATATCCGAAAAAGCGAGTTTCGTCTGTAGTTTCAAAATACATAGTTAGCAGCTTACAAGCTGTAGTGATTGCTTATTAACCATTTTTATGGTGCTGCAGGTCAGGAGCTAGTATACTGGAATAGAGAGGACTGGTTTTTGTGAGAAAAAAAACGGTCATCGGTTATTTTACCTTCAATCAAAACTGATCGGTTTTAACTGATACAAATAACCGGTTTTGGGAAAAAACGAGAAAAAATGATTATTTTAAATGAAGTAACTTCCCATTAAAACATTGTTTTTTTATGATGTCACAAATAATAGTTACTGGAATTGTTACAAATAACTGGTCATTGGCAAGATCTTTAATTTTTAAGATTACATATTAATCTTCAAGAAATAACCTGTAAAACCTTTAATAGTACTTTATGTGGCTTACCAAAATCACTTATATGAGCCGGTGAGAATGATAGTGGTATAAGGTTTCCTTCTTTTTTTTTTTTCTCTCTCTCAAAAATAAATGTTTCATAAATTTGATTGTTAAATATTACCAAAGCAAAATAAAATGGAATAAGTTTCAATTCTAGTCATCAATGCTTTAGAGTACGAAAAAAAATAAGTTGTGCAAGTTTTAAAGTTTATTTAATAACTTGTTTTAGCAGGCTCAAATTCATTACACCACTTTCATTCTGAACCATGATAAAAAGCCGATGAAATTCACAAATACCAAAGTCAAGTTTTGTAACATTAAGAAAATTAATGTTTTGTAAATTTTCTTTTTAAGCATTATCCAAGTAAAATAAAATGTAATAATGGCTCTATTCCAGCCACTAAAGCTTTAAAGTTTAATAAAATTAAATGTGCAAGTTTAATTGTTAGCAATCTTTTCACGTTTCGAGTTCGGCAATTTTAAGTAACTTTTTTTTTAAGGCTGCATGTTTCAATACAAATAGTTCATGTTTCAAAATCGATCATTAAGGAATTAAAAAAAAATAAAAGCCTATAGAAACCAGCATTCAATTATCAACAATTCTTTCACGTTCCAAGGTCAGTAAAGCCTATGGATTGTAAAGAAGACAACAGAGCTAGAATTCAATTTTCTGCACTTTTCCTTGTTTCAAGAGCAGTAATATTAAGGTTTTTTATTGAGGTCACAAAGCTAGGGATATTTTTTTCAAAGGATAAATTCCACATCCCTCATTTTTTTTTTACTTTCCGTTACCTATATACGAAGTATATAGTAAGGGGAAGTATTGAGATCGTGAAAATTTTCGAATTCGAATTTTCAACGGAAATACATGTTTTAAGGTCCCCTGAGTCCAAATGACCAAGTCTCGCAAAATGGTCTGTGTTTATGTGAACAGTCTAGCTCAAAAACGGAAAGCTGTACGATACTGAAATTACATATTTAAGGTTAGCACATGCATGTGATGTTACAGCAACATTTTCGTCAAAATCGACTAACCGGAAGTGCCACTTTATATAATTGATTTTACACATTTTTACAATTTTCTCGAAAACGGCTCTAACGATTTTGATTAAACTTGCCTAAATTATTCTTCATAAAGACCTTTAACTTTTCATATATATGGTACATCACCGAGGAATTGCAGGGAAAAAAGTTCTGATGAAAAGAATATTTTATTTACGCATAACTTCAAAAACGTGCAATTTATGGTAAATTATCTATAGACTTGTATGAAAGATAATTAAATTATCTAAAAAACAATAAAAGAATTATCAAAATCGGACCAATAATAGCAAAGATACAGCGCATCGGACTAACCGAAAATAGCTATTATATTAGGGATATTACACTTTTTTACAATTTTCTCGAAAACGGCTCTAACGATTTTGATGAAACTTGCCTAAATTATTCTTCATAAAGGCCTTTAACTTTTCATTTATGAAATAAATCACCGAGAAATTGCAGGGAAAAAAGTTATGATGAAAAGAATATTTTATTTGCGCATAGCTTAAAAAGTATGCATTTTACAGTAATTTATCTATAGCCTTTTATGAAAGGTAATTAAATCATCTAAAAAAGAATAAAAGAATCATCAAAATCGGACCAATAATAGCAAAGATACAGCGCATCGGACTAACCGGAAATGGTAATTATATCATGGATATTACAATTGTTTACAATTTTCTCGAAAACGGCTCTAACGATTTTGATGAAACTTGCCTAAATTATTCTTCATAAAGGCCTTTAACTTTTCATATATATGGTACATCACCGAGGAATTGCAGGGAAAAAAGTTCTGATGAAAAGAATATTTTATTTACGCATAACTTCAAAAGCGTGCAATTTATGGTAAATCATCTATAGACTTGTATGAAAGATAATTAAATTAGCTAAAAAACAATAAAAGAATCATCAAAATCGGACCAATAATAGCAAAGATGCAGCGCATCGGACTAACCGGAAATAGCTATTACATCATGGATTTTACACTTTTTTACATTTTTCTCAAAAACGGCTCTAACGATTTTGATGAAACTTGCCAAAATTATTCTTCATAAAGGCCTTTAACTTTTCATTTATGTAGTAAATCACCGAGAAAATGCAGGAAAAAAAGTTATGAAGAAAAGAATATTTTATTTTTGCATTGCTTAAAAAATATGCAATTTATAGTAAATTATGTACAGAATTATATGAAAGGTTATTAAAGTATCTAAAAAAAAAAAAAAAAAATCATCAAAATCGGACAAGCATTAGCAAAGATACAGTGTATTTTATGAGGAGCATAAAACAGATGGATAACCAAGCGCATCCGAAAGGAGATAGAAGTGACCGAACCTCCTCCCACCAATCCGCCAATCTGTTGTAAACAATACGCTCTGTAATAAAGTAATTTATGAATACAAAAGCGAAAATTAACTTAATAATTTCTACTTTCACATTATTTAATGGAAAGAAAATGTTTCCATAGAAACTAAACCAGCAACTTTTAAAATATATTTGCAACTTGACAAAGTTAAAATATAGAGGTAGTGTACAGAATTGTTGTACTAAAATTGTTTTAAAAACTATTTTATTATACTTAAGTGGGAGAAGAATTGAATGCTGCTGAGTTTATTTCAAGTATTGTTTATTTGAACTCTTTAGAATTATATTAAAAAGATAATTATTATAGGGCGGTAAGGAAAAGTTGTGTGATGTGCGCACCGCACCAGATTTTTTTTAAGGATCTAACAAACTGACAGACTTTAGCAATAATTGAGAATGAGACAGAGAAAAAAATGAGTAACTCGTGAATGTGAAGTAAACAATGAAAATTTAGTTGCAGTTATAGTCCATGCAAGGGTGTGACTTTACCAAGGAGATAGGCAGGTGGGTAAAAGGTAGTATGTTTATTTTGTATTTTTTGTTCAATAGGAGGCTTTTTCTTTTCTTATGAAATTTATTTTCGATTATTTTTTCTCCGGTTTTTAGATAAAAAAAAACAACTGTAACATATAGTGAAAACTCCTCCCTCCCCACGATTATTCGATCAAAAAAAAAAAGGTTGTCGGTTATAACCCTAAGCTGGAGTATTATCACAAATCCTTTTTGATATTAATATCCAAACAATATCTTGTTGATCATTTATGAATTAATTGTAAATCAACTAAACAGTGAATGAAGTGAGTACTTACTTTCGAAGGCAGTCTGAGCCCTCTCAGGATCATCTTGGTTTTTATCAGGATGCACCAAAATAGATAACTGTAAATAAAAAAGTTAACATCATAATAAAATACTCCTTCAGAAATAACTGAAAACTGAAAAATTGCTAAAGTATTTCTCTCAATAATTAACAAATAAAATAACTAGAGGGATAAAAACAATTATATATAAAACTAATTATATTTCGAGTTTTGTCTCCCGTTGGTATCTAAATGATTTTATCGTGAGGATTTCCAGTTTTGGAAAACCCTAAATACTATTGGCCATGGCAGAAACATTCTGTAAGAGGATCTACTTAAACGCCTTTTTATGCTCGGCCTTCCGATTTGTTAGTTGTAATAGCAAAAGAAACGTTAATTGGAAATTGGAAACTTTTGAATTGAAATGGTAGAACAGTAGGAATCGTTGGGATTCTAGAAATAAATGTGATTTTCCTGGTCGCTGGTCTAGTGAGAATTATAACTTTAATGATACACCTACGTATAGCTCTAATTTGTAAACTGGTACCATTACAGAGTTTGTTTAGTTAAAAACTACATAACAGCATAATCGGAAAACCAATTTTAAGTTTTATTGTTCAATTCGATATCTTGCAGACATTTTCAAGGAACAGGATCACAACGACAGTAAATTTCAGCATTCAAATAAGTTACACTTTTTTTTTCCTTACCCTCAGATTTTATTTACAAAATGTTTTCACCCAGTAATTTCACACTAATTAAACAGTTTTTTAGCCAACCATTGGCAAGAAATTTTCCTGGCTATGACACACACGCAAGTTGGACACTTTATCTCTTAGCAATTCATTAACCAATTTCTAATGACATTTTAATGAAAAATTGCTAGATTTTATTATTGTTAAACCTTCCGGTGACCAAGAAGATAATGTAGTCAAAATTTGGCGAAGATTAGTTCAATAGTTTTTGTGGTTAGTGGTAACAAATGAAAACGGGTTAACAAATGAAAACGGGTTATCTTTTTATATAATAGTGGCATAGCAAAGTAATAGTATTTATATCTTATTCTTTAGTTTTTCATTGGCACTATGTTCAATTTAGCATTTTAAACCGTGCAGAGGTTCTTCTCCATCTTTTGGTGGTTTCTTTGTTCGTCTTCCACATCCTAAGTGATAGCATTTTGCAAAGCGTATACCATGTAAAATAGGTATTAACTGTACGCTCATGTACTGGCCTGAGTGAAATAGATATTTGCTTACAGAGGATTACTATAAACCTCAGCTCGCCCACTAAATGCACTGCGAAACACTATTTCACTCAGGGCAGTTCATGAGTGTGCAGTTTCACATGCTGCACGCACCGCAAAAAACTTTCACTCAGACTTGAATCTTAGTCTACCTCTTCTTCGTATTCCTGCCTGAGAGTCATTTTGTAATCATCTTGGGCATTCTGATATTTGCCAATGGGCCAATCACTTTATTCTGCTCCTTAAAATTTAAAAATAAATCATAAATATTTCTGTAATTCTTTGTTATGCTCATCCATCATCCTCTTCTCAACTTAAATTTTGGCACATGTGAATAATCCGGCTTAAATAAACTAAAGAAAAAAATGGACTGAAGAAAACCTTAGAAAAGTGATTTCCATAATTATTTTTAAAACTTTCATTACTAAAGTGTATGACTGAACACTTTGACGCAAGGCTTGCAAGAGTCTTGGAGCAAATAGCATATTGTTGTCATGAGAAAATATCCATAGGACCTATAACCTTACTTTTCAGTAGACTCAAATATAAGTTGAACCTATAGATAATTTTTAATTATTACAATAATTACACCAATTTTTTTAATTCTGTGAGCAGTATATATGTTCTAGTTCATTCTCAATGAGTTTTATTTCAAATTAATTTAGTCACTATTTTTTTGCTGCCTGAACCTCCTTGGGAATACAACAATGAATCCACTTTGTATGCAATGTACCTAATAATCCCATTTTATAACCGGACATGGCCCCAGCACCATCACTAGTAACTCAAACACATTTATCCTATTTTATACTCGGTTCTGAAATAGGGCGACTAGGATTTTTGTTATGGGGCAAGCTTAATTTTGTTGCCCCTTTTTTCACTCCACCCTCCTCTCCCAAAAGCCAACAATAGTATTTTAGGTAATATATTTCTAAATAAATATCATCATCTCATAATACTGAAACATTCATTTTACAGATTAAATAAAGCTCAAAACAATTCAAAAGCAGAAGCGAATATTTATAGCAGAATAAAAATAAAGTTTCGTTCGAAATTTGCCACTCCCCGTATGTCTACTATGTCTCCTTGTCATTTTTCCCTACCTTTTACATATTTATAATTTTTCCCTCCAAAATTCCATTTTCCCAGCAACTTGGAAAAAAGCCATAGTCAGCCCGTTGAATAAAGTTTCGGTTCCCTCCACAGTTACCGACTTTAGACCTATCTCCATTCTCTTCAACTTATCAAAACCACTTGAAAGAATAGTCCACTCCCAACTAAATAACTTCCTTGAGCAAAAAGCTCTCCTCAACCTCTCCAGTCTGGCTTCCGATCTCTGTATTCCACGCAATCTGCCTTGGTGAAAATCGCCCCCAAGATCTCCAATCCTCCATAGACCAACAAAAAATTACTATTCTTGTTCTATTCGACTTTTCAAAAGCTTTCGACTCAGTTAATCATAACACCCTTCTTTCCAAACCCCAAGATCTTTCCTTATCAATTAGTGTCTTAAAGTGGTTCCTATCCTTCCTGTCTCTTTGCTCCCAAGCAGTTATCATCCCCAATAAACCTCCTTCCTCCCGCCTCCTACTAACACGTGGTGTTCCTCAGGGGTCTTCACTCTCGCCAATCCTTTTCTCTGTCTATATTAACGACCTTCTCGATGTCATTCATCATTCACAATATCACTAATATGCTGATGACTTCCAAATTTACCAATCCTTCCATCCTACCGAGATGCTTGAGGCTATCCGAAAGGTACAAAAAGATATAGATTGTATAAACGCATGGGCAGTACGCAACGATTTGAGGCTGAATGTTAAAAAAACCCAGGCCATCCTCATCGGATCCAAGCATCTTCTCAATTCCCTTCCTTACTATCCCTTACTCTACCTCAACCGCCTACCTATCCATTTCCACACCACTGTCAGAAACCTGGGAATAATTTTTGATCAACACCTATCCTGGAACATTCACATTTCCCAAATCACCCGAAAGTCCATTGCTATCCTTAAACAGTTCCTAAGATTTCGAGATTCTATACCTCCTAAAACCCGTCAGCTCCTTGTATCCTCCCTCATTTTTCCACACTTCGACTATGGCTGCCTCGTGTATGGTGGACTGTCTGGCGGGCTTGAGATGAGACTTAAGAGACTAATGAATTGCTTCATTAGATTCATCTTCGGAATCCCCAGGCGCTCTCACGTCTCCAGTTGGTATGCCGAGTTAAAGTAGCTTCAACCTGTTTTCCGACGGCAATACTTCCTAGGTATCTATCTTTTCCGAACCCTCAAAACCAAAAAGCCTCCTTATATTCTTGATCTGTTCACCCCGTGTTCCTCTATACACTCCTTAAACACCAGATCCCAACCTATAAACTTGTATATACCCTTTCATAGAACTGCCTCTTTCAAAAGATCCTATACCTTTCGAGCTACTTCAATTTTGGAATTCCTTACACAACTCCATTCGTAAATCCTCATCCTTAACCTCCTTTAAGCATCAATTATTTCTCCACCTCCTTAACTATCAATCTTCCGCATTTATGTAAGTACCATAGTTATATATATATTCATTCTATGTTTATATCTTATATTTACTGTTTATAGTTTTATGTTTATTATTATTATTATGTCTATTGTTTGTTAGTTATTGTCTATTGTTAGTAGACAGGTGTACATTTATATTTAATTACGATTTAAATGCCTGTAATCATTAAAATTTCCTTTATTTTATTTTACTACTTAACTTATCTTAATTATTCACTGTATATAAGCTAGACAAATAGTACTAATAATGATCGTTTTTGTTATTCTAAGGGGACTAAAAGTCCCAGAATAAAATTTTATTTTCATTTCATTTCATTTCATTTCCCTAAATTCTGCCACCTGCGGCAAGTGCTGCCTTAACCCCTCCCCCTTGATCCGCTACTGTTCTGAGAGAAACTGATCGATGGTTTCGATACCATTATCTTCACCTTTTACATGCATCAGTTATCAAGAAAATAAAAAATCTTCATAAAACTGGTACTCCCAGATAAATCTAAAAAAAACAAAAAAACAAGCATAGTAGCTTTCTTAGATATGTTTGTACTTGTCTATTTGTAAAGTATACATGTCAGTCAGGTGTTATTTCAAAAACAAATTTTCTTTTATATTTCCAGACCACTGAGGTAGAAGATAGACATATTGGATATGTCTATGTAATTTTTCATTAAATTTCTTTAATGCCTCGCAGGTGGCAAATTAAATTGAACCAATTTTAATAGATACCGGTAGTGCCAATAAACAATATGGTGCCAAAATATAAAAATCACCAAAATGGCACATACAATATTTTCTCGTGATGACGATATATTCTATTATTGTGAAAAAAACAAAACAATTTCAACTCACCCGCCTGTATTTCTTTTTTGCTTCTTCAACAGGTAAATCTGGATCAATTTGTAAAACTTCAAATGGATTTAAATTAAAATATGTGGAGCCTGGTCTGAGCAATCTCTCTATTTGTTGTTTAGGAGTGAGCACCGAATCTCTTTTCTCTATTTCTTTGACCTGGAATAAAATCCAACAATAATTTTAAAAATGAATAAATGTTTTCTTTATTTATGTGGGACAACATTTGCATTGATATGCATGGAAAATAAATAGCAAATAGAAATTAAACTTCATTTGAATTATTTTTAATAACATCATAACCTTATCATAACCTACACACTTTTAAATCAATTCATTGTAGAATGAGATGAAATAAAAAGTAATACAATGAAAATTCAAATATTAACAGAACATACCTCAGTATAAAATGCATTGAAAGCAGTTTCTTTTTCAATCGGTATTCCATTCCTCACAAGCCCTTCTTTTGAAGACGCCATATTTTAAAAACAAATTAATATTTCGGGGACAAAAGGATCAGTCATACATAATTTAGCGTCACTTTAAATAATCAAAACAAAAAAAACTTCTCTAAACTAAATATCAGCTATATTCTAAACAAACAATAAAACACATTCATAACAAGAGGTAGTAACAACTATCACCAAGTAAGAACCATAGTGTTCGAACATAAAGGTTAACAAACAAACACAAATTTTTTAAAGATAATTCCAATAAAAGTCGATGCACAACATTTAAAACCATAACTAAAACTAGTAATTAGACCAAAACAAAGTTTTCACTATTATATTTGTTGTTTATTTTTTTTTTTTTGTAACAGAGAGGGGGTAATGGCTCCTAACAATCAAGAACTTTCTAAGAATTAGATCTTAAAACATATTGTGTCTCCGAAGAGAAAAAACCATGATTGGAAAATGTTAAGAACTATTTTTAGAATTTTTGGAACTATATTTGACATGACCGTTATAAATTTTATGAAAAATCCTAATATATTTGGGCCCTTTGTATAGCCATCAGTTTATTTGTTTATTTATTTAAGAAACATTATGTTATGTAATAATTTTTGCATTAAAACCAATTAAGTATGATAAACAAAACATTTTTTTTTCTTTTACCGTTGTAAAATTAATAATAGTTGCTCACGGAAATTGAAGAATAATGGGTACAAACTAAATTTTGGAGAAATAATAATAATATTGGGTTGATGCCAAAATAATACAGGTTTTTTATATTTATTGAAAATATACCATGTCTTTACTTCAACAGTGTATATTTAGTCAAAATAATTTCCACCAGAATCTATACACTTTTGCCAACGTACAACAAGCTTGCTTCTTTATTTCAACTGGAAAGAAATTTGGATTCCTGGAAAAAATGAACTTCCAAAAAGCATTTTCAGTATTAACCTGGTTTTGAAAGTTTATCTCTCGTAAAAAGTTGTCCAGGTTCTTGAAAAAGTGGAATTAAGTTGAAGAGAAGTAAAGCGAATAGGGTGGTGTTGAAGGATTTTGTAGCCCAACTGGTGCATTCGTCCCACTTTTACTTCTGTAACGTATGACTCCACATTATCCTCGAGAAAGATCGGCTCCTTCCAATTAATCAATGCTGAGCAAAGACGTTGCAACTTCCGATGTGTGACATCTATTTCGTGACTGTCTCGCTACGATTGAGAAACCAGTAGTGGATATCAACATTGGACCACCATACTGTTGCCATAACTTTTTTTCGGGTGCGAGTCAGCCCTAATGTTTTATCGTAAAGGGTTTTGTACTTGAGGGGACGAGTAACTAAGAAATATGAGAACAACATCGACTGAA
Organism: Rhaphigaster nebulosa; assembly: GCA_948150685.1. Taxonomy (NCBI): domain Eukaryota; kingdom Metazoa; phylum Arthropoda; class Insecta; order Hemiptera; family Pentatomidae; genus Rhaphigaster; species Rhaphigaster nebulosa. Next base: position 43,013,507 of record OX411312.1, on the reverse strand, counting down.
TATTTAAAAAAGGTCTTTCTGTAATTCAGGGAATATGTGTAAACACGAATACTAATCTGTAATAAGTGCTAAGGTAGCTGAAAAATAATTTGTTTTTTTTAAAAAGTTGTTTTTACTTGATGGTTACACGCCCATTGTACAGAAAGGATATCTCAGAGCACGAAAAACACAAGGTGGGCTTTTATAATTTATATGGCAATCTTCGCTTTTTAGAATTTTTTGTTGAGCAGAATATAGATTTTGTTTTTGTTTTAAATACTATATTTAATGTTCTAATTAAAGCATAACTATGTAATGCTTTAAAAAGCAGTAAGCAAAAGGTTTTTAAAAACTGTGTTTTTATTGGAAAGCTTGTGTTTCCGTTCTTTTGGGACATTGAGATACTTACTGTCGAATCCCCTGTCCCTGACCGGAACTTTGGTACACCAAGTTATTGGGGAGAGGAAGCAAAATCCTGACAGTAATTTTCTTTTCTATTCAAACACAAAATTGTACCAATGAAATCTTAATTTATTAGCTTCAAAGGTATTGCTATTGGTTTTAAATTTCAGTAACTTTTTGTATAAAACTTATAGCCAAAATTCTTATTTGAAATAGCTTCTCAAATCTCAAATTTCATAACTTTTTGGGTTTTAAAATTATTTGAGGAGGTGACACCACAACTATTCCTCCCAGGACATGGCGCTTGGAGTACGTATCATGTACATTTTGGTAATTTTTACAATCTAATCTTTTTATTCCAATAGCTTATCCTTAAATCCAAATTTGGTGATTATAGACATTTAGGTGCTTTCTTCATGTTAAATCCCTCCCCTCAAAAAAATATTTAAATACCTCTCCGAAAATCATTCTGCGTAGGTCCAGGCTAAAACCTTTTTTACGGTTCTAAATAACAAAAATAATAAGTTTGGTCAAAATTTATTTATCCTTTATTATATGACAAACGGACAAAAAAGCTTAACGTAGATACCAAAATTTAGAAGTATTGTTTTTTCTGTAAGATTACTAAAATGATCGCCATGAGCAATCTATACATTGGAAGAATCATTTAGAACAAAGACGCGAGTCCTGCAATAGCCGTGCGCAACATCATTTGTTGGAGGGTGCACGAACCATAGTACCGGAGGGTTCTTCTATGCTCCGTAGTCGGGCGGGAGGTTCGAGGATATCCTTTACTCCTCTAAATATGCTGTGCAAAACGTATTTTAAATTTTTTTAAAAATTAATATCAAATAAAATATGTAACACTCTTGGATTAAAAAAAGTTTTAGTTGGTGTTTTTGAACTTAACAGGTTCCTATGTACCTGTACTCCCCTCTTCCCCTCGTGCGCACGCCTATGAGTTCTGTCACAGATATTATCCAAACCATCTGTTTTAAAGATCACACAGTCATACTAGAGGAACCAGAGACACTTTGCTAAACTGTCTAGAATGTGTTTGCCGGAGATGGTTTTATCTATGTTGTCCCGCGTTTGTCGTACGTGGTGACTTCTCGCTGGTTCCGGACCAAACTCGGAAGAGTGCAAAGTTCTTCCAGACAGAGGGTGGGTCGAAAAGGGGAAGATACCATAAAAAATAAACGAGAAGCGACAGGCGGGCTCTTGGGAACATTTAGAGACGCCTCTTGCTCAAACTCTTTCCCCCACAGAAATAATCCATTAGCTCGACGGAACCTCTCAACCCCCCTCAGTCTCCCCTCTTCCATTCTCTATTCTTCTGTCTCAGTATCGTCTATAAATTTATTTAGTTATAGGCAAAAAATTATTATTATTATATATACATATATATATATATATATATATATATATATATATATATATATATATATATATATATATATATATATATATATATATATATGCATATATATATAAGTGCAAATAAATGTTTTCTATCACCAATAAATGTTCAACGTAACATAAATAGTTGAAGGTATGTAGGAGTTTATGATTACTTATTAGCTCAAGAGACTGTGCGAAATTTGGTGACTTATTTAAAGAAAATTTTTAGTCATATATTCATATAATGTCCGTCCTCAGTATTCAATTTGCACTTGTCTGCCAACTTAAAGTGGCCGGGTTTCAAAATAACGGCCAAAAAAACTAGTAATTTTAGACTTTTTTGGTCTTTCACATATAATTCCTAAACTGTGCATTCTATCGAAAAAGTTACTATACTAAATTATACTAATTTTCGATTAATTATAAATTATTATACGTTATACTAATATTATACGTTATTATACTAAATTATACGTTACTATACTAATTATACTAAATTAAAAAACGTTAAATTCTATGTATAATGGGTACCACAACATAATAATTTGGTCAAGTAGTTTGGTCGAAAACCAGGGTCAAAAAACGACGATTTTATCGAAAACAGAGACAGATTACTATATATGAGCCTTATGCTTGGAAATGAGTTATCTAAGGGAAAAATTCATGAAATAAAAGTTGGGGAACATCAAATTCTGCGTCCATTGAGCACAAAAATTTTAAATTCGGTCAAGTTCACCTCTCGAAATTGGCAATCTCCCGATTGGCATTTTAGCCCAGTTCGGTTTGCGTTTTGGTTTACAAAAAATTAAGTAGTTTTAATTTAAAGTTAAAAATTTAACATTACCAATTTTAAATAACGCAAAATTTTCTGCAAGTTTTGTATGCAATATTTTTGAAAATTCGGAATAGCTATTGAGATACGAGGATGTGAAAATTTGCAAAAAAATTTAAAAAGTTGGATATTCCAGTGGTTTCTCATTACATATGATTTATTTAAAGCATGCATAAAAGTACAGACACCCCAGATCCTAAAAAAAACTTTATGTCAGCTTAGGTTTCTATTGCACCGTTCTCATCAACGTAACGGCTGTGAATTCAAATTTTGTCCGCCGGTGGGACGCCCCCTTCTGATATCGCCAGACAAAGTTTTTAAAAATAATTATTACGATGCTAATTTTGGTTGTCTCTGTCAAGGTAAACAAACCATTTGCCGTACAAAGAAATGGAGCAAGTCTGTCGCTCTTAAGATGACTTCATAATGCATTACTTGTTACTAACTATGGGATGCTAGGAACGTGACTTTACCGGTTTAAATGAAACTTTACGTTTTTGGTGATACTAGGTCGAAAAATATTAGACACTTGTCCGAGGGTTCCTGTCAAAGAACTAAAAGCCAAAAAAACATATTTTATATAATTTAAACAATTTTTTATGTATTTATATTTTCTACCTTTGCTATGCATGAATTTCAATGTTCTCATATGTCAATCTTTTTTTTTGTGTGTGTAAAATAAGAAAACAATATTGGCGATTATATTAAATGAGTTTAAATGTACAAAAGATGCTTCCAGTAAAGCAGGCCATAAAAAAAAAAATATATATATATACATATATATATATATATATATATATATATATATATATATATATATATATATATATATATATATATATATTTTTTCGGTTGGCACTATAGACCATGGAGATCTCTGGCCGCGCGATGTGGTATTCACACAGACATGCATTGCTTGCGGGAGAACAGACAGCCTGGAGGGGGTCACCCAACCTCACGTTGCTACGAACCACGGTTTCCATGGTGCCGCGGTAGGCTATCCATAGCTCCATAACCAGTTCCTTTGGGGTCAATTCGGCAGTGTCCTTCCCACCGACTCACTCGGGTTCAAGGACAGTGACAAACCGGTCAAGATCCACGGATTATGGCTACACGGAGTAGGGTCATCACTCCTACACCCGGCCTATGTGAGTTGCCTCCAGTAGGCTGATTTAAAGTAGGCTGACGCCGGGGGAGAGGCGTGATAAATTGCTTGAATTATTAATTAATTAAATTAAATTAAAGTAATGCCGGTACCGAGATTCGAGCTCACAACCTTTGGGTTTGTGAGTAGGTGTACTTTTGTTACCGCATTAACCCGCTGAATTTCTGATCTTTAACCCCTACCAATAAGATTTAGATTTCAAGCCTTTATAAAGGAGAAAAAGTAGTGTAAAATAAAATTTAAAAAATTCCTCAAGCGTTTTATTTTATATCTCCAGTTCTAATTTATTTATGAAGATGCACTTTATTTTTATACAATCAAACAATAACTATTATTATTTAATTTTTTTAACATAATTTAATGAAATTGATTATTTAAACATCTTCCCGCCAAGTTTATAATTACGTTTAAATCCACAAAGTAGAGGTGTGCGAAAGTGAAAACTTTAAAAAAAAAATAAAACAATTGAAAATAATAGTTAAAATTACAGTTAACGATATATGATTTTAAGTTGTTGTTCTTCAAGTTGCGGATTTTTTTTTCATCATAGTTAGATTATAATTTTTAAAAATAATAAAATACGATCTTGAATAAAAATTTGTTCTGAAAATTAAAAACAGTTCACATAAAAAAAGAGAGAAATAATATACAATGTAAAAAATATTACTTGTAGCCAAATCATCAGACAAACGTGTCTTTTTAGTTGATATTTTGCATGTAACAGATGCTAAAATCATTCGCAAACTGATCCTAACATGTTTAGCAACAGTTCGCGAGTTTGAAGCACTCATATATAATTTATTTTTAAAACAGCAGAGATTTATATATTGATTTTTAGATATGCAAAGATGTCAGTCTTAAAACCCAAAAAGTTGAAAAAATTGAGACTTAAGAACCAACCTGCTTCAAATTGTGAAATTGTAGTAAATTGTAGAAATTGTAGTAAAGCAGAGTAGCACTCTACTCAAAGAATTGCTAAAATTTAAAATCACTAATAGAACATTTTATGTTAATAAATTATGATTTTATCGATATTTACAATGTTGTGTTTGAATAGAAAAGAAAATTATTATTTGGAAAACTGGTCAAAATTGTTGGGGAATTTCAGAATAAACTAAAATAACTAAGAAATAAACTAAAATAATAATAATAGTGATATAACATACAAAATCATAAAACATTAATCAGATCTGAAAACGAATGATCACTCTTTGAAACTTATTGATTATTATATTATGTATGACATACACGCACACAATTAAAAACGAAGAATGAAAAGAAAAATATTTAAAATATAGTACCTATTATTCAAATGAATCCTCAATGAGTTACCAAACATCTGGGAAAAGTATGCAGGTACCTACTGTGGACTAATGTTTTTAGGCTGTTTAATATCTTCGCAAAATCAACCACTGCTAACATCAAAAGATATTATATAATACAAAACTTTTCGAGCTATTAAATTTTCCTGTCTGCGAATTAAAATAAAACAAATTAAATAATCATATTTTTTAAAATATTATTATAATCAGAGTGTATGAAATGAATTGCATTGCTTTGAGTGTCATATTTTAGGCAAAGAAAGACTTACGGAGAAGTGGTGGGAAGTGATCAGATCCCAGACCAATCAGCAAACCGTATTCTCTGTAATTGAGTTATCCATGTCCGGTGCTTGTTGGTGTCAATGTTTTTATTTTTTATTCCCAGTTAATTTAGTTTTGTGTCTGCCTCCGGATAGCTTGGATGTGTTTTCCCGTCATATTTCATATTTGATAGCTTTTTAAAATTGCAAATATTTTATATGATTTTAAAATAACCATGTTCTGAAATCGGCGGCTGGTGAATTTCAACAAAGCATATTTAGCCATCTTGAAAATTTTTCTGTGTAAGTTTTTAAATTTTGAATTATCTGAAAATTAGTGCATGTTTGTTGATTTGTGCTTATTTTAGTTAATCGTTGTTGTAATGATGTGATTTAACTACTATTCCAACTCAAAACAATTTTTGAATTATTAAATATATTTGGAATGCTTTCATATGAATTAGTTTTGGCAAATGATAATTTCATATAACATAATTTTATTTGCGGTTTTTATTTATTAATGTTATTATATTGAGGTTTTAAATTAAAATTCTGTCTTAAATTATAACTTTGATTATTAACATTTTTATTTTTATTAATAACCCTAGTAGGCTTTTATGATTGATTTAGGATTTACAATACAAATGCTTACAGTGACTTATTAAATACAGTAATATTCAAAATTAATTTTTTATAATAAATAAACAAAATCTCTTTTCATCTCTTTTTAGTGATTTTGAGTAATTATAAAATCGGAATAATTAAAGTGTGGTTTAAGAAGTGTGGATATGATTTAAAGAATGAATGTGTTAATTAACAGATATGTTTTGGCAAATAAGTCATTATGTATCTTAAGTTCACATATGTACAGTAAAAAACAAATAATAGTTAATGTAATGTGCCTTATTGTAATAACCGTCTGAGGGGAGTCTACAAAAATACAAGCTAGGAAAATAAAATTACATATTATTATATAGAATAAATGCTTCTGCAATTATTTACAGATATCATGCGAAATTCAAACAAAATATATTTAAATCGATATTCAATATTAAACATTTATTATTAAAGTTAATAATAGAATTCTTTAACTAATTCGTATATGTAGTTCCAGTCTACTCTACAATAGCCAACAAGGCTATTTCAGTTTTTATCATTTAAGTAACTTTTAAACTCTACCTCATCCGATGTATTAACATATTTTATTATAAATTCAGCAGGAATAGAATAAACTGCTATAAAATGGTAAATCTCTATTTGTAAGATTACATAGCGATGATTTATTCTGATTATGAAACCTATACTTATTTAAGTATAACAGTTCACTCCTTTGAATATCCAACTGATCAAGGTAGAGTCCAATTTTGTATTACTAATTAAGTTTGGATGTAACTTTAGCTGTTCATACAATGTATGATATTGGCTATTCTGTCCTGCTGATTTATATTTATATATATTCATCAAATTCATTTTTATTTTATCGTTAATCTCATTTATAATAAAATTTACTTGATCAAAATTACCTAATGAAATGTTGTATGAGCTACACAAACTTTCCCAATCTTTGCAACAACAAAAAAAATCATCTTAGTTATTTTAGTATGGTGTTGATAATCATAATTTATAACTTTATTATTATTTGTAATTCAGAAATTATGTAAAGCGTATTGGAAATAAGAAAATCTTTATATTTTTATAATTATTATGTAATAAATTTGTATATCCACATAATTATTAGGACTTCAAAGGGTAATACGGTTTAGCAGTCTTCTAAAAATATTCACTAATCGATTTACAATTATGCATGAAATCAAATTATATGTTTTAGCTTTCAAGTATTCTAATCAACGAGGATTGTCTGCGTACACTAATTTTTCACTTGGCACCCACCATTAAAAAAATAAAAAGTGATTCCGAAAAAAGAGGTCTTTTTAAATTACCAGAAAATTGCTAAATTATTATTTTGAAAAATCGCCAAAAAATTTTATTTAGAACTGGACACATTTAACTTTTTAAGTAATTATTTTTACAAATTATATTCTCTCGAAAAATACTAGTAAATTTATAAATAAAAAAAAATACATTGCTCACTCACTTTAGGGCACTGGGTAGGTAATTTTATGAAGATAATTTAGACAAGGTTGAAAATTTGTCAATATAAAATATAAACCAGGAGAAACTTAAATAGCAATGATCGGCTTTTATTTTCTGAGCAGCTATGACCGGCCCAAATGTTTTAAAAATCATCCCCCCAAAAAATCCTGCTAAAACCGCATATATGTAGAGGTTTCTGATATGCAAGTTGGTTCATCACCTCTGGATTCAGAAATGGTGTCGGTTCTAATCCAGCCTGTGGGGTTGAGTTTTCTTTCCTGGCGGATTTTCGTAACAAAAACCGACCTCTCCAATATGGCTAGAATAGGTTGTCAACCTGTAGGATAACCCGTCCTTCCTGTCCTGGTTGGATTACATAAGGTCGTTAATCCATATAAATAAAAAAATTAATCATGCCCAAAATAAAATGCAGATTGTACCTTTCATTTGATGAAATATAATTCAGGAATTCAAAAGATGCAAATTAGGTTAATATAATTACATTACTAATAATATAATGAATTTAAAATGGTGGAGATATTGTTGACCGTGGATTAGGATTGGGATATCGAAAGTAAAATATCGATATTTGATATTTTGCGATATCGCGAAACTTATATCGATATCCACTGATAATCACCATAAAATGGATGAAAAAGCAAAGAGAAGTGCATTAAATGGTATAATGGTAAACTGGGATGAAATAATATTACTATTATTTATAAAACAATATTTTTATTAGTCATGAACTATTTAAAAAAAAAAAATAGAAAAGAATTCTACTTTGAAAAAAAAAAAATTGTTTTAACACATTTTTATCTTGAAGGCTTTTAGCCATATTTCATATATCATATTCTTCTACAAGTTTTTCAATAATAAAATCTTCAAACTTCTAAAATTTTTATTTATATTTTCGAACTACATTGTACATTCTTAAAGCAATCTAAAAACATGTAATTCATCTGCTATACATCTCAGAACAATCACCATTTATATTATTATCTATTTGTCTTTATATATGATTAATTAACATTATTTGTATATAAATCTCATCGACTAATTATTGTTTGGTTATAGATCAGAATACAAAAGTGCTTTCTATTAGCCGTTAAGAATGTGGAAAAAAATGTAAAACTCCAGAATCGTGACCCCAACATGACGGAGGTCTAGATTTTTAAGATCTGACTGTACTTCGAGCTGTGCATGCCTCCAACAAATACTTAAGCCAACGGACCCTTATCAGTTGAGGTTGGGGCCTTACCGTAATTTTAATTATTACTGTTTTGATTACATTACAGCGACGACTTCCGCTCGAATTATAGATACCCTAACCTCCAAAGAATCCTTTTCTGTTGAGGTCGAGGCCTTAACGTAATTCTAATGCAATTATCTATGTAATGGAAAAAACATTTTTCAAATTCATCGTTCGACGGGCTAATTTCCACACTCTCGGTCGGTCGATCTGCCGTGTTATAGAATTTGTTTTCTATAATTCAGCATGGTTATATTTATTGTGGGTTATCTTTTTTAATTCTACTAGTACCTGTAATATACTTTAACTTTATTCCTGTAACTCTTTTAGTTTTAAAGTTTAATAATTTATTAATCTAGGTAAATGAGCCTGAAATTAAAATACTCCTCTGGTTCTATTCCAGAAATAATATAGTTTAAAATATCGGTATCATCGATATATCGTTGTAAAATATCGATTTCTTCGATATATCGGATGTTAAGATATCGATAGAAAACACCTTTATTTTTCAAATCCTATTTATCGATATATCGCTTTTCAATATCCCAACCCTACCGTGGATGCAATCAAGCAGAAGTAGGTTGGGGTGCGGTCAAGAGAGAAAACACACTGTAAGAGAAATGCAGCTTTTAATACGTACTTGTAGTGGATCCTAGAGGGGAAAGAGATACTTCACTCCCGAGATCACTGATCCAAACTGCGTTTTTTACACCATTTGAAGCAATTAATTTCAAATCATTCAGATAGATTCCTCTCTCTCAATTGTATTTCTTTGTACTGTTAAAAAATTATGTAATTTTAAGGAAGGACTGTGAAGAATGGACCAATGTACAAGAAATTAAGTTTTTTGTTTTAGAGGTGTTTCAGCCCAAATGCCCCCTCCCTCCCCATGAATTCGCTAGTGATGTGTAAAAACTTTTTGGACTAAGTTTTACACGATACAACCATAAAGATGCGGCTACACCAAAACCGGTGGAGGAGACAGCGAGTCCGAACTGGACTTGAGCGGACTGGACTCAGGTCTCCTATTAAATACACGATTCGGGTTCCCAACAGAACTCCAGTCAAGTCAAGTCCGGTTTCGGTGTAGTCGCACCTTTAAAGTATAAAAGCAACAAAGATAGATATACTACTAATATTAATAGATATATTAATAGTAAGAATGGGTTAATCTTAAATAAGAAAAATAAAAGATATGAAAGTTATATAAGCTAAAAGAGTATATAGTATAACAGTAAATAAATAATATAATTTATTTATTACAACAAACTTTTATGGTGGTATCTTATTTTGCTATCCCTGATGAAGTTCTATAACTTTAGGCCAATATTCGGCACATATTAAAGAAATATTTCACTAAATGCGATTTCTCTCTTGACCGCACTCCAACTAATTTGTTCTTAATGAATATATGCCAAAAATTTAAGGCATACATTATTTTAACAAAACCGAAATTATGTAAAATACCTACATAAAAATACCTGACTGGACTCCTAACTCCGGGTTCCAGGTTCGTGTCCGGCTGTGAAAGATACTTTATTTATTTTGTTATATCAGCCGTCGATGGACCCTGGAATCGGGAGACTCTCCTTCGTGGGTTTTAGAAGTACTGTTTTTTTCCATTATTTTTTTTTAATTTGTTCTATCTATACCATTTTTTCTTTGAATTTAGACAGAAAATTTGAGAAAAAAATATTTAAGGAATTATTTTTTAGTGTAGGAATTTTGTCTTCGATGTTATCCTTAGTTGGGACCATGGCATATCGCCTTTTCTTGCTGTGCAGACGTTCGAAGTTAGCTCTAGAATAGTTGTTCGTTCTAGAACACTTAAGAGAATTTAAGATTTAGCGTTCCACCTCGAGGGGCGTAAAATATAACAGTCAGTCATTAGGAGATTTCTAACCCTTAAGAAAGTTTTCAAGTCACATTTCTTAATAAGCGAGAGATCGGGATCCTACTATCCTCCAACTCTTCTTCTTGCCGGAGGTCGATGGCAGTCTAAATCATAATTAACGGGCCGCAGGGTTGAGAAGCTGGAGTCTGGAGCTGTGGCGGAGACTGTAGGAGGAAGCGGTTCGGCGCCACTCTGGAGATTTACTGAGTATCGAATCGTTTCTAAGTTTCGGAAACTGTTCTTTTAAAGTTGCCTCAACAGAGCCACACACCGTGACACGTGAACTTTCATCTTTTACATTAGCCTCTACTCCTGCTATCTATATATCACGGTCGGTTGGCTCTGAGATTTTTGTCCCTTCTAATGCCTCCTCGACCCTTCGAAATAAATCCAAAGTTGCCGATTCCTCTCCGCCCACCGCAGGGTCCCCTTCTGTTAAATGTATTACACCACCCTTGATCGATACGCTCACTCCTAGTTCGGATAAGTTATAAAAAGCATATCAAATTTATGAATTATTTCTATTTCTATTAAATAATTATATTTTTAATAAAGATATAATTGAAAGATTCTTGAAGGTCTCTTAAATAATAGTAAATAAAACCCATTAACTAGAGACTACACATAACCCTAAGACATCTCAACATATGGATTATTCGTCTTTTTAGTCTGTTGATGTGAGATGTGATATCCTTGATATCCTTGACAAACATTTATATGATCTTGTGTCTTTCATTCCTGGTGATGCCTAAATTGGTGGAACTTTGACTGGTTAGTAATTTGTTGATTTTTGAGAGATTTAAGGATTTGTTTCGGAATTTTCCAATACTTTGCTAAAAATAATTTGTTTGCTCTTTATTGATTTTTTTTTCTTTTTCTTTTTTCTTTTTTAATGATATGTGATTCATATACATATTAAAGATGGCCAGATAGCTCAGAGGGCAGAGCACTGGACTCCTTGCTCATGGGTCTGGGTTTGAGTCTGGCTGAAGACAGATAATTGTTTATTCAGTTGCATCAGTCGTGGATCGACCTTGAGATCGGGAGATCTCCTTGGATACATCCAGCCTCTATAAATTCCCTTCATTAGGGAAAAGCTGGCGATCGAGCGTGATCCTGGCCTAATCACCTCCTTGCGCAACCGTTGGCCAAGAAACAGTACTTTTGTGCCAAGTACTGAACCAAAGACCCTTCATCGGTTGTAAGAGACACAGGTTATATACATACTAACCATTATACCAAACGTGCTTTAGAGAATGAAATATTCTCCAGTGGTTTATTTGGATGGGGAAAATTCCATTGACAAATTTTGGTGTTACTGTTTACTACACATATTAAAACAAATTGTGCCTCAAAATTATTTGGTAATTTAATCATATCCTGGAGACAAGTCGTTCAGATTTAAAGTAGGAAACGCATATTCTGGCTAAATTAGTCAATATCGGAAGTGTTCTTGGTCTTAAATATTCAATCTATAAACATCAGACAATTCACAAAACACTAATAATTACATTTTCAGATGATGTGTCATCAAACTGTGATATTAAAATTTCTACAATAGAACCGCAAGAACTCTTAGGTGGGACTGAAAACTGTTATAAAAGATAGCGAATTAAAATCATTAATAGGAAATGCTTCTTTTTTATTGTTTGTTTAATTTTATTTATATATTTTTATAACTGTATTGAAAATAAGTAAATGTGCTATACGATTAATAAAATATCACAATAACTTGTGAAAAAATTATGCAATAGTTGCATTCCAGTAGCAATTGGATTTTGAAAGGTACCGAAGCCATGCTCTTTTAGACGCCTCGTAGAATTATCCGGAATCGAAAAAGAAGTAAGATTAGGAACTAGTATTTTTGACTGGATTCAGAGTTTATATTGTAAGGGTATGGTATCTGTTATGGGCCAAATAAGCATAATAAGAAAACCAAATGCTCTGGAGATAGGGGGCTGGTGCTACCAACAAGTATTGTTAATTAGACATACCCGTACGTATATGTTCCCTAATTAACTAATTAACACTTTAACGGCATTATCATCTATGAAGGATAAGATTGTGACCTGTTGACTGCATCATGTTACATTTATATAATCGAGAATTCAGGTTAACTGGTAATCGACTATCGATTATTCTATATCCGATACCATCTAAGTGTAAACGTTTGAAAACAACAATTAATTTTAATTTTAATCGAAGTTTAATTCTAATTATTATTATTCTCAGACATCTAACTCGTAAAATAATTATAAGTACAAGTTTTTTTTTTCGTACTCCGTAATATTTAATTTTCAAAAAGATTCTGGGGGGCAAGGCAGGCGCAAGGGGAGGGGCCTAAGCACCTCCATCCCCGGAGATACCTATCTATTTATGGGAGATAAAGGCAACTATGGATAGTTTTATTTATGACATAATAGGGAGCATTGAGGATTCCACGAAGGATTTTATATCGCAAGGATTGGATATGCGAGGAATGTGATGTTTTAGTGAAGCTCGAAGATCAATTTGGTTTGTCCAAGACAGGTCTAACTATTGCCATGCAAATGAGCTCTTTGTAATAAATTTAAGATTTAGAGCGTATGTCTAATAACTGTTGAAGTAGTCGGAACCGTCGAGTAATTTATTATCATTCTAGTCTTGTGTGAGAGTTCCATGTTGGCCTCTTGACAGATGAAGATTCTATAATATGTTGAACAAAACAGTTGTTTAACATGCTATAAAATCTGTTTAAGTACACTATATGACATGATGTAGTAGATTTACGAGAAAGGACAGTAAAAGCATAACACTGTTCCTTACTTTTAATCATCGAGCTTCTCCTTAGGTAAATATAAATGGAGACCTCAAACATTCAGAAAGTTCATTTATTTTTAGTAGAACATGTTGCATATAATAGTGAGCACTATATTTTACATCACAAACGAAGTACTATACAAGAACAATGGTATACTAATAGTTTTAAACACTGCCAAAAAATACTATAATAGTTTCCACGAATGACGGACTTAAAAAAAGAAACATGAAGTACGTACGAGAGTGAATCAAATATAAATGGTGATTATTTTTTTTTGTACATTTATTACTTAGTGTTATAACTAACCAAACTTTCAGCATTTCTCAATGTAGTCTCCTTCTTGATCTGCACATATTTGTCACCGATTTGGAAATTGGAAATTCCTTGTTCATAAAAAGTTTGAGGGCGAGTCATCAGCCAATCGCACGCGTGCTCTTCGACTTCTACATTGCTTTCGAATCATTCTCTTCCGAGTGTTTCTTTCAAGGGCGCAAATAAAAAATAGTCACAGGGCGGCGAGTCTGAACCATGAAGAGGGTGTTCGAGGGTTTCCCATTCCATTTCTTCTAATTTATACCTAGTCAAGAAAGCGGTGTGGGCCCTGGAGTTGTCATGACATCTCTAATGGGCATATTTCATATTTTGTTTCGGTAGGCGGTATTCACCGAAAACTGGAAATAGTAATTGGTATTCAATGTTGGTTGATCGTGAAGAAAATCAACGAGGAAAACTCCCCTAGAGTAATAGAAAAATCAGCACAAAATTTTCAGGCTGAGAGAAGATTTTTCGCCTTCTCTGGGTAGCCTGCATACTACTTTTTTTCGCGATGGCTTATTCGCCATTTTTGACTTCGGACTTGACTTGTCCTCTTGAGGCTATTTTTTGTTCTCGCCCTTAAATGAATCATTTCTAGAAGAATGATTCGAAAGTATTGAAGACGTAGAGGAGTACGTGCGCATTCGGCTGACAACTCGCCCTCAGACTCTGTATGGTTTGTGTTAAATATTAATCATAAATGTATAAAAAATAATTACCGTTAATTGATTCACCCACGTGGATCCTTCGCGAGTCCATTATTAAGAAATTGGCTCCATTAAATTGCCAAAGCTGGGAGGGGGAGGGGGTGGGGGAGGAAATGCTTATTGTTAATTTGAGTTTTTTATTTCCATGAACATGGCAGTTGGAATACGTTTGTAAATGATTTTTCATAAAATAGTTTTATTTAAAATAGTTGCTTCACGGATTAGGTTACCTTGACGGTAAGAACGTCTGTGGACATGCCAATGTGTTAACAGCAGTCTGACATTAGTATTCGTCGGTGTACCTGTAGATTAATTATACAGGCTATTGTTACACTCGCGGAATCAGCTGTAGGTTCGAAACTGTTTTCAGAATTCAAGTTTAAACGATTCTCACGATTGTTTCAGAACTAAAAACGTTGCTCCGTTTTACTTACGTGTCTCAGAAAGTAATTATTGTCTCCAATGGTTATTCATTTTAATATTTTTTTATTTAAATTTTCACTTACCAATATATAAAAAATATAGAGAAAGTATTTCGAAATCGATTTTTTAAAGGAAATACACGTTTTAAGGTCTTCTGAGGCCATATAAACCAAGTCTCGCAAAATGGTCTGTGCGCGTGTGTCTCTGTGTGTATGTGAACAGCGTAGCTCAAAAACGAAAAGTTGTTTGAAACTGAAATTACGTATTTGATGTAGATATATGCCTGTGATGTTACAGCAACTTTTTCGACTTACCATAAGTGCTAATTTATATCATTGATTTTAAACTGTTTTATAAATTTCTAGAAAACGGCTCCAAAGATTTTGATGAAACTTGACTAAAGGCAAGTAATTTAAAGCTCTTTAACGTTTCATCTGCGTAATATAACACAGAATAAATGCAAGAAAAAAAGTTGTGTCGAAAAGAAAATTTTATTTTCGTAAAATGAATAAAAAGTATACATTTTATGTGAAATACTTTATGAAATCATATGAAAGGTAATTAAATTCCCTAAAAAGAATTTTTTTTTATCGAAATCGGACCATGATATAGCATATTGGACTTAATGTAAGAAGTAAATAGCATCGATTTACACGAAACTAAAATTACATATTTAAGGTAGGTACGTTATGTGCTTGGGAAGTAACAGAAACTTTTTCACTAAAATCGACTGACCGGAAGTGTAACTTTATGCCATTGATTTTACACTTTTTTTTTAAAACAGTTTTATCGAAAACGGCTCTAACGATTTTGATGAAACTCTTATACTAATGTACAATTAAATGGTCTTTAATATTAGCTAGATCTTATCCTCGTATTTTCCCAGATTAGAAACGAATTTCTGGAAATAAGGGTAGTAATATACGTATGTAATAAACCATTGGAAAGCTAAAGATTTTAGACAAATTAAAATCTAACATATAAAGTTGTAGAAGATAGTATAGAGTGACGAAAAAGGAATAAACTTCAGTGATCGTTGTAAATAATAATTTATACTTTTTTATCATTTAATGGAAGCTATATGCAATATCCTTGAAAAACAAATGGAAACTTTTAACATTTATTTCAAATAAGGTGTTAAGTGAAAGTTGTGTGATGCGCGCACCAGATTTTTTTATAACATATTTTATAACAGGATACTACTGGAAAATTCCTAATACCAAGTCTTAAGTCTCTCAAATACCAATATATAACCAATCAGTCAACGTTTCGCTAATTCAAGCATCATCAGGATAGAAAAAGAAAAGATCATTTAATTGTAAACCAGAGATAGCCTATCTCACTTCAATATTCTAAAAAAGAGACGAATAAATGTGTCGAGATGGCTTGGAAACTCCAAGTTGTAGTGAGTGGTATTTGTAATGCTTTGGTTACTCCCTATTGCCTACTATTCTAAACTACAACATCTTTTTCGATCAAACTTTTTGGTTATGCAACAATTAATTTAGTTGTAAAAAAGGCTAAGATTTCTGAAGAGGATTTATAGGCAGTTTGAGTATCTTTTATCCAAGATCTCGATAACTCGTGAAAATCAGAACCGATTATAAGCGGTTCTTGCATTTTTGATTGTTTTGATATTAGGAACTGTATCATGCTTAATGATTGGTGATGAGCATATGCAGAGAAGGTTATTCGTGATCAGACAATTGTTAACAAGACGCAAGATTATTTTATCGTTGTATTTTGCCGACGTTTCGGCCCGCGGAATTACCAGCTACAGTAACCTATAGGCCTATAGGCCAGGTAACACCCCTAAGATGCACGACCACAATATATCGGCTCTTCCGCTAATGGAGTACAGCTATTGGTGAATGAAGGGATGTGAGTCCGGAGTGAAAGTATTAAGGGAGCACATAAAACAGCCTGGAAGGGTATTTAAGGGCTATTATTTCAAAAGGGCCTTTACTGGATTTATATAACGTCGGGGGTTTTAATTGGTCCGGGGACTAACGTGGGAAAGCTTCCACCTTGCGAAGGCTCCTTATGTCTTCGGTTCGACCGCTAATTGCTCGCCATCTTTCCTGAACCCTTCCTCGCAGGGCAAGGTCTCGCGCGGGATCTGAAATTGGTTTTTGATCAGTAACAACCTGATATTCTTCGGCTCTTGTGAACGGGTACATATGATTGTGCATTTCCTATGTTTTTTTCGATGATGCTCGATTGACGGGTAGTTTGATATGAGGAATAATATACCTGACACATCTATCAGAGCCATGAATAACTTATCACCGAAACTATCAATGATTCTCAAGCTTCAATTATACTATATTGTAAACAAACTATTGTATCGTCGTGCTGTTCAGTTTTATGTTTATTTTACAAATAGAGTTAAATTGTTCACTTAGTCATAAATAAAAAAAAAAAATAATAATAATTACTGATGTTCCCTTCCTCCCACCAACCAAAATGTTCTGAGGAATTAATATTGTTACTGTCTGATTAATTAAAACGCTATTGGATATATTTTGAAGGCTATAAATCGTTTCATGGTTTTTGGCCACGAATTTGGGGCTTTTGAATCACTGTGCTTTGGTCCGCCATGAAATTAAAGTCAACCGTCAAACTGAAATCAAACTGGAACTGATACTCTGATATCTATTATTTGTATTTAAAAATAATACAAACTGTTATTATATTAATTAGTTTTATGCATCCATTACTTTTTGATCTCTTTTTTTTTTTATATTATATTCTTTTGGTTTGTATTAATTATAATTGATATTTAATTCAATGAACTTGATAGTAACGTAGAAATATGTGTGGGATGTTTCTATAACTTTTTTGTCAAAATCGACTTACATGTTAATCGATTTTACAGGTTTATTCAATTTTCTCGAAAACTTGAGGAAACTTGCCGGAGGTCTTCTTTCAGCCCTTTTTCATATATGTAAGTAAATCACCGAGAAAAATCAGGGGAAAACTTTCTGACGATAACAGAATTTAATTTGCGCATAACTCAAAAATTATGTATTTTATGCTAAATTATATATAGAATCTTATGAAAGGTAATAAAATTATGTAAAAAAAAAAAAAAAAAAAAAAAAATCTTAATCGGAGCATAATTGACAAAGATTCAGCGAATCTTATATAAGGACTACAAAACTAAACCTGAGATGAAAATCCTAGTGTGTCCGAAAGCCGACAGATGCGACCGAACATGGAAACTTTTTAAATTTATGTTCAGTTTTACAAACGAAAAATAACAAACTGCAATAATATTTTAGTGAGAGAAGACGTGAAGAAGTACATGCTGCTGAAAATAATTCAGGTAGGGTTTATGTGAGCACTTTAAACTAATTTTAAAAAATGGATTATTATTGAAGGACGGTAAGGGAAAGTTTGCCATATGCGCAACGCACCATATTTTTTTACTTCCAATTCTACGGGATTCTAAAACGCTTAAATTTAATGATATTATATGATGATATAATGATATTATTGATTCCAATTATTTATATGTTTATTGATTTAAGGTGAAATATAATTTATATAAATAAATTAATTCTGAAAATATTTCACTGCTAGTTCTTTTATTTGGATGCTATCTTTCGGCCGTCAAGCCATCTCTAAAAAGGCCCTTATTTAGTTTATTTACAACATAATAAACTGTATAAATATATATTAAAAAAAATTATATACAACCATATATAACTACTTTAAAAAAAAATAGGTTTAAATGAATAACAATACACAAATTAAGTCCAATCTGGACCAAATCCAATTATACATGGTAGTCACTAAAAAATAATAAATATTATAAAAAAATAAATAAAATTAAGGTTTGGATCAAACTTCCTAGTAATTTAATATACAAAAAAATGTATTACATTATTACTGTTAATATACTTACAAACTTTAAAAAATAATGTATTACATGTAATCATTAACAAATATGTAACAATTAAAATAAAACTCAAAAATACTATCAATTAATTTATAAATCTACAATATACATATTTATTTTAATAAATTAAAATTTCAATTTAGTTGCTACGCTTGCATGTGTGCTATTTAAGCCATTGGTATCGGATTTAAGTTATGTATATTGATTCAAGTATATTTCATCTATAATTATTATTTTCAGTTACAATTATCCTTGTACTATTAAAATCAAAATTATGTTTGTTTTCAAAGCTATGTGTGGATAGGAAATTAGCGTGTATAATTTAAAAAAAAAATATTTATACAGTTTATTATGTTGTAAATAAATTAAATTAGGGCCTTTTCGGAGATTCCTGAAGATGTCTTAAAGGCCGAAACTTAGCATCCGAATAAAAGAACAAGTGGTTAAATATTTTCAGCCTTCATTTATTTAAGGCAAATGGTTATATTTAACATTAACAGTTATTGCTATTTATAATAGCATACTATGAAAAAATATCTCTAAAAATACTGTTATATTTGATAGAAATGCACTTATAAGTACTAACGTGCTAATCACCGTTCGAATTTCGGTGACATTGACTGTAAATAGGATATGGTTTCCCTTCGACAGATTTCCAAACTGTGGCGAAACTTTCCAGAGCGCCCTTGGTTATGAATAGCCTAAGCTCGTCATCCACTTATGCCGTTAACGATTCTTGAAGAATTTCTCTAGCGATTATTAGCCAATTCTGGATATTTCAAATAATTTTCACATTTAAAATTAGAATTATTTCTACTTTTTGCATTACCGTTTTTTTAATATTATAAAAATCTAGTGCGGTGCACGCATCAAACAACTTTCACTTACCACGCTACTTGAAATAAATTTTAAAATTTTCTATTTAGTTTCCGTCGAAACACTTATTTATACTTAAATAATTAAATGATATAAAAGTAGAAATTATTAGTAGCATCAATCACCCAAAAATATATGCATTTTTCGTCTATCCATATAGATGGCTTTTTATGTTAGATATTATTTTTTTCAAATTTTTTTTTTTTTTTTGTTTCGAAGCCCCGTGGGATGTGGGGTTGATATTCAGGGAATTAAATTTGTGGGTTGGATGAGAACTGTTCAACTGCACTGGATGCATTGTAAGAGGGATATGAGGAGGAATTTTTTGAGGGATTAAAGGAATTAGTTGTCTTATTAATGGCTAAAATCTCTAACTTTCCAATAGGATATTATACTATATATCTATATCTATATCTATCTATCTCTCTCTCTCTCTCTCTCTCTATATATATATATATATATATATATATATATATATATATATATATATATATTATACTATCTAGGATATTATATTAAATATATTATATTGATATTATCTATATTATTACTCTTATTTCGAAAACATTTTTTCTCAACGTGAGAAAATATTTCTCCTTTTTTGTACTTTAATTTATTATTAAATTCCTTCATAGTTTATATTTTTTTTTTTATTACTACTAACAATGAGAAACGGTTAATTATATCAAATGAACAAAATTAAAAGCACTGTAGAGGAAGCTATTTTGATTTCCTGTCAGGCTATTTCAATGAGGATAATATCTAGCTCATGTTAATGATCATTTAATTGTACATGCATGTAACGAGTTTGATCAAAATCGTATGAGCCTTTTTCGAGAAAATTGTAAAAAGGTTCAAAATCAATTATTTAAAATGGCATTTTATTAAGTCGATTTTGGTAAAAAAGGTCCCGTAACATCGCTTGCTTATACCTACCATAAATACGCAATTTCAGTTTCGTACAACTTTTAATTTTAGAGCTAGACTTCATACACACACACACTGATCATTTTGCGAAACTTGAATATTTGGAATATTCAAGTGGAATATTCAATAAATGGAATATTCAAACTTGAATCAGGGGATATTAAAATGTGAATTTCTATTGAAAATTCGAATTCGAAATTTCTCACGATCTCAAAACTTTCCCTTACAATATATTTCATTTATAGGTAAGTGAAAGTAAAAAATCAAAGGTAAATTTGGACGCTCCAACTGAAAATCCTTGCCTGGTTTTCAAGATTATCAAATCTGTATGAAATAGTTAAAATTAGTTATATGGTCGAAATGAAACACGAAGATTCCAAAAATGTTGAAAAGTCACTTGAATATATTAAGCTGTATTTACTTAAACACTGTTTATTTATTCATTGCTATGTTTCATTTTAAATTAAGTATATAGAATTTTGAGTCCTTTTTAGAATATATTTCAAGATGGCTTTAATTGATATAAATTAATTCTAATTCGTTTAAATGATAATTCATCCTTCTTCTTAATATCAGAATTTTGAAATCATAATTTTATAAACATAAAGTCATATCACCCCATTTGGTAATATGAACTTTTTTTAAATTTATTAATATATTATAAATAAGTTGCAAACTGCGTAATTGCACAAAGGCTCAATGCACTGAAGATGACGTCATAGTATATTGTTGCTAATTACTGTGGCTCACATTTCCGCGCTAGAGTTTATTCTTGTAGGACTTTGTTAGATTATAAATAACTTTTATAGTATAGATATCCAAAACGTTTTAGCTGGTTATTACTTAATAAATAATATTTTGTATCATCTTCCAGACTATGTGTTACGTTTTAAGTTTCAAAATTTTATCCTAAATATCCGTATTAGTATATAAATAATACTTATTCCTGTGTTTGTAATAATTTACATTAAAATAAATTAATGTTTTTAATAGGATTTTTTTTTAATACAAGTTGTAGGTAACAATAGTTGGAAAAATCGAGTCTATTCATATGCATATGAACGGTTCATTACAAACTCAAAAGTAAAAAAATTTCCATTTTTGAAAATCACAAAAATCTTTTCTGATTTCTCTATTCTTCCTCCGTATCGTGCCACCGATCCAAAAATTGTTTCGAAGAACAAGACAGCGTTCCGAGCATCGTCCGCAAGAATTTGATAAGGCGATCGGGCGAATCGAGCGTTCTTCTGAAGTTGTGGTTGAGTTCTCGCTCCAGAATCAAACATGACATCTCAGAAGCAAGTGGCAGCAGCCGCGTACATTTTGATTGATTACTAAAATACTAAAATTGATTATTGAAAAAAAAGGAAGAAAAAACCGCGTTGTGGAGGATTTTATGTTTTTCCACACTCCATGATTAATTAGCCTTTTCTATCACGGAGAAGTAACCAACCATGCCCAAACACTAACTGATAAAATTATGAAAATTCACAGAGCATACAAGAGAAGGAGGAAGACGGGGAGAAGGGGGAAATTCGAAGAACGGAGGAACGGAACGGTGCACCTTCGATCCCGTCCACACTAGTCTCACCCCGTTCCAAACATTTCTTTGATACGACGGTGAAAACCCGCCAATGGAGCGATCCTTTCTTCCGAACATTATTTCTTTGAAGTTTTACCGCCCCAATCCGAGGATTTCTTCGGTTCGGAGGAACAGAAAGGCAGTTTGTTACAAGTATGTTTCTTTACGCCAGCGTTGTGATAGTGGCATTAATATATTTTTTTTGTATCATGATCATTGATTTATCACCTAATGTTAAATTCATCATTGATTTAATATGATTTTTATTTGAGATTCTATTAAACAACTTTTGATCAATATAAATAATTATAGGAGCGGGGTAGCTCAGTGTTAAGGCTCCTGTTCTCCTTGTCGGAAAGCCGGCTATGGCAAATAATTAGTTATTCTGTTATAGGGTCGATCCACCACTGATCCTGTGGGATGGGGAAACACTCCTGGGGCTCATCTAGCCTCTTTAAATTGGGTACCCTTAATTAGGGGAAAAACCTCGAGATTGAGCGTGATCTGGGCCAAATCACCACCTGGCACAACTTTACTGAAACCAAGGCCTTTCATGGGTTTTAGTGGTACAGATTTTTTTTATAAATAACTTTTGTCAATTGTAACAATACCAAATTTGATTTTCACACGACCGTTTGGCATTTTGTCTATCCCAGGCGCTGTTTGTTACGCGATTACAACTAGGCAGAAATGTTTCTTGAAGTCAGGAAACATGACGTGTAGTGATTTTTATATTTAAATTCCGATCCAACATGGTGGTCGTTTTAATGTTCCCATATAATCAAAAATCACAGTTACGATAAAATGCTATTTTCTTCAAATTTGACATCGATGTTCCCTGACGGCATTTAATCTTCTTTTTTTTTATGTTCTTTTTTTTATGTAGGTACATATTCATACCCATTGACACAGATGACGAAGGCAAAACAAAATTAGATAATTACAATAATTATGAGGAGATTAAATTACTCTCTAAATGAAAAACATTGGTCAATTTTGTTATGGATTCTGTAATTATTTGTGAATTATCTTTGACATCTCTAACTTAAATCTTGTAGAATACTGGCGATTTTTTTACAATTATATTACTGACGTTGATATTACAACAGGACGATGTGAACTGAGGCAAATGATGTTTTGTGATTGGGATAGACGGATGCAAAATAAAAACTAAATTGGTTCGCGAGCTCTACTGTTTACAGAACTACTAGTATAGATATATTACTAATTAATTTATAGCATTGGTCGACAAGGTTTTCTTCACAAGAAATCTGATTAGTGATTTTAGTGTATTTTTTCATCCTAAATTCAGACATGTAGTTAGAATTTTTCCATCAGGCATAGTTTTCCTACGACAGCCACTTTTTAACATCTGATTTCAGCGTTCTCTTTGGCCTGTCATAGTAGCCAAAAATCATGACCTAAACGTGAATCTCTTATCCCTGGCCAGAAAAATATGTCGCATGTCCCTTTAGTGAATCCTGAAAAATATATTTAACTCCATTGCATATTAAATTAGGACCAATGAAAAATTTCGTCAAAGCTATTGATAAACTTTCTGACGGATTCTTGTACTTGAAATCGAAATTCGCCAAAGTCAGTGATGCTAAACTGAAAGAAGGAATTTTTATAATCCACTGGAAAAAGGAGCCTGGCAGTCTTTCAAACATGTATGTTGCAATTTTCTTGGAAACCATAAAGCAGAAAACTACCGCGACATAGTGGCTGATCTGCGTTCTTGTAAAGCTGTGGTATGCAGCTTGCCTTTAAAAATTCTTTTTTTGCACTCTCACTAAGACTTCTTCCCGGAAAATCTTAAATTTACCAGCGATGAGTACGGTGAGTGCTTTCATCAGCAAATTTCTCCAATGGAAAAGAGTTCTAAAATGATGGCTGACAACTGTCGGACCAAGAAGAGAGATGTTCCTGATGCAAAATATGCCCGAAAATCACTATCTACCACTTTCTAAGTAAATCAGAATGAGTAGTTTATAAAACATTCAAATGGATATATCACAAAACTCCTACCCTCTGGGGAAAAACTGAAATGATATTTGAATTCAACATGAAAAATACTAATTAGGGATTGATAAATCATTTGCCACTTCTATAAATTTGTTTTATTGAAAACTAGTTTCGAATGTTATACATTCATCCTCAGTTCGAACACATGTATTAATTTAACTCCTGAGTCTTTGATGAATTTATGATTATTTTCATTTAAATTTCAGTTAAATATATATATAATTTCAGTTAAATTAATACATCACGTTGAAAACAGCCTCAAATTAAATATATATGAAGCACTTGAAATAATAAAATCCTTCAAATCCAAACCAGAATTTTGCTTAAATGGCCAAGTAATCTCCAATAGTCCAATCTTAAATTTATTCCCATCTATAACAGAAAAAACAATTACTCACCGGTATACTGGAAAACCTCTGACCCTTAAACCGTTCACCTAAAAACATCCTACCTACCTTTCGTTCATTGTTAATACAATGCGAGAAGAAACCAGTACAAACTTTTATGTTTGATATAATTCATTTTAATCTTGGTGAGTACCAACATGTATTTGATTTCTTGTCTTAATTAAATTCATAATTCATAAATGTTTTATAATACTGATTTATATTAATCTAATTTAATATGTATAATAATACCAAACTATAGTTTGAATTGATTGCTTATTTTTGAATTTTTTTAGAACTGAGGATGAATATATAAAATTCGAAACTAGTATTCAATAAAACAAATTTATAGAAGTGGTAAATAATTTATCAATCTCTAGTTAGATTGATCCTTATATACCATCATGCGGATGTCAACTGATTATGAAAAATACTTCTAGGATCTGTTATTTTTGTTAAAGAAAAAACATTTTTTTTTTTTTTTAGACCTGTTTAATCTATGAACTACATCTCGGCTATTTTCAAGCATGTTCAAATTAACACGAAAGATTTTGTCAAATGTTAAAAAAAAAATAATATTGTTTTGCTATTCCTTCCCGTGGTATCAGTTTCGTACTGAGCGGGAGGAATCGGGAGGGAGGGGGAGGATATTTCTCCCCAATTCTTCTTCAGTACGCATTTCTCCCGCCTCCCAAAATGTACGAAAAATTATGGCTATCATACCCATTAACATAAGGGTATGATAGGCTTAACGAAACACCTTAGCATACTGTTGGGATTAAGAGTCTTGAGTTTCATCTTTCTTAGATATTCCTGGAACTCGGCTTAATTCTCTTCGAAATGACTATTGAAAAGTAATCTATTGATAGTATTATTGTCAAAAGTTTATATAATATTTTAAATTCCAAATGATATTCTTCAGGAAGCTCTAATAATTACAAAACATTCAGACTTTAATCATTTATTAAATTTTGACGTTTAGTACTATTATAAAAAAACACATAATATTCATCTTACGGTTAGTAAAAATAATTATTATTATATATATTACATCATTTTTTGTTTAGTAAATTATCTTTTTAAATTCATTTATATATTCTAATTACTATTTGCTATTTATATTAATATGTAATTCTCATACTTACATTACTATTTAATATTTAATCTAATGCTTTATTTTAATAATCAATTCAACAATATATCAAATTTTTGTTTTATATTTATATATTATATCATTTGGAAATATAATCAAGCCTTCAAACAAAGTTTCTTACTAATAAGTTAAACTTCTTTTAGAATATTATCGATATTCTTTTTAATGTAACTATCTCAGAAGTAGGTGGTAGTTTTTAAATTACATCTATATTATTTTAACCAATAATAAAACCTTGATAATTGACTTATTTCAAATTTCTTTCGATCTTTATAAACCTCTGTATAATATGCATGGACTATAGAATGTAAGACCTTTCGTAAATAAATGTTTTACTAAAATATTATGTTTTAAAAGTTTAAAATATATATTTATTTTTTAATTACCTATGTAAATATTATTATTTTTTATAAAAAAACCTCAGCCTACGGGTTGTATGACAGTGTATACATTTTATAGATACATAAGAGGAGTTTATTTTATAATTTTTACTTATTATTTGTAACAAGCATATTACATGTATGTACATTTATTTGCATAATAATGGTAAGGTTGAATGATTAAATTATTTTTTTTTTAAACAATCAAAAGAAAATGGAATTAAATTATAACAATAATATATAATTATTAACTATTTTCTTTTACTGTTTGAATTTTTATAGATTTCACGATTCTATTTCAGTTTTTTAAATAAAAATTTTAAATTATTTTTCGATTTTCTTAAATTATTAATGACGCCCAGTCATCCCATTCAGTAAAATGTAGTTTTTATTTTTACTTTTAGCTTACAGCATGAACATGATGTGCATCCCAATAAACTAAATATTTTAAAATAATGCTTAGTTTTTCTGTGTTCAGTAAGAAAATAAGCTCTTTTGTAATTTTTTTTAATGCAATTTGTTTATGTATTTTTCATGATGCAATGGAATTTGAGGGGAGCGTAGTCCCGTACACAATTTCATGTTAACATAAGGAACATTTTCTCAAAATTCGTTTGATCAATCACTTTCATAATTTTTTTTGTAATATTGACTCTTGGTAGATATCCTGAGTTGTTTTTTGAGTACCTATATCTAAAAGATCTTTCGTAAATAAATGTTTTACTAAGTCGCTTTCAAAGTTTAAAATATTTATTTATTTTTTAATTACCTATGTAAATATTATTATTTTTTAATTAAAAAAAAACTCAGCATATGTGTTATATTATGACTGGGTGGGTATAAATTTCAACATGACAATTACTTTCTGGAAAAATGTTCCTTATTTACCCAAAAATATAAACTTTCGGAAACAAAAAAAACAATTTAAAAAATCAGGCTTACAACTTGCGGATTTGTAATTTGTAATTTTTAAAAGTAAATTTGGAACAGAAATCGCTTTGTAAGTTGCATCCATTATAGCTTTTGGATTAATAGTATTATGTAAAAATATTCCTACTGTATTCGTAATTGTTTGGAAAATGTTACTGGAGAAGAATCTATATTATTTTTATTATAACGAAATACTCAAACAAAGTACACATGTTGTATATCATGCTAACTAGAAAAGGTTGTTCTTTCATACGAAAGTATAAAATTTGTTTTCACGGTTTTTTGTCTTTTCCCTCCCCTTAATATAAGGTTAAGATTTTTTGTTCCGCCAAGTAATCTTCTAGACTTTATAATTAATTAAAAGATAAGCGAGTCATTAATATACTGTAGAGATATGCGTGTTATTGCAAGGACACACTGCCTAAGTCCAACACTAACAACAGTGCGGCGAGTACTGAACTAATTACCGACACTTGTAGCTTCGGTGGAGGGGCTGCGCCGTGAGTAGTGCGCACCTCGACGTCACTCTCAGCTGGTCCCGCTCTTCTGCGTTTTACTTCAGAGCCGTCCTGGCTGCCTTCGTGTCACGTTGTGTCTGTCCCTCTTTCCCAGTGACGTAGTTATCTATAACATTCGTTCCCTTCTGTGCGATTTGCCATGTGTGTCTTCTGAGCGGATCCTCTGTTCGGCACTTCCTCTTCAGCGTCTTCCTCCTTCGTCCTAAATATCAGGATGGACCCTTCGGGACTCGGTGAAATGGGACTTGAACCGCAGGCCAGGGCCCGTTCCAACACCTGGCCGCTGCCCCGCCCGGGGGAATTCATCGAGCCTGATTCGGTGGAGATGGCGGAACAGAAGTGCGGCGTCGTTGCCGCCCTACCGGGAGCCTCCCAGCAGATAAAGAAGAACTCGTCGAGGAGGAATGCCTGGGGTAATCTGTCTTACGCGGACTTGATAACACAGGCTATAGGCTCGGCGCCGGACAAGAGGCTCACGCTGTCGCAGATCTACGAATGGATGGTCCAAAACGTGACTTACTTCAAGGATAAAGGTGACAGCAACAGCTCAGCAGGATGGAAGGTAAGTCTATCTTTGTTATCAGTAGTACTATGTCCTGCCGCACACCGTAGCTCAAATTCTTTCATTAATGCGCATTTGGCTGCAACAGCTTTCATCTAACTTCTCGATTAGTTTTTATTTAATAAACAAGAAGCTACAAGATCTGCCGTAAATAGTAATCCGTTTGTTGATAGCCGGAATATAAACACTTAATATACAACTGAGATAAATTACATTAGTACAAGCATTTAGAAATTCAACCAATCTTTATTACTTTGAATAAACACAATACTTTTTATTACCATAATTAAAGACAACACAGAATTGATTTATAATTGTTTCTCACGTTTCGGCTAGTTAGCATTTTTCAATTTGACCGCAAAGGATTTGCCATTTTTTATACTTTTTTTTTTATCAAACATTATTATTGTTTCTTTAACCTTGAATATCACAGATTGAGTTGCTCATCAAAAAACTTATTTCCTCTTAATTTTGAAACTCAAGAGTACTAGTACATATATAGATATAAACTTATACTATTAATAATGATGTTAATAATGTCTAGTCTTCCTTCAATTTATCCTTTTTTATTCAATAAATAAATCTGATACAATATTCCGCGCCCTCTCTCAGCCCTACAAAAACTACTGAACACACTTATGTAATTAATCGAAATAAAAGCACTTGGGAAATAACCGAAATAATCCTATTGTTTAGACATCTTTCAATAAATTCATAAATTCACAGTATTTTCTTATTATTATTTTACATTAAATGAGCATATATTATCAAATTCTAAACATAAAATTAATTTTAAATAAGCCTAAAAGGTTTTGTTATTTTTTAAAAACTTATACTATTATTATTTTTTACTTCTTCTTTATGTTATTATTTCAGTTATTCTGACCTTTTTTTTTCAGGGAATCCGTTTTTCTTTCTGATATTTCGTCCACACGTTTAGGGGTCTTCTTTAAAGACTGATACGTTATCAGTTATAAGCCGTAATGATGTTAGTAATGTTTTTACTATTGTGGATAAAAACAATATTTTTCTTTTGTATTACAATTAATAAGTATATTCAGAAGTTTCAAATTTGAAATTTATTTTAACAAAGCAAAGAAGGTTTTGTAATTTTTTAAAATAATTAACTGTTTTTTTTTATAGCTTCTTCCCTGTGTTTTTTCGTATCAATTACTCTGTGTTTTTTCCCTTGGGAGGGTCAGTTTTTCTTTTTTATCTTTTCGAACTCCGTTCCGGAGGATTTCTTCAGAGAATCACATATAGGCTAAAATACTTTTATATTTTCGATTTATTGTTATTAAATAAATTATTATTGCTAGTTTACAAACTTACTTTTATATATATATATGTGTGTGTATATATATATATATATATATATATATATATATATATATATATATATATATATATATAGTAATTCATCTGTAATTTTAAACAAACAATATCTAGTCATTTAACAATTTATAAAAAACCACTCTAATTTTGGCATAACTGATAACTATAAATTTAGGTTAGTTTCATTTTATATTGCAAATCTAAATTTTTAGATTCGATTAGCAAACTTATTACTGCTGTTATATCATACTTTCCACGCTTTTGAAATATTTTAACGTTATTTCTAAATTTAAATCTAATAATGAATACAGCTTTATTTATCATGCAAAATTCAAATATTTACCAACTAAATAACAAATTTTGCCTCGTAGAGGTTTACTCTTTGGAATTATTTTGTTAATCCTCATGAGAATTTAACACCGTTTCATTAAATGTGGATAAACTCAAATGTTGAACCAAAACAAGAGATACGAACAAAACATTCCACATCTCGTCACATGAGACTCCTCTCAACGTACAAGCATTATGCAATTATCAAATGAGACGCTCCAAGCATGAAGGGTGATTGCTTCCATCCACATTTTTTTGCTTTGTTTGGCGGCTGATATTATATGTCTTATGTATATATATATATATATATATATATATATATATATATATATATATATATAGCTGATATAATATTCCATTCTTGCACAATTCGTATATTTAAAAAAAAAATATATTTCTTTTTTAACCCGGTTTTTGTCCACGTATCCTTTTAAGAGATACCAAAAACGCTTTCATTCGTTTTGGTATTTAACGTAATAAAAAAGTTCATCAATTAATAATTTTCACCCTTTTCTTGGTTGTTAGTCAATTACTCGCAGTTTCATTTATACGAGCCGGATAAAAATGAAATTTTATCGTAATTTAAAAAATAACTTGATATCATACAAGTATAAAATAGAAAAGGATAAAATATAAAAAAAAAATCTGCTATAATATATAAACTAAAGAATATCTGTCACAGGACTTATCGCGTTGTTGATACTAAACTTTGCTATTCATTACATTATACCTCATAAGTTTGATTATAAATATTTATATTGACCGTAACTATTGCTAGCTACAATTGTATTTTAATAGTAACTCAATTTTCCTCACATTTTTATAAGAAAACTATTTTGATTTAAACTTTACATACGGGAACTAAAACTGAATGTAATTGCCATTTCTAAATACAGTGCATGCTTTATTTCTTTTGTTTTTCCCAAGTTTAAAAACTACAACAAAACTAAATATTTCAACTGCCGCTTTCATTAGCGGCGATTCTATTTTCATGTGTTTACAATTTCAAAACTTATTTATTATGAATTCAATTAATTAAAAAATAATCAATTACTACGAATGCTATTTGCAAACAAAAAGTGATTTACTATTTATTATGTACCTATTAATATGACGGATGAAAACCCGTAGATGTAAATAAATGCCCACTCATTCTCGGCATTTACAAAAAATGTAAGCAGATTTTTTTTTTTTTTTTAAATATTTCTCGAGCTAATAAGTAACAGAACCTTTATTAAAACAATGCCGAAATAATCAATGCAAGATTTTGTTTTCACATTACTTTGATTTATTATTTTTTTAAATTTTTATTTTGAAGGAAATAATTAAATACTCCATATATTATTAATTATATAATTGATAAATAATTTAATATTAATTTCAATTAAGAATACAATGGCATTAAAAGTTTAATTTTCAGTTTATATTTTTTATCTTTTTTTTTTTTTACGATTAATTATTTTTAACGTTATAGAAAGAATCTAACCACGAATCATTGGCATAAATTGTAATTAAAAGTTTTGAAAGGAATATAGGATATTAAATAAATAAGTAAAAATTGATTCATTTGAAAACGCTTTATGATTATTTTTAGTATATAAGTAAAATTATTAATTCGCAGAATGATATAATATAATTACATATATGCTAGAATAATCATTAATATTGATAATATTTACATCACGAATTACACAAAGTATTTTCATTATTATTACCGTAAAAACACTAAGCCCGTACTCATACAAACTGGATACATTTTTATATATATATATTTTTCATTGAATCACGTTCCTACGTGTTAAGGCAAAAAGAAAATTTATACATTTTGGGTGTCATTTTAAATGCTTACAGTTCCGCTATTTAAAATTATAAAAAGCAAGAATTGGTATTGTTTAACAGAGGAAATGTACCATTAGAGATTGCAGAAAGAATTTTTGGATTTGAATGTAAGGCAGAATTACTCCAAGCCCGTAAAGTTTACCAATTTTGAGTGTTGTGTTGATGATAATCATCGCTCACAACAATATAATTTGCAGCATCTGAATGGATCTTTATTCACGAGATCGGTATTTTATTATTATATTTTATTCATGTCTTTAAAGTAATAGCAAACAAAATTTCTTCCTTATTACTTTATTAAGTTTTCTTCATTAGAACCAAAGTTTCGCGGCTATTTGCCTCATCTTCAGAGTTAAGTTCACGGTTATATATATTTATAATTTTTGCATATACTTTCCTTTTAAATAATTTATCCCTATGAAATATATTTTGACAATATTATTACTAGTTTATTATTTAAAGTTTTAAAAGCAATGCTAATTACATGCAGTTAGTTACTTTTCATTATCACATAATCTGTGCTATAGGCTTGTGTGATGTTGACATCTGTTTGTCCCAAACAACCCTTTAAAAATCCGGGACACGGCCTAAAAAATTGGGACTGTCCCGAAAAATTCAGGACGGATGTTCACCTTATTTTAAGCTAAACATTGAAGTTTTAGAGGTTATCTTATCCCTAATCTTCAGGAATTAATCAGATTGGCAAATGACGTCTCATTAATCACCTGTTATTTCTCCATATCATCTAACATAATTCTTAAAAGCCATAATTGAGTTACTTGAATAGGAACATTGTTAATTTTTTATTATTTTTCTTTACTACACATTTTATTTCGAATAATTGTTCAACACAATCCACTGCAAGTGTTCCTAATGAATTTCCTATATTTTTATGAACTAGAATGAAGCTTAAATACTTTAAAATTATCTTTAGACAAATTATGAATTATCGGATTTTACCTCAGCATCATCCAAATTCAAACTTTGAACCAATTATCTTATATTACGTCATAAAAAGATTTAAAATCAATTACTTTATGATTTTATACAAGAAAATAAGACTTAATAAATATAATAAAATTTACCTTGAGAGCTTCGTGAATAATTGTAATCTAAAAAAACAAAACAACTAATAATGAATACATTTGGTTTAATGTGATTCTATACAAAATGTAATTTTAGAATGTGTTATAAAAGTAGGTAGGCTTATAGTTTTAAAGAAAAATAAACGGATTTAAGGAGCAGCAGTTCATAAAGCTTTCTAAACATTCCCTTTGGCAACAAAAACACTTAATTTAATCCGCAAACAGACATATTTTCAAATGATTTTTCCGTTGTATTTTTTTTTGTAAAATGGTCATTATGAGAAGGATGAACGTTAAATCTTTTTTGCTTGTAAATATTTACATCCTCATATACACATAATCCTTGTGAATGTTTCCCATAATTATAAATAAGTTTTTTTTTTGTTTTTTTGCATTGTATCTTCAAGCGATTCATATGTGAGAAAATGGCATAATTGGACGACAAATTTTTTTCGAGATCTCTGAAATATTATTTTTTTTTTTTTTGAATTCCGTATTTTAAAAGTGTTAATTTTTGATTGTTAGTAAAAAAATAATAAATCTATATCATACAACCCATAAAAGGGTCTTGGTTTCAGTAGGTACTTGGTAAGGACAGTTTCTTGACCTACGGAAGGATGTAATGAAAATGATATACCACATCCAAAGAAGGATAAGATACACTTAAGATACACCTACCTGAGGCTAGGTGTGCCTCAGGATCTTCGACTAACAATAGAAGCTTCGATGATGGCCTCATCAATTTTCTCAGCTTCCTTCGAGTATGGATGTTTGTTTGTTTATCAGTAAAATTTTTGTCAGGCTGCCATTGTTTGACCAAAAAATATAAAATGGATCGACAATAAAGATTACACTATTATTCCCGCAGTTTACCCTATGTTTTCGATAATTTGTATATTAAATTTTGTACTTTCATTCCTATATACATATATATATATAATACATTTTATTGGATGTTGCCTTAAATCTTTTTAAAGATGATGAAATTCCGCAAACCTGTGTCTTTCAGAAGAAGAAGATTAATAGGTTGGGCTACAAAATCGTGCTCTTTCATTGTGGCTTCAGCGAAGTAATATTTTGTAGCGCTTGATAAAGCATTTCTTTTTCGCCGGACTCACTCAGTGTAAAGTCTGAGTTTTTACTCGAAATTAACTATTTACTGTTTTAACTTCTTGATAGTTCGCTGCTATTGAAGCTCCAACATAAACGTCACATAAACGCAGAGATCCAAGCTTCGCTTTGATCGTTACTCTTATCGTTTATCGCAGCTTCAACAAAACCCACCCTTAAGAGTTCAGGGGTTCACCCACCACTTCCTTCATTATTCTTGTTGAAGCTAGAAGAAAATGTATTGAAATATGGTTAGTTGAAAATCATCTTTAGAGAAAGAACTTTTGAGAAAATTTTTTGTTTGATTCTTCGTGGAATCAATATCTAAAAATTTTTGAGCGAATTTAAAAAAAAATATTTGTATACCATTTATTTTTTGTATTGTTTTTTTTAATAATATATATAAAAAAAACTTGAATGATTTTTTCAGTTTTATTTGTTTATATAGTATATAGATGAACTAACTAAATAATTTATAATAAATTGCCGAATCCTCTCTTAAGATATTATTCAAATAATTTTTTTTACCTGTCGCGTTGAATATATAAACTAAACCTAAATATTTTTATGTGTCAGATTCTACGTGAGAAACCATTTTAATTGGTATGGAATTTCTTACAATTGATGTTAATGACAGTTATTATTTTAATATTATATATTGCCAATTATTAATATTTATTACATATCACCAAAAGAAGATTTTTATTGACTAAGATTTGTCTAAAAAAAAATCTTCAAACATCTGCATTTTGTGTTTGCACTCTTGAACTAAATTAACATAAATTTTCGGAATACTTTTTGTTAAAATGAGATCTTCAGGATCATAAAAAGTATGAAGAATGGTTGTCATTCATTTAGGACGTTAAACCCAATAAAAAAGAACTAATTTTACGAGGCTAGTGCATGAAGTAATTTATTTACTAACATTAACGTACAAACGTCTGTCATTGGTTTGTTTATTATGTGAGTCCTATTTTTCTGTTGTAACACGCGATTGTGTGCGTCATCAATGGCATGGCTACAGCATGCTTTATTAATATGACGCTATTTAAATACCTTCGCCGTAGTATATGGATCGTGAATTATCTGCTATATATATATATATATATATATATATATATATATATATATATATATATATATATATATATATATATATATATATATATATATATAGAGAGAGAGAGAGAGAGAGAGAGAGAGAGAGAGAGAGAGAGAGAGAGAGACTAATAATGATTAGTTATTTTATCGATTAAAAATAATGTACTCTATTCTTTGTAAGACTCCTAGTCTCCTAGTCCCTATGGGTATTGGTAGTTTCAGAACCATTCTATTTTAATTTTTTTTCTTTCTTTTGAAGTATATTTAGTTTTATAATAATAATACGTCAGAGCATTTGTTGTCTAATTTAATATTGCAATACTTAATATTAACATTAATATTTTTGTGACATAATAGTATGCATGCAATACTATGTAGTGAATATATGTTTAAATAAACTAAAATAAACATTTTATTAAATTTTTATATAAATTTTAACTAAACCAAAATAAATTATTAATAATATAAAAGTAATTTTATCTAAAATTTACTATAAAGTATCATAATTTATAAATACATTTATAAGTGATAATAATAATTTATATATTTAACCTAAAAATAAACCTATTACATACATACCGTATATTTCGTGTAAATTTAATATGAAACTGTTTTTAAAATGTCATAGATAGGTTCTCAGTATAATAATTAATGCATTGAAAGTAGCTTTTGTTTGTATTTGTGTGTGTATATATATTTATATGTACTTATATGGGAGACTAGGCACGATATAAAATAATTCACATTTAAAATTTTTCGATGCTGGTAGAAATTGCAATATTTTATTCTAATAGTAACTCGTTTGTTTATTATATTATTTATATCATGTATGTATAGTGCAGTACAGATGTAATGTTGCATCAGAGATGGTCTACCGTGGTAATACATAATGAATTAAGATTACATTACATAGTGTAAATAAATAATATGAATAAATATATATATATATATATATATATATATATATATATATATATATATATATATATATTAAATGCTGTTGATTAAATGATTATTTTTTGTATTTGAAAGTTTTCTTGCTTATATATTTTCAACCTCATAAGAGAGGCTGTCTGATATTTGCTAGTACAAGTTGATACTTAAATGTTAATGGAGATCTCATAATCGCCTTCTTTTTAGGTTTTGGTGTTGTTTTTTTTGCTCTATATGTCCCTGAAGTCTCAGCTCAAATTTATTCTCATTGTCAGATCCAACGTGGAAAAATCTCGTCAGGAATTTAATAGAAATTTACATTTCTATGAATCATCACTATCAGCATATTATTGAGGAAGCACCGATGCAATACGTTACAATATCATTATTATAGAAAATAATTAAACTGTTACTGATTTATAGCGGTACTGTTACTAAAGTAACAGTAACGTATAATTATGAGAATAAATCTTCATTCATATGTAAATATTCATATGTAAATATATATATTTTTTGTTTCCAAAAATTAATATTTAAAGAATACATTTTGTATTGACGTTCCCAATTGATTATATTTAAACACCATTAATTAAATTTTCATATTTAAATATACTACAGCGACTGATAATTCATTCAAATTACTATAGTACCTCTCTTTACATCAGGAACTTTATTTCAGCACCTTATAAGAAGTGCCAAGTTGTTTTGAAAAGGTCAAGAACGCCGTGCTAAGCTATCCTTGGATATTGACCAAATATATTCTAATGTAAATAAAGACGTGATGTGGTCATCTGGAAGGGTAGAACTGTATGAAAGTAAATAAATAAACTGTAATAAATTGAAATTAATTATTATCTTGAATAACAATAAATTATAAGAATTATAGAACAAATATCATCATCTGACATTTAAGTCTATATTCATCTTATTATTAGCACTATAAATAATAAATAAATAAATAAATAATAATAAATGATTTATAAATAATATTTTGCTATTAGTCCTCTTAATATGTTTTCAAAATTATTTTAAAAAACACTGCAAATTATTACTCTATGGTTTATAATTTTCTATTTTATTATTATTATTTTTAACCTTCAGTATAATGATTTTAAAACACTTTATATTTTTCTTCCATCTTCGTAAATAACTGAGTTGGTAATGTCGAGTTTCGAGGATCATCCTGTGGTGACCTGTGACTGGTGCCAAATTAGAAAAAATATCGATCTAGAAGAAACGCCGCGGACAGAGAACGGACGAATTTTTTTTTTTTTTATCAGATTTTTTTATTCCACGTGTCTTGAAGCGTAAGACCTCAACGTAAAATGTAGAAGTTTATTAATTTAAAAATCACAAAATCATCGAATATTAAAAAGGAACTAGCTAGTATGCTTTTTGTGATTAAAATTGTTATTTATATTGTCTACAATATGAGAGCTAAATTGACTAGTTGAGTCAATATATTGTTCATTTATTAATAAATTGTTTTCTATAATGTGTTGAGTATGCTGTATGATTTTTTGTTTATTATTTTCAGCAGTGAACGTTTGCAATCGACCAAAAAATAAACAAATTAACCCTTCTCAAAATTTCCTCCAATTCTCAGATTATTCCGGTCTCCCTCATGGATCCTGCATAAGCCCTATATTATTTAATATATCCATCAATGATTTCTCTAAAATTAAAATCGTTACTCTACAGCTCTCATTGTCGACGATACAGCGTTCTTAACTTCCTCTTAAGGAATAGATACCATTATCAGTTGGTTAAGGGAAGCATTCATGAAATCTTCTGAATACCTAAAAGATATGGGGATTACTTATCAACCTTTCCAAAACTGAAACCATTATTCCATTGAAACCATACTAAACGACTAAATATATTCTCCCTCCGATGGTAATCTTAAATGAAACTTCCATTTGCTATATCAAATGTATTAATTTTAAACTAGATTAGCCGGAAAATGGTGTATAAAATGTTTCCCTATTTTAATAAAAAAATCCCAATCATTTCTCCAACATGAATTAATTCTTTATAAATCAGTTCCGATCTTAACTTAGACCTGTCCCATCTGAATCTTCACTATCGCGAGTAACAAAAAAAAATATATAAGTTTTCCAAAACCTATGACTAAAATAACTAAGATGGATTCAGAATAAATATGTTCTACATACAAGAATATATTCTCGAATATATACTCCCAATCATTAAACCCCTTATTAACTGAAATAAATAATTTTGCAAAAACTATGACCCGGTTCTATACATAAGATAAGCGAACAAAACATTTACTACTTTATACTTTGCCAAATAACTAGCACAAACTGTTTTATTTTATTTCATGTTTGAAATAAAAAAATAATTAATATTTACAATTTATTTATTAAACAATAAATTAGTACAAATAAATAAACAAGTCCATTGAATTTCCAGTTTTCTTGAAGAGGTGTATCAGCCATATTAAAGATAATAGAATAGGGTGATGAGACTTCCTTATAACAATTAATTATAATTAATAAAATATAATTTTGTTACTATTAATTAAAACAAAAGTCGGTCCGTATTACGTACGTACTTCCTTATCTACCATTTAAATCCAAGGATTATTTATTTTATTTTATCTTGTTTATTTAAAACAATGCATCAATTATTTAGAAATATCAACGAGTTCTGAAAAATTGAATAGGGCAACTAACATTCCAGAATGTTTTATAATATTAAAGAATGTTTAATTATTTAGTATATTATACTTATTATAGAGTATATATATATATATATATATTATAAACAGGTTTTGATGATTATATAGAATTTAATATTATTATCTAATTTGAACCGAATCCGTATGATTCCTTGCATTGGAACAAACCGGATGTTTTGTTATTATACCTAAAACTTATTATTTTTATAAGGAAAATATATTTCGGCGAGGCGTGAACTTAAATGCAAAAAAAAAAAAAAAAAAAATGATACATTTTATTTAATTACCTGAATTTACAAAAATACAATAGCTTCACAAGGTTTTCATGGAGAAAAAAAAATGACGTTGATAACCAAAGCAGTTTTACGCAACAAAACACGAACGAACGAGCAAAAGTTTTTCTTTGAATGCCTATAAATCCGCCGAAATCTTTGGGGTTCCTCACGTCTTTAAAACGCTTCATATAATCAAAGTATCACCGAAAACTGTTCGATAGTTTCGGAAAACGAGTGTTACCTAAATATGCAATAGAAATGGGCATAAAGTAATCTGAGTAATGAGTACCGATTATTTTACAGAAATACTCTCACTAGTCGGGATTAGATATGACTAGGGACGGAGGCGGTAGCGAAGTCTGGTCTACCCCACCCATCCCCAGTCGTATCTAATTGGTAATAATTGGTAATCGCTACTAAAGAGTACTTTTACCACATCTCTATAATGTGGGGCTGCATGACAACAGAACTACACTTAAATTATATAAATATTATGAAATTAAGTCATATCTTAGACTACTAAGATTACCTACTTTTCTCCAACCAATTACCCTAGGTAGTTGAAGTTGAATTCTGGAAGAAAATTTAATTTAATTTATTTTATTATTGTTTCTTGTAGACATTGATAAAATTCTATTCTGTTATAATATTTGATTTTATTAAAATACGCTAAAATCAATTCAGTCGTACAGTCAGTGTCAACAAATCGATTTTAATAATTATATTTAAATTAGAGTGAAACTTTGATGTATTTCATGAAGTTTAAGCAGTCATAGTTCGAAGAAAAATAACAAAATAATTATGGAAGTATAGCAGTTCGTATATCGTATTGTAATTATTACGGTTACAGATAAAATTATATATGATTAAATATTCATATAATAAAATATTCATGAATATATAAATACAATTATGAGAAGCGCAATTATTAATGATTGTGCATGAAAAAAAAAAGTGATTTATAACAAAGCATGTTTAAAAAAGGTTAGTGAAATAGATTAGATTTAATCTCTTAAACATGCCAAAGATAAGATTAATATTAAACATAATTGCTGCTAAATTATGTTATGAACATAATTTATTTAATAATCGTCATTTTTTCTACAATTAACACAAGGAGTGAATATTTTCGCATTATTATTAACGTGAACGTACATTACGAACAATTTACAACATAAAATAAACTTTAACGTAGTTTCTTCATACATACCTATTAAAAACATTAATATAAGAAATTTTATTTAACCTAACTTGGTGCTACCTACTGCAATAATAAATCTTGGTGTTCAAAATCCCATCTTTTTATTTTTATTCATTTGGAATGAGACGTATTGATGTTTTGATGGAGAGTTAATTGATATTTTTGAAAATTTAATTACATTGTTTAACACAGAATGTAGATTAAAAAAAAAGCGTAAAGTGGAATATTTAATATTTGATGAAATGAGAGAATAAAGATGCTATTATGAATTGGAATTTTTCAGTTATTTCAAATCCCTATAAAGTAACTTTTCTAAATTAAAATGTATGAATTAAAAAAAAATATGATAGGAATAGAGAAATGCTAAAAACAACCGAAGAGCTAAGTGGAAGAACTTGTTATGTGACATTTTAGGAAAAATAAGATTTTTTGCTTGAAAGAATATTTTTAATACTCTTTTCTACATAGCACCTTTTTTAATTTTCTAAACCTTAAGTTGTGGTAGTTTTTAGAAGCATAAATTGAACGATTCAGTCTAAAATAGGATTAAAAAAATCATTAAATTAAATTTTTCTCAGATTCAAATCATTGTAACATAACGTATTATTCTTCTTAACTCTTCAATGCAAGACTAGTGTTTTCGTATCGATGAATTAAGCATTTAAATTTTTGTTTAACAGCTTGGGAAATATTCAAATACATAAAGAATCCTTTTGTTTAATTTAAATATGTCTTAATACTTGAATATGTAAAAAAAAAAAAAAAATACAAAAAACAAACAGAATCATGGCAGTAATAAGTATTATAACATTAATACCCTTTTCCAGTTTTTTGTATTATATTATTTCTCAATTAGAACGGAGTAACTTTATAAAATTGGTAATTTTTTAAAAAAATTATTCCTAAATTAGTTGCGAATTTTAATATATATTTTTATATAATATAATATATATTATAATATATTATATATTATATATATATATATATATATATATAATAAAAAATTATATAATTTTGATATAATAAAATAATATTGAGACTAAAAAAAATAAAGTTAAATTCAAGCCCATTATCAATGTTAATGGTATATGGCTTGAAATAATTCTCTACATAATCGACCTTTAGTCATGTTAAAGATAACATTATATAACTGTGGATATTTCATATCATATCCTTTATAACTGTCTTGAACAAAGTGGAACATAACCCCTTCACTGTAGAACGTTTTTTTAATTTGTTTTTTATTTATGTAATCAGTAGACATTTTAAATTTATTTCTGTATTGTACATTTCCAGATTGATGCCGTTTTATAAATATGGAAGTATTAAAAAACTTTCGGTTTTATGAAAATGTATTTAAGAAGAAAATTACTTGCACAGTCACAATAGAATGTGAACATTTAAAATGATAGTTTTGTAATTTATAGAAATAATCGATTATGCGCTTCGATCAATGGAATCATTTTCTACCCATACTATAGCTAACAAAAATTCTATAAATAATTAAAATTATATTTATAAAAAATTCACTATTCTTTTTCATTATTCAATTTTATTAATTATTTTAACTTAGGAGAAACCACATTAGCTTTTATATACTATTTTGATCTTTTTAGCTAAGTTTTTAAAAAAATAAAAATATTCACTATTTTGCTATATTAGCTTGAAATGTTTCAATTATTCAAAATTTATTGTTGTTGTTGTTGGGCTTTACATAACAACAAAAAAAAATATTGGGGGGTAGCCTTATAAAAATCCTAGTGCCTCAAGGACGAACTCCGTTTAAATCCTTTGTCTATGTCGTCGGCTTTTTTGGTGTGGAAACCGTGGTTTGACAGTTGTTTCTGGTTTGAGCACAGTCTCCTAAGATTTCGGTACTGCCACGAACCTTTTTTGTGAGACCAATTTATTAATATACAGGCTTATTTAATATATTCTATACTTGGGAAAAGCTTCATTATGTTTAGAATGGCCTTTATGATATCATCTAAGTCCTATTAAATATTTAAGGGATAAAACGTCAAGACGAATACAGAATACCAGAATCTCTCCTGGAAACACGGGCTGTACCGGTGGGACAATATGAAAACATTCTTCCGGATTTTTTCTCAAATCTTATATAAT
Organism: Rhaphigaster nebulosa; assembly: GCA_948150685.1. Classification (NCBI taxonomy): domain Eukaryota; kingdom Metazoa; phylum Arthropoda; class Insecta; order Hemiptera; family Pentatomidae; genus Rhaphigaster; species Rhaphigaster nebulosa. The sequence continues at coordinate 42,971,384 of OX411312.1, read as the reverse complement.
ATCTGATACAAGAGGACTGTTTTTTATTTTTATGTTTTTATTTATTTTTTTAATTTTAGTCTAATATATTATAATGTTATCTATAACAATATACCATATAATTATTGTACTAATGATATCAATATTATAATAATTTATGGTATAAATATAAGTATATATAATAATATTATAATAATAATAAAAGGCTTAGAGAACCCGAAGGATCGATGCCGATACCACCAATCGCTGCCTACAAACCTCAGTCCACCGACTACCGCCCAAACCCAAATCCATTAGATCACCCTTAACACAATCCTCCCACCTACGTTTCGGTCTGCCCCTCGGACATTTACCAGTCGGCTCAGCGTTTATTAACCTTTTAGGAATCATTAACTTGAGCCCAACAACTTTGCAAGCCCATTTCAACCGTCGCGATGATATCACTTGGATTATATTAACAGGGTGCATGCTCCGCAATTCCGCGTTGTGTAACTTCCTAAATTCTCCAGTTGACTAATCCTTTTTCGGACCAAATATTTTACGCATATTCTTATTCTCGAAGACCTTAAGTCGTTGTTCGTCCTTCAATGTTAGCGGCCACTTTTCACACCCGTACAGAACTGTAGGCAAGATAATAGTTTTGTATATTCTAAGTTTTAAGTTTCTGGACAAAATGCGCGACCTAAGTAATGTTGATACCGAAAAATAACAAGCATTTCCCACCTTTAACCGCGCCTTTATTTCCTCTTGAATTTTGTTTTTTCTAGTAATCATAGACCCCAAATACTTAAATTTCTCAACGTGTTCAAACCTATTTTCTCCTATATCTATATCATCAAAATCGTCCCTGTTTCTATTGCTAACCATATATTTCGTCGTATCCGTATTTATTTTGAGGTCAACCTCTTTGCCAGCTTTTATCAACGTTGTTGTATTCAATTTTATAGTTTCCGCGTCCTCACTTAACAATACCAAATCATCTGCAAACCCAAGCACGGATATTTTACCACCCAGATCTATACCCCTTTCGGTACGCATCACCTTTCTAATGACATACCCTAGTGCTAAATTAAATAGGACAGGTGAAAGGGACTCGCCTTGTTTTAAACCCGAGCGAACTTCAAATATAATAATATTATATAATATATAATAGTAATACAAATATATAATTAATAATAATTATACATGTAATCGTAATGTCTATAATATAATACAATCATTTATTTGTTGTAAAGACAGTTGAGCTGTTAATTATTAATAGATTGAAAACCATTTTTTTTCTTTCTTTGCATACCTATATATAATAGTACATTTGTATCACAATCAATGTTGATATCTTTAGAAAATATATGATGTATTTGCATCATCCCTTAGACAAGAGGCTTGAACGGTTTTCGGCAACTGTCCATCTTTTGATAAAAATTTACGCCACTGTTTACTACTGGTGCTAAAAACCATTTTCAATTCCCTGTTTTGATCTCCTTTTTCTTTTTCTTTTTTAAACACCTTATTATTTCAGTTATTAGCCGGTTAATCCTTCAAATTAGTCAACATAATTTTCAAATGTATATTTAGATCTCTAAAAAACATTAAGTGGAGATTCTGCCTTAAAGTGTCAACTATTGGTGCCTTTACCCTATAGATTTAAAACAACGATATTTGTTATATACTGAAATGAATAGGATTAACTGTTATATGTAGAAATAAGGTCTTAAGGAAATACTATAAGAAATATGTCAACAGGTGTGATTAAATGAACATTTGAATAAAATTTCAAACTGCACTGATATGACCAACGTTTTTAGAAAATGAAATAGAAAAACTTCAAATTGTTATGGCTGTTTAAAAATGACTTTCTTTTCTGGAGAGAATCAAATGGGTTTTAGGGAGGGGTATTTCGCTTTTACTTACAGCCCCTTAATAAAAATGATAAATAAAATAGTAAATTTATTGTTATATTAATTTATTGTTTATTCTGGGGGATTTATATATTTTCGTGACAAGAAAACCTCAGCTCATAAATACCACAAGGTAACTTGGTTACCATTTTATTTACTTATATTCATAGAATTTTTAAACCCATATAATTTATAAATCAATAAATATGTGATATCCTGCCAATATAATCCTGTCGGTCGTATTAGTATTAAATTTTTTTTTGTTTCTCTACTCCGCTTTTTAATATATTGTATTGCATATTTTAATACTTTATGATAATGAAGATCTAACCTATTAAACGAAACCTTCTGAGATACCGGAATTTGAATCTGTTAAAGCTGCATTAATTAATTATTCAGTTATATTTCTTAGTTCGATTCTCACCTTCTTGTGATTTTAATCACTACCTTATAAGCTTATATCGTATTCACGAAGCTGATATTTTCACTCGAAAGTTATCTCCTCCTGTTATAAAGTTTATTTCATCTCTAAAATCTGAAAGGTTAAAGTACTTATATGTTGATTTAAAGTTTAACAAGATCAACAAAGCACATACAACTTTATAACGACATGCCTCCCTCCCTTCAAGGTTTAAATTCGTTGCAAATAACTGCTACGGAGAAAAAAAAATTATTATTTTTTTTTTTGATCGTCCATATTTCTCATCACATCTACCAGTTGAAAAGTATTTTTAATGAGATGCATAGCCTTAACTAGTCAATTGTGGATTTTGGTCCATTCTTTTGATGTTGGTCTCATAGGTGAATTTTTTGGCAGTGTCTGTAGGTCGGATAGCTGATTAGTACCTTGAAACTACATTGTCCAGAACCGAGAATGCTTAAAGTTCGTTTATTTATAACAAGTTAAGATATTTGGATTGCTTCATAATACTAAGTCATAATATAATATACTGTATTAAGGCTCTAATTTTTTTTTCCAAATTTGCGATTTCAAAAAGATTCAATGACTAATAGTCTAAGGATTTTTTTTTCCTAAATTATCAGAAATAATTACACACCTGAAATTGCCAGGCAAAATTCGGCGAAAAGCGCGTCCGAAGTTTAGAATTTTTGCGGAAAAAAATTATAAGAGTTAATAGATACTACTTGAAAATAAAATCTTATATATGTATTCTAGTTGACAGTCTTATGAGCAAATGAGCTAAGAGTTTAAATTTCAGATTTCTCTGAATTTTCGCCGTAAGACTAATTCCTATGTAGCGTGGTAGGTACGCCTTTGAAAAACGAAATTAAGGTTTTGAGAAATTAAGTATAGTTTATTATAATACTTAACGCCAAACACCTAACACCCACACCAATCACCTTATTGATGGTGATAGAATCGAAAGTCCTTTTCTCATTTGAGTGATGTCGAGTTCCTAAAATTGATTTTTTTTTTTTTTAATTCCCTTTCGTCTCATCGTTTTTAACGCTTTTATTACGTTCATTTCCCCCCGTATACTGTAACCACGTATAATAAAAAAAAAGATGTTTAAAACCAACTTAATGATATAATTATTGTGAAAAAATGATTCGTTAAAAAATATATATATATATATATATATATATATATATATATATATATATATATATATATATATATATATATATGTATATATATATATGTGTAATGTAATTCTGCGATTTAGAAAGAATACGACCGTAAACGTTTGCTAAAACAAAATAGTTTATTCAGTAACTTTTAATGCAATCAATTGAATTGTGATTATTTCCAAACAATACAAAATATACAAGCGTGCTTTGTTAATAATCACTGCATTATTCAGTAAGTCAGATGTTAACTGTCGTAAAATTATCAAAGTTTTACAGAAAAGTAAAAACAATTTTAAGCTGTAATGATGGTTGTGGATAGTGGTTAATCTTTATATCTGAAGTGTTGTATATATTATAACCTTTTTAGCCTATTTACGATACTTATACTCGAAAAATATGGCCATAATAAAGCAAATATAATAATAAAATAAAATTCAGCGACATTGGACTTACAATAGATTACCTCTGACGTACAGAATCAATACATAGTAGTCCCTGTAATTATGATGATTAAAATTAAAATACTTAATATAGTTGGGAAAAACACATTACTTTCAACAACCTTTGCAAGTGACCTAGAAAAAAGAAATTTAAACCTCAATACCCTCAAAATTGGAGATTTTATCTTTCAATCTAAGGCATAGAGTCCAAATATCATAAAAATAAATAAATCCGCCGTACGCTGTTCTGGACTATTGGAAAGATTTTCTTCAGATTTGGCAACAAAGTCACAGGGCACCTCCGGATGATCCTCGGAACTCGGCATTATCATCCGTCAATTCTTTTCAAAATGGCGGCCGATTAGAGATTTTATAAGACCCTAACTCGGCTATTTATAAAGACAGAGAAAAAACGAGTTTTGGAATCAGCAAACTAAGGCATTAACAAAAAAAATCTATTTAAAAGATTTTTGTTTGTTATTTTCAATAATGAACTTAGTAATTGAAAAAAAAAAAAACTCAAAATTTGAAGTTTTACGTTTAAAGATACGTTGAATCCAAATATCGAATAAATACAAAATCCGCCATCCGCGCGGATTTTCTCTTAGAAAATACTGGGCAGATTTTCTTGAGATTTCTTCGCAGGTCGTAAAAGTCAACATATCGTCCCAGGATGATCCTAGGAACTCGGCATTACCATCCGTCGTTTCGTTTCAAAATTATGGTCGGTTAGATGTTTTCCAAACTAATAACTTAGCTATTTATAAAGATAGAGGAAACAGCGCTAAGAGTTTTGGAAAAAGAATTCCAAGGCATAAAAAAAAAAAATCTATATAAAAGGTTTTGGCTTATTATTTTCAAAAATGAACTTTGTAATTGACAAAAAAAAAAAAAAATACTCAAAATTTGAAGTTTTACGTTTTAAGATACGTTGAATCCAAATATAGAATTTTAAAAAATCCAGCCGTACCGGATTATCCGGGTTTTGGATATGTCGGAATCTAGCTAGCAGGTTTCTATTGCTAATCAATTTTTTTACATCAGGCCTTCCAAACTACACGACCTCTTAAAATCGTAACATATTGACTGAATTTATGCGTTAAATTATTAACTTTCATCATTCTGCTTCCAGACACTCTGCTTCCAAACTCGGCTAAGATGAGGTTAGGTATCTTTGTAGGTTTGGACGGGCGCGATATGAGGGTCATGCTGACTGACTCCCTCCTTGTTTACATTCACTTCTTAAACATGTGCATTTTGATTTGTGACACGCTTGTATCAGATTGAAAAAGTAAACTAAACTCCGCTACCTCAAACCTCACAAGCGTCGATTCATGTTACAATCTTTCTCGAAATCTTCTACTCCGTTTACAAAAAATAATTAATTGATATTCAATACTCATTTAAATATTTAATAGAAACGTCTCATGTTGTTTATTTTGATCGCTTTTCTTAGTAAACCTAAATAAATTGCCACTTTGGAAATCTAAAAAAAAAAAAATAATAAAAAATTTCCATTCATGAAAACTAGCCTTGGGCCCTGTATAAGTGGTATACCAGTGCAAAATCTGACATGGTTTGCGATTTTAACGATTTTTCGATTTTCTTAAATAAATTAAAAAAAACTTTTAAGTCACGAGAGTTACGCACTAAAAGTGTTTTTGCGTTCTATCTAGTAGGACTACTTACCGTTGTGTGATGAATCCATAATAATCAAAATCTACTTTTTTTATTTAAATTATTTAGTGAAAATTTTCACTAATTTAGTGCACTTTGGACAGAACTCTAACTCGCGCGAACTTTTTACAAGAAATTTTGTTATTTTTTTAATGTTTATTTTTAAACATTAAAAAAATATACTCTGCTTTGAGAAGAACTGAATGCTGATTGAGGGTTTGAAAAAAAAAAAAAATAAATGAAAAATGTTGAGCTTCTAGAAACCTGAGGACAGCCCAAATTTATTTGAGAATGACCCTCCATTCTCTAAAACAATTAGAAATCTTCCGCCGAAGATTTCAATTGAACATCTCACTTCATACAAGATTGAAACGTCCAGAAACTGTCCTTGAAATCATTGAGTATGAAATTTTTATTTATTTAAAAAAAAATTAAAAATATGCAAATGAGTTTTTTAAGTCTCTATTCTCTTTATTACGTTGCTAATAAAATGATAACATTATTATTTTTTTAATATTATGCAGACTTGGCCCCATATAGATACTTATTCTTCCATTATAAAATTCATGCCTACTCAAAGTAATTTTACTCTTCAACTAATTTCTCATTATAATTTCTAAATCTTTTTAAGTGTTTGAAGAGAATCATAGCTGATTAAAGATGGGCTGATAGTTTACAAATATCTTTTTTTCGGTTATTTCATTTTAGAAAATAATTGCTGTTTATGTTAAAAAAAATTAAATAAAATTTATAATAATAACAATTCCCCTCCTTTCCAAATCCAAACTTAATATGAGACAGTTGTTATTTGAAAGTGTTTTCACTTCCTTGTACGAAGCAAAGAAAGTATTGTAATCGCGAAAATTTTCGGTTTTCAGATTTCGACGAAAATATCCATTTTGACCATCCCTGAATCCATTTTGACTAGTTTCGTCGTGGCGTCTGTACGTACGTTCATATTTCGCATAACTCAAAAACGGTTTGCCGTAGAAAGTTGAAATTTTGTATTTAGGATTGCTGTAAAATCTAGTTTCAATTACTCCCTTTTTGGTCACTGCTTGATCACCGGAAGTGGTACTTTACTTTACTGGTCTTTAGGTCATAATTGATTTCCATTAAAAATTGTATTAAAATACCATGCAAAACTTCTCAAATTTAGTATTCAGAACTTATATATTGATTTGAATAACATACTAGAGTACCGGAAGCGGTACTTTACTTGAAGGTCATATTAGACTTTCATCAAAAATTATATTAAAATATAATGCAAAACATCTCAAATTTGGTAAATAGGTCTAAATTGGAAAACCGGAAGCGGTACTTTACTTGAAGATCATATTAGACTTTCATCAAAGATTATATTAAAATATAATGCAAAACATCTCAAATTTGGTAAATAGGACTTTTATATCGATATGAATGTATTTATTATATTTTGGTTAAAATTGGTGAGCCGAGGGTACTTTATTTGAAGGTCATAATAAGCTTACATCAAAAATTATATTTAAATTAAATACATAAATCATATGTTTCGGTAATAAAGGTTACCAACGCGATTTGGTTTCCAATCCAATTAAACATTTTTATTACTTGTTTTAAGTGTTAAAATTGAATGTATAATACTGGTTTTCCTCCCCATTTGTGAGATCAACAAGTTTGCAGCAGGAGAATAAGATATTAGTTAAATGTTTTTTTCCGCTTAAAATGTCGAAACTGTCGATTTCCAATGCTTTATCTCGTGATATTGACAGTTTTAATATTGTCACGGAACTCGAAGAAATCTCTTGGAAACTAGTTACCTACTGAAGGAAAACGACATATAATAACGGAATGAGACCTCCAGAAACAAGAATATGTCTGTTTGTGTGTGTCAATAGATGGATGTCGCGACGTCGAGCGTCGTTTTTAATGCAATCTTTGGAAACTAGTAACCAAATTGAGGATCACTTTTTGAGCCACCGATTTATAGTTTAATAGGCGTGCAAGGAAGTAATATGTTGTCCACACCAGATATTTTTCTTAAATAAGCAGCTAGAATTGACCGCTAAATATGCCTTGCTGTGTGTTGGTTAGTATTCTGTAACATTTACAGAATATTTTGTTTCTTTTATATGGCAACTTTGATCACTATGCTAACAGCCCTGTTTTTGGTAGTTTTGCGATTCAGTAGTATGTTATTGTTCAACAGTTATTTGTTCAGTAAGTTAAATTAGAAGTTTCGTTTTTATCAAACTTCCTAATTTCCCTGTCCTACTGTGCGTTGTTTTACCTTAACAACCTTCCCATAAATTTCAAAAACTCGGTAAAAAAAAAAAAATCCCCAAATAGCTCCTAAAATTCTGTGAATCATTCCCTTCATTGCACGGTCTATTGAGGACTATCTAGTAAGCACGGTATCAGATTAAAGGGATTAATGAAATGCTTCATAAAATTCATTTTTGGGATTTCCAGACTCTCTCAGATCTCTCACTGGTATGAGACCCTAGCAAGGGTGGGAAAATCGAAAACCTTCCCATGCTCTTAATTTTCCCACCTTTCGTTCTTCCATCCACCTCTTAAATACAAGATCTCAACCTATTAATTAACTAATTCTCTCTATTAATTTGTACATCTCTTCCCATAGAATTTCTTCCTTTGAAAAATCATTCGTGCTACCTATCTCGTTTTGGTATTCATTTCCCAGCTCGGTTCGAAAAGTCTCCTCTTTTACTTCATTTAAACACCATTTATTTCTCTATTTCCTCAGTGATCAATGTATGTAAAGAAGAAATGTTTATGTATGTTTATTTGTACACGTATGTATTGTACATATTTCTATTTCTGATTTTTATATTTTTCATTGTCTTTTATTTAATGAAGCGTCTGTATTAGGGCCAGACAAATGTTTGTCTGTACTTCAGTATTCGTACATTTTAATAATTCTTAGGAGACTATGTCACCCAAAATAAAAACCACTTATTTGTTTAATTAGGGATTGATAAATAATTTGCTACTTTGTTAATAACTGGCATATCGTATAATGGTATTAGTGGCTAATCATTTGTCATTTCTTAATTAGATTGATCCTTCTAGACCATCATGCGTACGTTAAATTATTTGTTTGATTTTTTTTTCAATTTTAATTAGAAAAAAATTTAAAAATAAAGTTATTGTAAATTAATAATGTAAATTAGTAAATTAATTGAATTGGAATAACTTTTTTTTTTTTAAATAGGAGGAGCGATTTGTTTTCCATTGTATTGCTAATATTTATTATAATCGATGTTTTTTCCAATTTTTTTTTTATGGCTTAGCTTCTACAAAAATAATTTTTAAAACAAAAAAATAATCTTTGTTGTCGCTGTAAATTTTGATCACGCCATGATGAAAGAAACCACTGTGGTATGCAAATGGGTGCTATTTGTTAACGTACAATATTTGATAAGGCGATGTTTAATTTGTAACATTTTATCATCACGTTATGAGCTTATGCAGAACCTTTTCGTAAAATCCATAATGCTAATAACTTTCTAATTCAGTCTCAAACTAGAGAGTTATTCATGGAAATAAAATTCCTCATAATCAATGGTAACACTAGAATAGCTTTTGTGTACCCATTTTGATGGCTTGTTGCCCATTCTTAAGATTCTGGTCGAAGTTGTCCAGACGCTGTTCGATTTCTATTTTGAACCATTCAATAAAATTGATATACGTCCGGATATAATAAATTATTGATTATAAAATTGCATTAAATGCATCATAATATATAGTTGTTTTTACACTATTTAATAATTCATTAGATTTTCGATTTTAAAAAGCTATGGTAAGGCCGCTCTTGCTTTTATCTGTTAGATTTAATGGTATGAAAGTTATGTACAAAACACAAAATTAATAATAAAAAATGAAATCGTCCATAGCTGAGATATCAGTCAGTCAACATACTGCCTGTTGTCAACGATAACTCAAATAAATATATGATGAAATAAATAATCGAGATGCGGTCAATTTAGTATGTTTTTTTTTTTTTTTTGTAAAAGTTAACGTTTCGGTTCAATCGTATAGGCCATCATCAGGGCTATTCACTTCGCACTAAAATAGACCTGATGATGACTCACATGATTAAGACGAAACGTCGGCTTGTTCAAAAAAAAAAATATACTATGTTGACTGCATCCCGATTATTTATTTGATCATAATAACATAAAAGTCGATCAATCAACATCAATAATTAAATAAATATAATTCTTAGATATTGCATGACATAAAAAAAAATAAAAAGTAGGCATCGAAATTTGCAATGTTTAATGTATCTATCACGCTTAACGGATTTCAAACTTAACTTCATTATCAGCAGTTCTGCAATAATAATTCCTTCTGTGATATACAATTTAATTTAAAAGCCAATAATAAATATCTGTTATTATCGAATGGCATTGCTGATTTTTTAAACATTTTTTTTTCAAACAGCTTCGGTAGATATACCTTGGCTTTAAGAAGTGTCAATCCACTCTTCATGTGATTGCGGCATGGATAGCATGATCAGACAATTATTAAATTAGATTTGTTAATTAACTTACCGATTTTGAATTGTTCCATTTGATGCTTAAATAATATTTGTTTTCTTTTATTAGAACACCATTGACGACACATCTGTTTGATTATCTGTAAATGCGATACCAATTGCGTTGTGGCAAGGTTATCAATAATTTTTCCTACTCCTTTCATTATCTTTTTATCCATTTGCTTTTATTAAATATCTACATCATAAGCTTGTGTGGGATGTTAAAATTATATAAAATAATTAGACTCCTTATAATTTTTTATTAGAATTCATCTCGGAATGTGCAAAATTGTTTATTCAAATTAAAAGTTAAAATTTTTAAGCGAAATAATATTGAAAAGTAATAAAAGCTAACCAGCTAGCTGCTCGTTCACTCTAAGTTAACAGTCAAGCTTAGCAATCGAATGAAATAATAGTTAACAAATAGAATGCTAACCAACATAGCAGGCATGCTTAAGTTTACCTTCAACAATTTTCCTTACAGTTTAAATATCAATACAATGATGAGCCAGGGACGTTGTTACTCCAATTTATTGGAAGGGAAAATATAAAAAATTTCCCAACAGTTTTTTAACCGGATTTCCCTACGGTATTAAATATTTTAATTTTCGCAACTATAGTATAAAATATTGGAAATTTTCCTCCACTCTTTTGGATTTGAACTTTCGCCTTACCTGTTGCGAATGTTGACAATTTACCACTCTAATTTTTTTTTAATATTCAAATACAACATTGTATCGATTTCTTTACTCAAAAGGTACCTATTGGCATTGGTTTTAAATGTTAGTAACTCTGTGTGTAAAATGTTAAATGCAGTTTTCACTGGTTTTCAAATCTGAAATTTCCCAACTTTTTGGGTTTTCAAGTTATTGGAGGAGGTAAGTACTCTGAGGAACGATTACGGAGTATGTTACTGGAATACTCTCATTAGTCGAGATTAGATACGACTAGGAATGGAAGTAACCTACCTCACCCATCACAAGTTAGAGTTATCCATCGGCTAGTGAGAGTATTCTAGTAAAATGCTGAGTACTCTCTACTCAAGAGTACTTTTTGCCCATCTCTAATAGCAACGTCCCTGTGAGGATTCCTTAGTGAAATTTAATGTAATCCATAGCGTTACAGGCCGATGTGAGTATTACTTTCTTCACCAAGTTTTCGCCAAGGGGTTCGGTCTTGTAACTCTGCCCAGTCTCAGTAGGGCTGTAGCATCCTGGGCCAAACAGTTTCCCCATCTGTGTTTAGGTCGCCCTCTACCTCTGGCTCGGTAAAGGTTTCCGCCCAGATGTTTTGGGGTATCTTCATTATTCGTTCAGTCCAGCGAAGTCGTACAAGCTTTATGTGTCTCAAGATGTTCGCAAATCTGTTACCGATCTTGACAGGACCTAATATTCTTCGACGAATTTTTCTTGCAAAGATGAGGATTTCATTCCTCCTGGTCTTCCTAACGTTTTACGTCTCTTAATTGTGCATGAGTGTCTTGCTGAGCAATATCTTCGTTCTCCTCGTAATAAGCCGGCTGGTGAAATGTTTCCGGAGTGTTTGAAGAGTGTTTCAAAGATGTAAAAAATATTTCTGTAATTTCTGAAAAAAAAAAATACCTCAAGCCTACAGATTTAAATTTTTTCAAGGTTGAATCGGTCACTGATAAATCATTTGAGCTGACACTTCAGAGGAAGAAGTTATATCGTCTAGAAGAAGTTATTATCCTAACAAACAATATTTTATAATCAATTGACATCCGCATGATGGTATCGAAGGATCAATCTAATTATCCCTAATTAGATTTATCAATCCCTAACATTTTATAAAATTGCAATTTTGTTGTTCCTTGATTTGGCTATTTGTTTGTCAAATTAACAGATTCTAGTTTCATTTCTGTACGGATACGAAGTTTGCATAAAATTATAAACTAATAGTAAAGTTATCCGTGTGACAAAAATAGAAATAATTCATGTTAGTAGTTTTCATGTGTATAATAAGGAGTAAATATAATATAAATATGTCTGAATGTATAAATTTCCTTTTAAATAATATTATATTTATGCTTATATAACTCAGGAAGATTCTATTTCTTAAAAGATGTTTCTGATCTACAAACACACGTCATTTGTCCTTACTCCGAATTTTTTTATGCAATTGATTAGATAAAGGCCACTTCGTCAGATTCGCGGAGCCTTCAACACTAACCTTCGTTAAGCTGTTTCCTAGCAGGGGAGATAATATATGTCAAAATCTTTATTTTTATATTAAGTTAATATTTTTATTTTTTAAACTTGGCAGAGGAAGCGTATATAACAAAAAAGTGTTTACGATTTAACCTAATTTTTCACGTTTTAGATTTTCCTGAATTTACCTTTTCAGATTCGAAAATTATTTTAAAAAATATATTGTGTGAACCAAAACCGATCCTAAACGATTTTTACAATTTTTAAAATTTTTTTTTGCTACAGTCTAGTCATAGCTAGTTTTTATTAGAAAAAGGACCCTTTTAAATCATATTTTTTTGTTGTTGTTTTTTTACAATTTGAATGGTTTTGATGAAATATATATTTTTTTCTTTATAGGCAACATTTATGAACTGAATTTGAGCCAAGTTTTGTCTACTAAAAAACAATTGTTGAAAATGTTAGATTTTTATTCTTCTAATAAAAATGTTTGCTGCCTCCGGTTTTCACATGACATAAGTGAACTGAAAAATGTAATGTACATCATGTGGTGTAAAAAATGTGCAGTAAAATGTAATAGATTTTTATGACCAGAGGCGAGGACTTTTAATGAAACAAATAAAAGTGAGCAAAAACTAAAAATAAAAAATAGTAAGGATATAGTTTATAAATGTTCCAAAAAACAATCCTCAAAGTCTCTCAAATACCTGTCAAAGTTTCGCCTATTCTGGCATCATTAGGAGTGAAAAATACTAGATCACATAAACGTAGAAAAAAGAGAGCAAATCTCACATCAACAGTCCAAAGTGGACCCAACTAGAGACAGCATATATCACTCCGAAATATTTCAAATCATATCATATTTCATGGGATGAATTCTAAAACTAGGTTCTATACGCATACGAAACTAATTATATGAAATGTAGTTGAATTTAGTTGTAAATAGCTTGTATGATAATTAGAAAAAATAATTTGAATTTCAATATAGTCACACGAACAGACTTTACTAATTTCAAGTCAAAGTTTGATGCAGACAACATTTTGAATTTTATCCAAACGACATCCTATACCTACGTAATTCTTTCTGTTATCTTTAAATTATTCTTAAAGCATTTTTTAAAATCCGATGTTACTGTTTACCGCCTAAGAATGTTATTTTGCTTTTTAAAATGGTATTATCAGTGGCGTACATAGGGATGGAGATTGGGGTATATTCTCTCCCCCCTCCCAATGTACGAAAAAAATAAAGTTTGTATTTTAAGTAATGTTTTAGTTATTTTTAACAATAGTTTTTCATCCAATTTTCATCCTTATCCTTAAAACTTAACCCAAATTTGGCGATTATGCATATTTAGGTGATTACTTAACTTCTTATTAAGTCATCCCGAAAAAAAATTTGCGTACACACCCTGGGTATTATATATTGTTAATCACATTCTAAATATAAAATTGATTAAAAATGGTTAATTTCTAATTTTAAAAGGAACAAATTCTAAAATCTTACAATCTCCTAAGATACCACGTTAAAATATACAATCACTCACAAAAGTAAAATATTTCCGCTGAGAATACGTCTAATCAACTGGTTAAACGGAATGAATGTATGTTTGTAAAAAAAGATACTAACGTCTTCTATTACAAAAAATTGTTTATAAAAATGTTCTGACGCAAATGAAATTTCCAGGCGGAGTTGAAAAATTTTCCATCAACGGCGCCAATTATTTATTTAATTGGATCCAGTGAGTCAATGTTTATATTTTTCTTGTATAACACTCGTATCCTTGAGAATCTGAAGACCTAGTATGTGGAATGGATTGCGAAACCAATCATAGACTCAGTGTCGGATCCAAGAATTTTCCGGGAAGGGGGAGGGGACGCACATTTGTACCTGATCCTCCCCCCCAATTCTCCTCTAGAAACTTTTAAACATTCAATGCTTTACGATTTAAAAATCCAAATTAATCAATTAAAATTCAAGTATTATATTAATAAAAGCCGCTGTTGTACATGTAATAGAAAATAGTTTTAAAGAAAAAATCCGGGGGGAGGGGACGCGCCCCCTTTCTGGATTCGCCAGTACATGGAGTATACGTATCATTTATGTAAATATATAAGGTGCATCATCGGATTAATATTAAAGGTAAAATAATAATTATAATTTTATTGCATTCTATTCTTGTATAACAAATTCAAGGGCCTGTAAAAAGGTTGTAAATTAATAATCCCCCCTCACCTTGTTTTTTTTTAATTTCTTCATATTTCTATTTGAAGTGTATTTCCTTCTTTATTTCGTTTTTTATATTCGTATTATGAATTCTGATATATACAATTATAAAGATAAATTGAAAATTCTCAGTAGTCCCTCGAGCCACCAACGTTTCTGGAATCTGTAAAATTTGTCTCCTTATTTATATTTATTTATTATAATATGCATCTAAATTTTAACTTTAAAAAAATTATGTATCTATAAAAAATAAATAAAAAGAGTTTAAAGATTCGTTTCAATGGCTTTCAGAATCAGAATCCTCTCTTAAAATAATTCGAGATAAGGCAAAAGTATGTTGATATACTCATTGACCATTATCGAAAAATATCCACGTAATACATTGTGAATTTTCATTGGTGAATATTTTTGATTTCGCAACCAATTTCGAAATAAATATCGATCGGTAGTTATCTTACGCATAATCTGTATAAAGATGCGTTCGTAATAATTCTGGCTGGCTACGTTCTTGATAAATAAATATTTCGTCATCAAACATTCTTCAATTGGAATATTTAGGTTACTATTATTATTTTCCTATTTATTAAAAAAAAATGTATTGTATAATTATTATTAATACCACATCTCACGTCATAATACGTGGCTTTTGATATATATTTTCTCAAAGCTATTATTGAAATAAAAGACTTTAACCAAACATTCTTAGTTACAGACATGCATGAATTAGACAAAACGTTGACAGGTAGTCATTAACTTGAAAGACTTGAGATTATTTCAATTTATTTATTTTTATTAAATTTATTTATTCATGAGAGGGGGGAGGAGGGTGGTATGATAAGTAAATATCCAGGATCAGAAGGTACGTAATATTTCTTTTTAAATGAAAGGTACTTTTTTCATAGTTTGGTTATAAAATTTCTTTGATATCTGAGAGGTCATGGTTGCAGTATTGTATGTAGATTTCAAATTAAAATTTATTAATATCTAAAAATGAAACCAAATTTACATATAGGTGCACTTTTGAGAAAACCGCGGGTCACACACCTCTACAGACCAAACGGAATTATAGTCTTATTGAGAAATATTGCATAAAACTATTCGCTATTTTATAAAATATTTCCGTAAGGGCATGATCCCATTTTAAAGGGTAAACTCAGTTTGAAAATCATTTAAACGAATGTTAGTTAGTACATAATTACATTTTCATTTAAATAAAAGCTGTTTGGAATATTTATCCCAGGCGACTCTATAATCAAGTTCATTTTATTAAGGGTTTAATAAAACTGTGCGATGAATTCCTTTTTTTTTTTTTCGGATATTATTAATTCATCTGGTGAAAATTCGTTACAAAAATTAATTTATTTGGGACACCGCGGTCTCGGGAAATTCGGGACATATCGTCACCTTGGGTTTTATTTTATTATTATTTTTATTTTTTTACAATAATATCAACATGTTCTTATAGAGGTTAGCCAAGGTCGATTAATTCCTTAATTTTAATCCAGAACAGAAGGCTTTATATTGTTCATTTTATATATAAATTTTTTTTTTCCGAAGAAAGTATACTGTTGAGCAGTGGTGTCCAACACGCGGCCCTCGAAGTGTCTTTTTGTGGCCCACAATGTTCTGAAATAAAGTGAAAAATTGATAATTGTATAGCAATGTTATTTTTTCTTACCCTAAATTCACTTAATTACATAATACGTAATATCATGTCAATATTTCTGAATCCTCATCTTAAAATATCATTTTAAGAAAATTTGTAAATGCGATCTGCCCCGCGGATTTATGTTTGGTATAGAGAGAGCAATATATATTATTAGTATAAATATGTAGTGAAGTTTAGTCTTAATATTAAAAAAATGATATTGGTGGACAAAATCTATATTTGTACGGGCGATTTTTGGTCGAATCCTTGCTTAGTTAAAAAAAAACAAAAAAAAAACTTTATTTTCCACTTGCATAATTATTTAATTATTTAAATATTATTTTCTTTTCATTTCTATCAATCAGAAATCATTTCTCTGAGAAGGATTCAGAGTGAAAAAGTCTTTAAAATTGTAATAACCACCTCTGATTTCAGTTTTTGATTTTATTTTTTTTTATTTGTAATTCTAAATAACACAATAACTGAACGAAATAGTTCTGTAAAATTTTGTTCAAGAAACAGTATTCTAACCTGAAGAGAAGAAAAAAAAAAAAAAAAAAAAAGAGAATGTAATAAAATGTTACTAAAATAAGCGTCATATGAATCTATCTGGCAACTGCCAAGGCTATCTGGTTGCGGAATCCTCCTCTATTCCCTCATGTTCTCTTTTGAAAAATTATTAATTTTATCTCTGCTGTATCACAGGCATTATTATCTATGCTTTAAGTTTATTCGCGGATGTAATTGTTGCCGCAGTTATACATTTTTTTTAATAGCATAAGCAATGTTAAAGAAGAAAGAAAAAGTTTGTAATATGATTTGTTGAAAAAAAAAAAATGTTTTCTATAATAAAAAAAAAATATACAAGTAGTATTAAAAAATTAATTTCAACAAAAAGGTAATTTTCTGTATATTATGAATTGATTTGATTATAATTTTATAATATTTTGACGAGGAATCGACATTACATTTTATCGATACAGCAATAAAAAAAAAAATTGATTCATTAATTTCATTTGTAAAAACTTCACAGTATGATGATGAATGATGATTAGGGATGATAAGAACAATAGGTCTGTCTTCTGTTCCTCACGTTATCTTTTAAAAGTTAAACATAAAAAAAAAAAAAACTTGAAATTTAGGAGGGTATTTAACTTAGCAATTCTTTTCACGGCAACGCCAATGGTTGAAAGGCGGAAAAAAACTATTTTTACAATTAATAAATACGTTAGATACTTGAAAAATGTTACTAATTTAATCAGAAATATTTTAATTTTTTTTAATCTGTAACAAGCCTTTCAATTCCAATCATCGAAAAATGTTTGATTTTCATGAAAAAAATTGTCGATATTATTATTATTACCCATAGCCACTCTTATTTTTTTTTTATTAGTGTGATTTTCCTTTTTAATAAACAACA
Source organism: Rhaphigaster nebulosa (assembly GCA_948150685.1). Taxonomy (NCBI): domain Eukaryota; kingdom Metazoa; phylum Arthropoda; class Insecta; order Hemiptera; family Pentatomidae; genus Rhaphigaster; species Rhaphigaster nebulosa. The sequence continues at coordinate 42,953,797 of OX411312.1, read as the reverse complement.
GCTATACCATAGAATATATTGAGTGCAAAAAACATCAAGCTTTTTTTTTAAGCTAAAAATAATATCCCGAATAAGTACCTAAAAAAATGCAATAAAAGTTTATTTGGTCACACACACACACATATATATATATATATATATATATATATATATATATATATATCATGAACGCAGCCGACCGCAGATTTAGACTTACGCATGCGCAAACGTACTTATCATATCCATGATTTAAAAATGGCTTTTCCGATTCAGTCTAAAATTGGGGTAAAGTTGTAGACTAGCGTAGTAATAGTTCAGTATCAACGTTGCCCAATTTCATCCACTTATTTCGTCAACGCACGCGCAAACGTATTTTTCTTGACTTATTTATATTTTAAGAACGTCTCGTTTGATTTGGCCCAAAGTTTGTGAGAAGGTTGACCATAGTGACAAAAGGTTGACAAATGGTCCAGCATCAATATCATATATATATATATATATATATATATATATATATATATATATATATATATATATATATATATATATATATATTCTGTCCGATAAATAAAAATAGTACACTAAATAGACCAACGTTTCTGCCGTGTTTTTTTTCTAGTCGTTTTCCAATGGTGTTAACAACCGTCTTTAAGCATCACAACTTCCTCAAGTATTGAAGGAATACCAAACTGAGTTGTTACTAAAATAAAAAAAAATATACCTCTCTACTATATCCTACTTAATCTGGTATTAAGTAAAATTATATAAATATATTTAATCTTTAAATTAGATTTTTTTTTATTATAGTTAAATTTATCGTTTTGCCCTTAAGAAATAATTAGTTGCTGAAAAAAAACTTATTTAGGTTTCATTTATTTTGTGTTAAAAACTCGAAATTTCATCGTATTCTAGACAGGAATACGTTGGAGTTTCTGGAATTTAACCCATAATAAACTGTCAACCCTCTATCTGTCAGCAAAATCACAAATTAGCTTTTATTTACGTAGTTTATAAAGGTGAGAAATAATGTCAGTTTTTTTTTCCGGAAGAAGTATCTCAAAATTTCGCCTGCTGCATTAGAGTTGAAAACTTATGTAAGTATACATCTTAATCCAAATGTCATTTTCATTAAGATGGTATCAAAATTATTTTTATGTGGTTCATAGATCGGGCTTGAAAAGTTTTTTTTTTCTCGAAAAAAGTCGATTTTCAACCACCGTTATCATATATTATCATGTTACTGCTGAGTTAACTATAGATACCTTAGGAGTTACTGCGCCACGCTAGGTGCTGAACCAACAGGTGGGGCATAGATTGAACAGATGTAGATTACGATGCTCTCCTGCCTACATCACCTTAAACGATTCCTGACACACTGTGAACTAGGTTCAAGGACCTAATAGCCTATACGTCTCCGCGCTATCGCCCAATATCTTCCTGCCAACGAGCACTTGCTTGCATTAGCTTTAGGGATTACCTTCCAAAAATAACTTTTTGTTTTTAACATAGCTTGGTTTGATCATTACTACTTTTGTCACCTCTTCTTTCCTAATGGCCATGCCGACACGTGTGCGTCAAGGTGTATTTTAGACTGCCTTGATGAATCACAATTATACATGGATATATTTAATCGGACCCTAAATAATTAGACTAGGTGCGATAGACATTGGCATAGATTCTCACATGAGTGCGTGGGGAGGGACAGTCTTGAAGTACGTGCTTCCTTTCCTACTTTTATTTATAAAATATATATAATTTTTATTTATAGCGAAATAATAAATTTTAAATAATTAGAAAATATAGATTCTTTACAATTCAGTGGCTAAATAGTTAAATATATAATAGTAATGATTAGTATATAATAGAGTATATTAATAGTATAGAGTATACAAACTATAGTAGTTTATAGTATATATTAGTATATAATAATAAATAGTATATAACGTATAATATTAAATAGTTAAATATATAATAGTCTAATTTAAATTTAATATTTAATTTTTGAGACTAAAGATTAAATGATTAGAAAATATAGATTTCTTGTAATTTAATAATTAATTCTTGTCGAATAAGTGAAATATCCTGGGAAAAAACAAAACAAAAAAAAAATAAAAATAATAATAAAATAAAAACTATATAATATTGCTGTTTCTGACAATATTTCGGGGAAGGGTAATTTTCATATCTTTATTTTGTCATTTCCATTTTGGAATTTTTTTTTTTTTATAATTCCAAAGTTTTAATTGAAATTGATTGATTTTATAAATTTATTATTTTTTCATATCATTTCTTTCTCCTAACATTTTATGAATTTGATGTTTCTTTTCTATTAAAAATGAAATGAGGAATATTCGTATAATTAGCCTACGCACTTTTGAAAAAACAAAACAATAATGCTTGTGAATTCTTATAGGGAAATAAGCAATGTCCAGTGATGGTTACTGTAATTTATTAAAAATTACGTTAAGCGAGAATAGTATCGTATTCAACGATAATTCATATTTAATAAAAATAAATAAAATAAAGAATATAATTAACAATAACAAATATAATTGCAGTATTTGGATAATATCTCGAGTACTGGTGCTTGGGATATGACCGAACATTACAAATTTTGTTTACATAACAGGAAAAAACAAAACTTCAGAACAGAATTCTGCTCACTGAATTTTTATTAATTTTTTTTTTTTTATAAATTCGTTTTTTTCACAGATTTTTTTCTTCTCCGAACATTTTACGAATCTGATGTTGCATTAAATTAAAAATGACTCCATGAATATTTATAGGAATCAGTTAAGTGGATCTGAAGAAAAAAACAAAACAAAATTTTTTTGTGCAGAATAAAACAATGCCTTAAGATTATTACAGCAATGAATTTAAAGATTTTTTGCGAATAAATATATAAATAATATTGCAGTTTTTTTCAACAATACGAAGGGTATGAAGAGGATCTAAAAAAGACACATTTCCTTATCATGGAAGGAAAAAATAAATAATAAAAACTTTTATGAATAACGAATTTTCTTTAATTAATTTTGTTGACCTAGTTTCACAATAAGTTCTAGGATAATGACTATTTATTTATTGAGAAATATTACATTCTGTATCAGCAGGGACAATGGTAATAGTGATAAAATAAATCATTCGTACAATATTGAAAAAAAATGAAATAATAACAACAAAAAATAAACTTAATACAAGAAATAATAAATAAACTTATAAAACTTAAAATAAACGTCAAATCTTAAACACAGGCACACTATTTACAATTAGCCTGGGACTCCCCGAGCCAGACCTATCCCTCCACTTATGGGTGGAAAAGCATGACTCCTGGATATCCCAGTGCTTCTCACTCAGTCGTGTCATTGGCATCGAAAGCCAATGGACACTGGGCGAGAGCGCTATAGACATGATATAATAAGTTCTAAATTTATTATTTGTTTTGCTATGATATAGATTTAAAGGCTTTTTCACGTTAAATCTGACCTTAATGAACGATTAGACCTGAGATTTCTGAAAAAAGATGTTATAACAAATAAATTAAAAAATAAAAGTAGATTTTTGAAAATATTATATCAGAGAGGATTCCCCTAAATGATATTTAATACAAGTTGCTAAAATAATCCCTTAAATTTCATTGAAAAACGTTTACGAATAAGGAATAGGTCATAAAAATGTTTTTGAAAACCATTGTTTTAGAATCAGTCGTCCATAAAACGTAACTTGTGTGAAATCTCAAAAAAACTTTTGAGTGTCTTGTATAGTCAAAACTTTGTTGTGTCTATGTATAGTCAATTTATAAAAAAAAAAAAATCAGATAATGAACTAAATTAATTCAGCAGCGGTTAGTACCACTTATTTATAATGACTTAGAAATGATTTCATAGCAGACAATACATCTGTTATAAATTCCAATAATTTTCTAATTGATCGACTGTGTAGGTTTCGTTTATGATAGAGATTTGTCTCAAATGACTTCTAAGATTTACTATAATGGCGTCATATATTTTGATTATTCTAGTTTTGAGAGAAAAAAAAGGAGAAGAATATATAGATTTTTTAGAATTTAAAGTTTATTTTATTTTTTTTTTTTTAGATTCTTCTATATTATGAACTGTTTAGGCTTTATAAATTACTCCTATAAATGTCAACTTATTATTTCTAATTTTTACAATGATGTTTATCAACGAAGATACAAAGGTATTTTTTCCCTCTTTTTTTCAATAATTTATTTAGATTCTCAAGATTTTAATTCCCTTTCCTTTTGCGTGTGAGGAACTATTTTTTTTTTAGTTCAGATTCAGCCATTGATACAAAGAAAGCCGAGAAATAATTTTGTTGATTACGTCTGCAATATATTTGGAGTCATAGCCAAAATATTTTTACGAAAACAACCATGATTACCCTTTTATTTTTTCTGGGTAACACGCATAATAGCTTCTTTCTCTGAGTGCTCAGTTCAAATAATTTTTCAGTGTCAAGTGCAACGTAGAAGTAATATACAATACATGCATACACAAATGATATACAATACATATATCTATGATAGGCTGTTTGAAATAAAGTTCCATTAATATACGTATGGTACTTTTTTACGGCTGCATTTTAAAGGATACAATTTGTTAGGATACAATCGTGTCTTGATTAATTTTTGAAAAACTTTCTTCCTCAGTGACCGGGCTTAGCTTAACAATAAAACTAAGACAGAATTAATAATTTATAAAAGAATTAATAGTTTTTTGTGTGTTAATTTTGACCCGTATCGTGTCCATTTTCTCCTTGAATGATTTCTACGGTTAACTATTCAATATATATATAAAAAAAAAAAAAATATTGAAATTTAAAATCTTAATGCTGTATGGTGAGTCAACCGCTAATGTAGTCTTGGGTTTAATGTAATCTAAAATACTCCTAGACTTAACTATTCACAGACTAAAAAAATGTAATGCTGACTCCTGTCTAATCTCGGAGTAAAATAGTTCTCGGTTTATTTTATTCCGAAGCTTATCTTATCCTGAGATTAGTTTAACTCGAGACTATCATTTAGGTTAGGATAGGCTTATTCTTCAAGTGTGATTCTTCAATCAGCAACGTACCCCTTACATTATCGTAAATTAAACAATGTGATATGTAATAATTTTTTATACCTCACGGTTAGTTCGTCCCTACTGTAATTACTAAACTAAAAAAACATTTTTCAATCAATCTTAATTGTTATCGATTAATTCTATTCGAGAAAAAAAAATTGCGAAGCGGTGATAAATGAAATATATCATGTACTACTTCTTAGTTAGTTTATTTTCTAATCAAAACTATTTAGAGACTGTTCGAAAATGTTTATGGTAGACTTAGTTAAGCTTGTATCCTGAACTAACAAGCGGACTTAATAAGCGTATACAATAATCATTTCAATGAATTAGTATCACAGAACTTATTCAACAGTTTTATTTTATATTATAATTATTTTTTATTATTTATTTATGGAGGATGGGGGAGATTAACTGTTTTCATTGTGAAATACTACAGTCTGTTTCATTTAAGGACAATGCCAATAGTGAAGAAGCAGTTCTTAATTTTTAAATTGCAATAATTTTAATTAACAAGAAAGCAGATAAAAATAATTAGATTAAAACGTATGCTAATTGGAATAATGAGGAAAATTTAATCATGTACATAACAAAGACGGATGTTTCTTATTTAGGACATGTGAATTTTATTGCGTCCTTTACCTGCTTATACATGATAATTATTTAGCATTTTGTATTGGAGATCACCTAGTTTCATTTCAAAGACCACTCCGACATTATACGGAACCTATTTTCGAACAGTTATAAAGCAAATAGGAACATACGCTAATTTTGAATAGTCCATTTTTAATAAATAAAATAAAATAACACATGCAAGTAATCTGTCTATTATTCTTGTTTGGCTGAAATATTAAGAATAAAAATCTTAGATGTTTTGTAAGCTTTTCATGGGAAAACGGTTTAAACATATTTTGACCAAACTTCATATTGTTTTCATATAGAGCCATAAAAAGATTTTTAACAATATTAAACTGCTATCCGCAATCTTGAAACAAAATGGCGGACGCACAAAAATATTATTTGATTTTTATTTCATTTATAAAATCGGATCAATAGGTGGAATATCAATGGAGTTCTTCTAGCTACGATACCAAGCTAGCTATGATGTCCAATTTTATTTTAAAAAAAAAAATGAATGAATAATGAATAATTTTTTCTATTTAAGGATAATGAAGAACCCATTTATTCGTGATTCTGTTATTCAGTTTATACATTTATCCATTAATTTTTAATCAATAACCGAATAAAAATAATTATTGGAATATAAAGTAATTAATCAAATGAAAAAAAAAATTAATCGAATAAAAAAAAATTCAAATAAAAGAATATTTGAATAAATAATAATAATTAAATAACAATATTTAAACGTCTTCGATTGTTCTATTCTAGAGCTCAGAGGAAGGTCTCGATAATTTATTAATAAAAGAACTTTTTATGGAAGAAATCTGAAAAATGTATAGATTCAGGATAAAATAAATAAAGAATTGATTATTCATTAATTTATTTGACAAAAATAACGAAAAATGAATAATTATAAAAACAAATCAGTACCTTGTATTTATTTATCATCGATATTTACGAAATTGCTTTCCTATTGTTTCTGATACTACACTCCAGTGAATAGCAACTTATACAGGAATTTCGGAAATACGAGTTGCTGAAATAGGCTTACGCACCTGTTGGAGTATTTCTCACAGTAAATCATAGATTTTCTACCACTCACCCTCCATTTGAATTGCACTTTTACAGTAATTTTAGTCTGAGTAACATAGCGCTTAATGCTCTCCTGGTGCTCAGTAAACTCTTGTATCTTTCATACACACATTATAACGCAACCTATTTGAAAATATTACCTCAATTCATTCCACTTTATGGTGCGTCTAATCTCCGGTACTTGATACTCGATTGATACTTGATACTTGATACAAGTAAAAATAATGTTTAAAAAATATATATAAATTAATCTTTTATATCTTAGATATTGCTCAGGCCACATATATATATTATTAAACACGAACTCATATTCTGATTAAGTGGTACCAATTTGCGAAGAAGCGAGAATACAAATCCCAACCTATTAAAACAGGCCAGGTCATTAAGGCAACTATCAATTACATTGTCATGATTGCAGTGAGATAAAATGTTAATTGAACACCTGTCCCGATGATGCTTGAACATGTGAGCACTATCAAGAAACTTGCACGATGTAACTGAATGCATTATTACTTTCCATTATCTGAGTGTCGGAAGTTTTATTTTTGAATAGCTATCTAAAAAAACAATGAATTTCAATCCGTGTACGTAGAATTGGACATTTTTGACATTCCAAGGCATAAACTTCTTCCTACCGTCGCGACTGTATACTTAAGACGCGTCGTATCCTGACATTCTTCCTCTACCAAGTTTTCTAATACCGCCATCCATCCATACATCTTCGGCCTCCTTCAATTCAAACCCTTTGTCGATTTCCGTCATTCCCGTTCTCGGCCTACAGATTTATATATAGCGTCCCATCCATCCGCAGCTTTCGACAGATCATTTCTTCGAAAGTTCCATATACTCTTCCCACCTTCAAATCCCGCTTATTCAATCCTTTCTTGTCCATCAAGTTCCAAAAGAATTGTAAATAGAGTTTCTTTCATTTCTATATAAATTTGTAAATTTGTAATAATAGATTTTGCACCTATTTAATAATTCTTACTTCATTTTTATTTTTTGTTTTATCTTATTAATATTAGAAATATGTTTTTTTTTATTTTAAGGCTTAAACACTCAGGTCACCAATACCTATTTCTTATGTTACTCCACTGTACTTGTAATTTTCATTTTTCTTTCTTTTTATTTTCTGTCAACTCATGTGTTTTTTGTTAAATCATTGTTCTTATTTCATCTACTCTTTTGGCTCTGAAGCCCAACTAACACCGCTTGTAATTGTTATTCTAAAGGGACTTGTCCCGGAATATATAAAGATATCTATTATTATTTAACAACCGTGCTTGCGGTTTTGTTGGATTAATTCCCAAAAATTACTAAAGCGAATTCCAAGATTTTTTTTTTATTTTAGGGCCTTTTGCTGGATTATTAATTCTGGACTAATCAAAACTACCCGCCAGTAGTTACGAAGTATTTTTCGTTGAGTGGACTGAATTGTCAGCGCAGAAACCACACGCGTGAGGGGTTCCTTTGCATTTAAAACTGTCCATTTGTGGTTAACCACAACCGTGACACCTCTCCGTTTATCTGGTAGCGGTTTTATTTCGAGATTATTTTAAGCGACTATACCACGAGAGTTGTTTTGGAAGGCGCAACGCTAAAATTTGAGCGCCGAGTATGCTAAGAAAAATTCGACTAAAAATAATTAAGAATTAAACGACTTCAAAAAAATCTGGTGCGATCACAAAACTTTCCCCTACCAATCTATAATTATAATATTTAAATTATTTTAAAGAGTTCACATAAACACTACTCGAAATAAACTCAGCAGAATGCACTTCTTCAGGTCTTTTCTCACAATAGTCTAATAAATTAGTTTTTAAATAACTTTAATACTTACGATTCTTTACACTAAATATTTTTGGTTTGTCAAGTTGAAAATATATTTTAAAAGTTTCGATTTGTTTCTATGAAAATTCCATGTAGCTTCCATGAAATAATTTTGTTTCCATTAAATAATATAAAAGCAGAAATAATTAACATCAGTTTTATTAACATCAGGTTGGCGGCTTGGTGGGAGGAGATTTGGTCGCATGCTTCTTCCGGAAGCGCTCTGTTTTCTCACTAGGGTCTAGTAGTCCTTATGACATACGCTGTATCTTTTCTAATACAGGCCCGATTTAAATAATTGTTTTTTAGGGAATCATATAAACTTTCATATGATTCCATACAAAATTTATCATAAAATGCTCACTTTTTGAGTTATGCTCAAATAAAATTTTCTTTTCGCTATAACTTTTTCCCCTGCATTTTCTCGGTGATGTATTACATACATAAAAAGTTAAAGAGCTTTAAGGAGAAAATATTGGACAAGTTTCATCAAAATTGTTTACGAGAAAATTGTAAAATCTGAGATAATTACCACTTCAGGTTAGTCCGATGCGCTGAATATATGCTATGCCTTAGTGCTTTTGCAGGGCTCATGCTATAACTATATGTAACAAGGCTATCTACATATGCCAGTACAGATCCTTTTGCATAATTTACGACTCAAAATTAGATCATCTTTTTTATTTTACAAGGGGCTCCATTGTTTAACAATATTTCTGCTAACACTCTACATAGCGTGCAAAAAATTTAAGATGGAATATTCCGAAAAATCTCTTGAAATATTTCTTACCGGAGGAGGGGGTGGGACGAGGGGGGAGGGAGGGAAACTACCTGTACTGTTTCTTGACCAACGGTTTTGCAAGAAGGTGCCAGGTTTTCTCTCCTACCTATTAAAGGATTAGGCACTCACTTTATAGAGGCTTCCAAAAGTAGTGATAATACTCACCTTCTACGATATTTTTAAAAAATATTTTTTTTTTTTTGTAATCAGCGATCATTAAACGTGGCAATTAATTTAGATCACGAAAAATATTTAGTGAACTTTAACCATGCTTTCTCTATCTCAAGCAGTTGATGAAATAAGAGTAATTGGTAAATTGTTGGACATTTGTGCTTAACGCTACATTATTATTAATTATTTTAGTAATATAAACTGAAAAAAAATTAATATTTTTTTATTATTTTTGTTTCAGGTAAGACTTGCTGCATTATATGTTTCATCATTCCTAAGGTAGGAATTTTTAGACCATTAGTATTAATTTCACTATAATTAATTTATGTATATATTAACAGAAAATACTTGTCCATCGTTTGCTGTCCCTAAATATAACTATCATATAATTCTCTTACAAAATATTTTAGATTACATTACAATTATTAATATGATTCGATTATTTATATTTTGCTGAATTAATATATATATTTTTTAAATATAACAATAAAATTGAAAATAATTATTTATTACTGTCCTAAAAAAAATTGAGTTTTTCCACACTTTTATTTATTTTTGGATGTCTTGCTGAAATAAATTTTGTGCTCGTATTCAGGTAAGGATCCTCTTTTGTTGATGCAATTCAATTAAAAATTTGAGGACAACTTTAATGTAAGTTTTTCCCTGGAAAATAATTTCATAATATTCAAGAGAATAAGGAGAATTAAGGATTAATTGTTAGTGAAAATTGGGTCCCAGAGGAATTCTATCAAGTACAATGGACTAGGGCCCTATTTCATAATAAAGCCATAGGTCTGCTTGCAATTGTACTTTATTATGAAATAGTGCCTGATTGTAGTAATTTAGATTAGCTTTTTGTATCTACGTTGAAAGTTCAGAGCGTTCTCGTGTAATGTTAAAATATTCGGAAACAGGAACGATTTCTTGTATTCTCAGTCGTTCGAGGATTCCAAGTACGTCGCTTGTCCGGATGGAATATTTGGTAACGGATATGTTTGAGGGGATAAGCTGAATATTATTAAAGGATGCTATAGTTTTACTTGTAAGTTTGAAAAGAAAGCGTTTATACTAACTGCTTGGTATTCAGCCGTCTGTTAGTTTCGTTGATAACACAGGCCAACAAAAAAATTTGTTTTGAAAACTTTTTTAGCTTTAATAGTTGATCTTTATAGAATTTTATGTGCTGAATCTAAATCTGGCCTTAGTTTTTTTGTATCACCCATAGTTTTCCGTAGGTTTCAGGCTCATCAAACATCCTAACTTTTTAAACTTTTGTAACATGCAAGCTACAATAGAAATATACTCTGGGTCTTTTTTTCCCAAAGAACTTTGTAACGACTTGCTTGAATGATACCCATGCTTCTTTCTCATTTAAGGTCATTGTGGATTAAAATTTAGCATCAAACATCATTTTTCTAATGCCAGGTCCGACAAATACGCCTTATTTTAGTTTAGCTTCTGAAAGGCGTGGAAACTGTTGGCAGAGATACTTGAAACATTGTCCATCTTTAGGCAAAGCCTTTACAAATTGTTTCATGAGGCCTAGCTTAAGGCCTAATTGTTTCATGAGGCCTAAGATTGAAAGCTGTTCAATTCTTTAAAAATCGCTTAATTAAACTGTAATATAACTATAAAATGTGAAGACATTGTGGGTGATACAGCTTTTTTAATATCATATTTGGATTCAGCACCCTAAAAACTATAGGAATAAGGTATTTTCAGTACAAAAGTTTTTTCATCGTTGGCCTGTGTAATCACTACTGCTGATAGTGACCCAAGAGTTGTTAGTTTGCAATAATTTATTTTTCGAAGTGTTTTTTAAGAATTAATTAGACTTTTTTTTTGCAAACAATAATTTTTTTTTTGTATTTAAGAGGAAATAAAAAGATATAATAGTTATTAGCTAAGAACAACCCAAAAGCTGCTGCGCAGTCAGGCCAATCAGAGTATGGAGGTCAGAAAGAGAAACTAGAATATTGGGAAAATCCCCAGGAACCTGATCCATGCTCTCATATCAAGCGGCCCCTCGTCGACAGCTCGATGACTTTGTATTATTTGTTAATTCTGATTATAATTATTTCGTTTTTATTTACAATCATGTAATTCCGATTCTGTTGCGATATAAGGTCATGCAATGCATAACTCAATCGCCTTTGCATAAACGAATGCTTATCACTGTATGTTTCAATGTAGTTAAAATGCTAATAATAAAGGCCTTGTAGGCTTTCTCTAAGAACTGTTTGAGTCTTATCGACTTATTAAATTGAAATTTTCAAGCAATGTAAAAAATGCAAAAAAAAAATATAAATATATATATGTTGAATCTTTAATAGATTCTTAATATTTAAAACGAACTATTACTATTTGTTGTGGTATAACTTATTTTTCTAATTCAGCTGGGACTATTTTTGAGGATTCAGGTTGAAGAAAACCTCTTAATTTATATGAAATAAAAATTTAATATTTTTTTTTCTCCTAACTACTGAACTGAATTATATAAAATTTTGTGGGATCGTTCCTCATAAAAGAAATAGAAAATTCATAAAATGGATATATATATATATATATATATATATATATATATATATATATATATATATATATATACATACATACATATACACATATATATACTCGTATGATGGTACCTAACTTATTATATATTTCCTTTAAAAAATTGTATAAGGATATTTTAGTTTTCATTTAAACAGTATTCGTGTGAGAAGATTGTTTATTTGATGCATATGCATACTTCATTCAAATAAGCATATTTTTATATATATACATAATTTTCACATAATTAGGTATATTGAATAATAAAACTAAAATATAATCAATAATTGAAAGAAATACAACTAACAATTGAATAATAATTATGCAAATTTATACATTAAATGCTTATTGTAAACTAATTTTAATACTAAACGAATAATTCTAGTAGATAGATAAATTAAAAAAAAAAACGAAATTTAATTAATTATTATAGTACGAAATAACATAGAATTTTAATTCCGAAATTAAGTATATTTCAAATTTTAGTATTTATAATTTCGAAAACAATTCAGGTATCGGGTAAAAGTTGTTGATATGTTGTTGAATAGCTCGCGGATGGCAGAGATATGCTCCCAGGTATAGCAGGGTATGTATCTGTTACTAAACGATATACATGGGTATACATACATACATACATAAATAAATCGTTCATAAAAACATTCAACTATTTATAATTAACACTCGCTGATGCTTAACACTTCGAATTAGGATATTTATTGTAAATACACATACATTGTTTGGCTTAAGTATATAAAGATAAAATATAATAAATAAATCATAACAAGTTCGTATACATTTTATTTTCATTTTTTTTTTTTTTGGAGGAATAGCAGTTACAAATTTTACTTTTAAATTAATTTTCAGGGCAGAATTATTTAGTTTACACTATGGAAAGTTTAAACTATTCAAAAATAACTAATTGTCTATGAGGCATACAAGTTATTTGAAAATATGATATCTAACTGTAACTTATATATTTATATATGTGTTTGTGTATATATATATATATATATATATATATATATATATATATATATATATATATATATATATATATATAATGTAATAAATCAAGATAATTATACTCGATTCTTAGCATACGGCTCCCTGCCTTAGTCCCATATACCAGTTGCCTAGGACTCAAACTGCCTCATTGGAAACAAGTCTAGCCACATTGGGTTAGGTTAGTCGCAGAGTCTACAGCATATCTATTTATTTTTAGATAACATAGAGTTAAATATACATCAGAGGAGGTTGTTGACCATCGCAAGGTATATTGATTTTGCCGTGATAACAGTCGGTTTTCAGTCTTTTTCTTTACTGGTTGTCATGAACGCAGAATTCCACCTATCAAATCAAGATTTTTATTCAGTATATGATGTTGTCATTTCTCACATCTGTCCTCGGAAAGCTTTTTTTTCAGGATTGTCTTGAACAAGGTCCACTCAGCCTTTTCAGGACAAATGAGTAGCTTATCGAATACAAGCGCAGCTTTCCGATTAGAAAGCATTTGTTCCTTGCCAGTTTTATTTATTTCTAAACTTTTATATTTTAAAAATTAGAAAATACATTTTTTTTTTCGGAGGGGGGCACGTTAATCCTTTAATTTCTGTGAAATTTAAAAACTTTTCTTCCTAATTTTTCTTGTTTCAAACTCTACTTTATCGATTTATGTTCTTGAAATTTTAATCAACTGACAGTTACTTCCTGTTAGCTGAGCCCCAAGTTTTCAGCTTGATAGATCCGGTTTTAAACTCATCTAGTTACTTCATCATCGTCCAACATTGACTGTTATTAATATTAAAAAATAATATATTATTATAATTACTATTTACTATTATAATTACAATAAGTCGATTCACTATTTGATCGGTGAAACTGTGAGGAATACAATTATAAGGAATTAAAAATAAAAAATGACAATTAATATAAAAAACTATTATTACGTTAATATATTGACAAAAATCTCACCTATAGTACTCACCTACATAATGACTAGACTAATACAAGTAATAGTGTAACTCGTATTTCAATGGTTGTACTCTTAAACTTCCGGGTCTGGATTTGAGTCTCTCCTTCGGCACACCTAGCCGCTATAAAGTTGGTACCCCACACTTAAATGGGTTGGGGAGGGGACTAAAATAAAGCATAGAGTATTTCGGCTAAAAAAAAAATGAAGTTAATTTTAGTACAAACTAAATTATTTTTTCATATTTAAAAAAGCACCCAAAAAAAGAGGCTTCTATTAATTTAAGTATAGGCATTAATCTGTTTTTTCTATGCAATGTCAAATTTCCTCTATGTGCTCTGTTCGGAATACTCACACACACAAAAAAAGTACTTAATAAGTAATTGCGAATCCCTTTTTTGTAGATGTGTTGTTGATTTAATGTGTTTCTTAGCGATACAATGTTGATAAACAATATTGTGAGTTAAAATTGAATAAGGGCCTGGTTTGCCTGTGGGCGAACCCACTAGTGCCCATATACCAATCGTCTACTCCGACCTCAGCCTTGGCTTTACTGTGGCTTCTTCTGATGAAAAATACCAATCAATACTCATCTCGCCTCCAAGGATCTCTCGTTTTATTCAACAGATTATGTTTATTTTAGTAATATTTATTTCAACAGGAATATTTCTCATTAATTATTTTTTTATTCAAGTTAATTTTTAACTTATGAGATTATATTAAATTACGGCACACTAAGCCTATTGAAAATAATTGAGCAGTTAGAGATTGTAAAAAAAAAATGATTTTCTTATTTTTTTTTTATTATTGAGGTTACTGATACAGTAACTAAATATTCATTGATAAAACATAACAATCACTTGTTAAGAGACTACCCATTACAGGTTTATGCTAAAGGTCATAGATAGAAGAACTTTATTCTGGGACTAGGTCCCTTAAGAATAACAGAATAGAATAAATACAACAGAAGCAATATCTGATCATAAGATTACAAAATAAAGATCAATTAATGTTAACAATATTTCCTATAAAATAATAAGCAAACAGCATAAATTTTTGTCTTGATAAGAATAATTAATGTGAACAAAAAAAGAAAGAGAAAAGAGAAAATTAAAAATACAAAAATAATGGGCTGATCAGCAAAGTTGAACCTAGTTCGATGGTTTAGTGGAGCCAAACTTTATAATTTTTAATAGCGGTTACGAGAGTGGTGCTGGCTATTTAAAATAACGGTTACTTTTACTAGATGCTAGTTGCTATTTATTCCGAATCCGTACTAAACTATCGCAGGGAGATATGATTTCCTCACTAGAATTAATTTGTATTTTGAAAAAAAAAAAGGATAAAAACCTTAAAGGTTAATTAATAAATTTTGGAAGTTAATTATTAATGGAACTTTTTTATCGTGTGATTCACAAAGCATTAAAAAAATAACAGATTGCTGGTTAACAATTTTTATTAGTGTTATTTTTATGGCTATTGTTTTTCAACCTAAATAACAGTTGGACCTTTAAACTGATTTTTTTTTTAAATTTTTAAAAAAATTTATTTTTCGAAAATAAAATCCATAATTTTACCAGATGCGTTACATCATAGTCGTTATTTTCATTTAAATAAATAATAATAAAAAATAGTTATGAGAAACTGCTAAAAATATATTGATTGTTAAACAGCAGTTTTATCTCAACGAGTAGCTGTTTTAATAAACACGTAGCAGCTCTGGCTCAAAAATCAAAATCAAACTTAACAGAATGTTATACATATCGCTGACAGTTGTAAACCTCATTGCACCAAATTTATTTTGTATTTAATTATATAATTTATTTATTAATATGGATTTGCGGTCGTTCAGTGGGTAGCGAGGTGTTGAACACTTACCAGTCGGTTCGAGTTCGGCTGTGGCAGGAAATATATTTTTATTTATATCAGCAATGGGACTAGACCCTCCTGGGGCACACTCAGACTCAGGATAAACCTGGCGGTTGAACATGGATGCTGACCTCTCACCCGGGTTGTAGAAGTACAGGTTTTATTTAGTTATAATTCAGAGAAAGTTTAATATGGAATAGATCTAGCCTGTTGAGCACCAGATTTTTTTTGTTGTATTGATTGATTTTAGTCTAATGAGATGTATTTAGGTCATCAATAGGGCGAAATGCGAAAAGGAAATCTGTTTTTTATTTGAAATTAGTAATCATCGATCAATAATTTTTTGTATCAGTCTTACATCAGACCATGAAGGCCTTAAAGGACATTCGAGGTTTCTGTTGTGTTTTTTTTTGCTATATGGGTTTTTTTAATTGGTCAGTTGTATTTTTTTATATATATATATTTACAATTCATTCCTTAATCAAATTTGGAATTTTGGACGCTTTAATTTTTTACTTTCACTTATCAATAAATGGAATTTAGAGAATAATATGGAATATATATTCTATATATAGAATATATGGAATATTGTGGGAAAATATTGCGATCATGAAATATTTAGAATCCGAGTTTTCAACGGAAATACACGCTTTGAGGTCTTCTGAGTCCAAATAACCAAATATCGCAAAAACGTAGGTGTGTGTATGTTGTAAATCTAACTCAAAAACGAAACTGAAATTGCGTATTTGAGGGAACCTAGACAAAGAGATTTCCAAAAAGTACTCGTTACCCAAGAGTACTTTTTTTCCATCTCTACCTAGGCAAATGCCTGGGATGTTAATGCAATTTTTTCACCAAAATCCACTTACCGAAAATTCTCTAATAATTTGATAAAGCTCTTTATGCACAATTAAATAGTAGGTCTTATCCCCATTGAAATAGTCTGACAAGGCTTAATTGCCGGATATTCAAAATTTTTATCCCTCAAGTACCTACCTTTAATCTTATTTAATTGAAATAATTAACCGTTTCTCATTGCTAGTGGTGATAAAAAACGAAGAAATTTAAACGCTGATAGAATTTGATAATTGTCTAAAGGAGAAAAAAGAGTAGAAATATTTTTTTTTTAGTTGTAGACAAATTTTCGGAAATAACAGTTGTAATATGGATATATAAAATACAGTTGGAAAGCTAAAGATTAAAAAAAAAAAACTAATATCTAACATATCGAAATTGTTTTTTGAAAAAGATTTAAGAGCCAAAAATTCAAAATTTAGGTTTCAATAGATTATGGGACGTAAACATCATCTTTATCGATTTCCGCTCACGATATTTTGAGAAAAAAAAATTGGAAATGGTCTAAAAATCGACTATTGATGACGTAAGCACCATATACTAACGACTCTGAGTCGTCACTCTGGCCTTAACAATTGCTTGATTAATTTAAATTGTAATTATATAGATTTTGCCAGATTAATAAATTTCTACTCTGAATACAATAAAGAATACAATTTAAAAAAAACATATTGTTATTTAGGGAAAAATCGTTTCATGTATTTCCTGTAAAGTTTGCTATATGGCGCTTACATCTTTTTCAAAAAGCGACATCGATATAAAGTCGTAGAAGGTAATGAACAATGACGAAAAATTTATAAACTCAAGTGATTGCTGTAGTTGATAATTTCTGCTTTTATATTATTTAATGGAAATTGATGTTTCTATGGAAACTAAATAGGATTTTCATGGGAACTTAAGGGAAATTTTTTAACATTTATTTCAAGTAGGATGATAATTGAAAGTTGTTTGACGCGGAACGCACCAGATTTTTTCCCATTTAAGTAGCGGTAAAATTGACATATTCCGGGCCACCATAAGCCTGATTTAGAACATTCGTTTCCGAATTATGAATACTAAATCGAGTTGCACCCAGATTACTCTGACAATTAACCAATGATTGCTTCTTCTACAGCTACCGTTACAACCTATGACTTCCAAATAGAACTAGTTCATCGAGGGCGTTCCGAAATGATGGGGTTCGGAGAAGCACTACCAGGCGCCGTCTGAAATGTTAGCCGAATTAGCATAGGAGCCTCTTCTCTGGGGCGCCACGAATATAGAAGCCTTTCCCTCCAAACAGATGGCCTCAGCGAACTCCTTTTGGCTCCCGATGAAGGTATCAGGAGTTATTGGAGGTGGGACAAGGTAGATTATGATGAAATTAATAATTATGGTAAAATTAATTGTTAATTAGCCATAAAACAAGCAATAAATAAGATAAATTACTATTTTATGATATATAAAGCATTAAATATTATTCGGGTTATTTTCTAATGCTAACATCGTATTGGCACTCCATTAGGAGAGATACATTAGGTTTTAATTATTAGAGCCCGGATTTTAGTGCAATTGCAATTGCACTTTTTTTTCGGTTACTTCAAATCGATCGGGGACAAGTTATTTACACGAATTTAGGCATCCGGAGAAACTTTAAACAATTTTGGGTAAATTGCACGTTTTATGTTTTTACTGCATTAGATTGCACATTTAGCCTTAATTAAAAAAAAATTGTAAATTGCTTGAAAATTTAAACATTGAACCAAAATTATATAGGACAGATTCACGAAGTAATAGTTACTGTTTATAACACATTAAATATAATTCAATTTTCTGTAAAATTCTGTAACTGAAACTAAAAATTGAAGTTGTTAGTTTTGCTCTTTTTATATTCGTGGAAAGCCAGCTAACCCGTACCAATCCATTCACTTCCTTTTATGTTCTACAGTCTATAGTTGGCAAAATAATTATGCACTCACGCAATTTTTCGGACAGAAATATGTTCAATAATTTATTCAAAATAAATAAATTAATTAATTCAAAAATAATAAATTTAATCAAAAGCTATTTGTTATTTAATATCTTATGTTATTATTAAGGATTTGAACTATTAATATAAAAAGTTATTACACGATGAACTGCTTTACAATTAAAATATGAAAAGTGTTGTAAATCGATTTATGTTTTAAACGGCTCAATTGGTAGATATCATGCGACTAAACAGTTTAATCAATCCAGATTTAATCTATCTAAGAATCTATCATCTCGGAAAAGAGAAGAGGTTCCCAGAATTTTATGCCACTAAGTACCACTTCTATTTTTCAGGTAAATTGCCATATGATCACTACCTGATCTTATGATATTAGTATATATTAAAGGTTCGTATTCATGAAGACATTCAAAATGATTTACAAAATTCTATTTAACGAACAAAACAGTTCATATTACTAAAGACCGGATTTATATGTAGCAAAAAAGATTAAAATATGCCATATATTATGCAGTAAAAAGTTCTGAAATATGCATTGAAACCTGAAGGAATATACAGGATAATATGCGTGATAAATCTCAGAAACGTCTAAAAATTCAACAAAAGGCTATAATTATTGTCTAAATTGCTTTGTTAAACAATTATAATTTATCTTGTAAATAAGAAACACTTAGGCAAATTGAAAAACAAATTTTTACACAGAATCGTTTAATCGCTAAATGGTTATTAAAATAATTGTAAAATATATTTTTTCAACTTCATCCTTTTTCCCAAATGTATATTTTATAAGATTAAATGAGGAAATACCAGATGCAACCAGTGCAAAATAAAGTTTGTATTTCATTGGAATGTCTAGATTTGAACAAGTTCGGAAAAAGGTGCTGAGGTCTGCAATATAGGAAAATTCCATGAAGCCCTCACATGCAATCGTACAGTAAACAATAAACTATTGTTACATTCAGAACTCAAATTAGAGTATACAATTCCATGAATAGTTCATACAGTACCTACTTGTCTTTATGTGCTGGTCAATTTGAAAATTTCTTTCACATGGCACATTTTTGTTACGCAAATTACAAAAAATTGTTTTTCGAGGAAAAAAAAACTCTCACTGCTGATTTCAAAGGGCACCAATTGTTTAACATAGAACATTTAACATGATGCTCCTGCTTAGGGCATTTTGGTTTTTGCAGGAAAATTAAAATGTAGTTAATTTTGAACTAATATGCACAACGGAAGCAACACACTGACTGACAGAATAGAATATAAAATTCCAAAGGAGAAGAGCCAGATGATGTTTTTTACTTTGTTAAAGAAAGTACTCGAAAGTCGGGGTTCTAGAAAAGATATCCAAATTACGATGCTTAACATTGTATTCTATGAATACCTAACTATACATATTTGATTTTTTAATTTTTGTTGGTTCCAATTAAAAATTCCAGTTATATATTATAAATTATTTTCAACTACAGATACACGTTCAATGCAGTTGTGATTACGAGACAAAGAAGTTGTCTATGAGCTTCGTCTTTACTATGATTACGATCATAGATTATTTTTATTAATCTTGAATTGTGTTCACTTATCTTATAATTGATTTATAGAATAATAATTAATAAAACAAACTATTTATCCCGCATAAAACGTGTATCAGAAAAAGGTTAGATTATTTATTTTCTGTTTTAACTGGGAGAAATTTTTTTTTTCGCCAAATATGCAGTAAACCATCAAATGTGCACAATAAAATTTATTATATCTACGCAAAATGCATTGATTTGCAAAGTTATTCGATCATTTTGGCTGAAAAAGGTATCTCGAAAAATATGCATCTGCACAAAAATCCGATCTTTGTGTGTTACAGTACATTTGTTTAAGAAAATAATAAATTTAAAATTAAGTTAAAAAATCTAAGGCCAAAGATTTCCAATTTCACATGGCAACAGTGACAGTATAAAAACTGAAAATAAACAAAAAATTCAATATTAAATTAGCAATTTGAATAATTAGATTACGAAATAAATAAAAAAATAAGTTGATATTAAATCATTTTTCACTCTTTAAATTCTCATATTCAGGCGAGTGGATTGAGCGAAGTTGGCCAAGCTCATCGGCAACAACATTAAAACCGGTGTAATATTATATTTTAATATTTAAAATTACAGAAAGCCGGATTGAGATTCGAAATTTATCGATCATGGGTGGAAAAGCAAAGATACGATACTGGGAAAAAATGAGAAAATAGGCTACATGCTGATTTTTAGGGGGAGTGCTTGACAAAATCTCGCCCCGGGCGCCTACACCCCCCACGACTGTCATGCAAATATTGATTAGTTTTTGCAACGCTTTATGAAATATATGAAATATATACAAAAAAAACTGCATCACATCTGTAGTGTGCAATTCTACATCCTGTGACCTTTACCAGGAAGACTGGTGGTGACATATTTGATTAACTTATCTCTCTTATTAACTACGTTTCATTCATTTATGCATTCAGTCATTCTGAATTCCAATAAGTTTAAATAACAATAATAGTTATTGGATAAGTTTAGATCAAAACACTGAGAAGCTACAGGATAATCGTAATTTTTTTTTCTGAGCTAATTAAAATGGAACATTAATACTAGAAAAAAATATGTACTTTTTTGATTATTTTATATTTTATTGTTTTTTTTTTTTTAACAAAAAAAAAACACGAAGAAGTAGCCTAGTGGATAGAAAAATGGTGGGCCTTCTTGTGGTGAGGACTGTGGCTTATTGTTTGGGGGAGCCATGTTGTTAAGTCTCCGACACCTCTTCCACTATCTGACTATACAGGCCCTTTATATGAGAATTGCAGTAGCGTTTTATTGTTTTTATTTAT